>CM053509.1:142296457-142335565 GCA_028627145.1 Eidolon dupreanum | reverse complement strand
TTCCCGTCTTCAGTGATGGGCGTGGCTTAATTTCTCCTCTATTTTTTTCCTCTGAATTCCAAGGTAGAGTTCTATTAATTTGTTAATCAGAAAAATATTTTGGGCTAACTATATCTACGGTCTCTTTTTTCAGATGATTATCTTACCATATATATATCAAGAATTTTAGAACCACTTGCTTTGTTCACTTAAAGTGGATTTGTGAATTCGCCAAATTTTCCAATAAAGTAGTTCAAGAAAGGCAGTTAAAGTGGTGAAGATCATAATCAACTATCTTCAACTATGGTAAATTCAGAAGTAAAGGAAAGGTAGTGAAAATAAGGTTTAACAGACCAAGAACCAGGCAATTACTTAGGTTAAAACAAAAACTACAGGAAAAGATTCTATGTCTTTAAGTGTCCTACAAATCTATGCTTATTTAAAAAAAAAAATTACCCTTAAATTCATTAAGGTGCATTCATGGGGAAGCATCACCAGATTATTTTAAGGTACTTTCCACCACCACCATTTGATTGTTTATAGTATGTATTATCTCCCCAAACCTGGAACCATTTCCTTAAGTATTCCTCTCCTCATTGAGCACTTTACCTTTTACTTCTATGTTTTACTTTCATCTAGTTCTACAGGCAGACCTCTTACCATCTACATTTTTCTTCCACTATTTTACTATAAAAGAAATGCTTAGATCTCCACTGCAGTTGAAAAGGTATGACTTGCTCTTAATTAGAATTAGAAAAGACAAAAATAACATGGAAAAGAACAAAAGTGAATAGTATAATATTCCCTAGTAACTATTATTCCAGAGTTGTCTTTTTCCCTTACAATTGATCTTTCCTTGGAAAATGCAGGAATAGCAAAGAAGGCATTTTTATTTGTCTGCCATTTAAAAATCCTGCTGTCCATTAGTTTATAATCTGGAGTTGACGGTGTATATTTATATATCTGATTTGGTCCAACAATCATTCACTGTGACATATTTACACAAACTTTTAAAAAAAATTTCATACCTGAACTCCTTTTAGTGTTTGATTTAGTGTATCAATAAAGTTCTGAATTTCATCATTTTTATTTGCCAGAGTTGAAATGATCCTTTGTAGAGCTTCCTAGGATTAAAAAAGAAATTAAACATTATGATAATTTAATAAGAGAATTATAAAGTTCATTAATCACAATTCTCTAAACAAATCCTTATGAAAGAGTTTGTTACATAATGAAAGGAATAATTTAAACCTTCTCATTATTCAAAATTTCCAAAGGCCTATAATTAAAAAGATGGAATATGTATATTCATTGTTTTAAAACTTCTTACTCTTAATACACAACTTAATCACAATCATACTTTTCATACTGAAGATTATCAAAATTATTCAGTATCAATATTATTATTTTAGGTCATAAGGCTGTGGCAAAGGAATAGAACCAAATCTTTAAACACTGAAAAAACAATGGAAACTTCTACACAATATCAGCATATGAGAAATAAAAGCAAAGAGACATTGAAATTTGACATTTTATTTATTTATAAAAATCAAAAAAACATATTTTAGAAATATGAAAGTAGATCTTAAATGTGCAGCTAAAATTACAACATTCATTGCAATATTTACAAATGCTGTAGAAGCATAATAAATAAGGTAAGTAATCTTAGGAGCAAATACTTTAGACTTTTTGATAATGCTTCCTATTTAAATAAAACACTTGGTTATTTAATTTTCTCACATACTCTAGTTTGGTGCTATTCAATAAAATTTTCTGCTATGATAGAAATGTCATATATGTGCTGTCCAATATGATAGTCACTAGCCACATAAAGCTAATGAGGAAAGAACAACTGAAGAACTAAATTTATTTTTTAACTTTAATTTCATTGTTTATAGCCATATGTACTGGACAACACAGGTCTAGTTGTTTAATGACTCTCTATGGGTAGTAAAAGCAAAACCCAAACAAGGTACTTGTATTCTCTGTAAAAATCAAATGCAAGTACTTTTACTTTACAGTTTTCCCAGACACACAAGCCTGTATCTGTAAGCACCCACAAGTGTAAATATTTTAATAATTCCTTGTGAGATTCTATGTGGTAAAGGACCTCCACAAAATATAATCAAATATTTATAAAAAGCTATAAATAAAGAGCTCAGGAAATAACCTGATAAAGGGATAACATTTTATAAAATGTTCATAAAGCTATTATAGTAGTGAAAAATTACAAATAATGACAACAGTTCTCATTTAATTCTCACAACAACCCTTGGAGATAAGTAGGTACTATCATCCCTGGGGTGCAGCCTAGGGCTCTGTGCTGTATTTACTTACCTATACTGTACCTTCCCATCCTTACCACTGGTGGTATTTTACTACAATAACAAAATGAAGTTATGCTATGAAAGAAGACTCACGCCAAGAGTTAGCTGTTTACCTGGTAGGTGTTCCTCCCAGAAACAGGTATAACAAGACTCTGAAGTTATGATGCAAAAACTTTCTATTCTCAGAACCAGTGGCAGAAAACCATTATACCTAGGTTTTTATGCTACTCTGCATCTGAGGGCGTCAATAACCAAGTGGTCGTTATTAAAGAAACACTTTGATGTATGGGTTACCCACCAGCATCTACTCAGACCAGGAGATTTCTGATTCAAATTAAATTCTGCACTAGTATTCCAGAAAGTTGAGATTTACAAACCTAGAACCGCTGCAAATATCACCAACAATCCACAACTTCAGGGGGTCAAACTATTATGATAACCATTTCAGTTAATATTCACTAAGCACTTTCTATGTGCCAGGCATGCTAAGCTACAAAAAAAGGGAATATCCTTTTCGTCTTCACAACAGATTTTTTTAAAAGTTGTATTAGTCTTTGCATTTTATGACTGAAGAAAGGGAAGGTTAAACAAGTTAAGAAACATTCTTAGATCACACGCTATAAGTGGTAGTCACAATTCAAAGACAGGAAGCTGCAAGCCTGTATATTTACAATAGTCTGGGCTCCTCATACTGCTGGGGACAGTACGAAACAATCATATGGTTCTTGAAACCAGAGCAAAGGAATCAATGAAACCAGCATATAGAATTCCTGGAAAATGTCCTAATGCCACCAGGAATGATGACATTTGCATCACTCTACACCATATACCTCTCCTTTGATTTCACTAACAAGAGTTGAAATTCAGAAAGCTCTATCCAGCTGTAAGCTAGCCAACCAGAATCTTACCAGTTGACCATAGCTACAGCAATACAAACAAGAGTGCTGTGCTCAGATGTGATGCAAGGAAGTGAAAAAGAATTATATATTGTCAAAGAGTTCAGGAATCTGATCATCATAAAAAGCTAACTAGGAGAAAGTCATACCCTCTCTAACAGAGAAACAGTTCAAAATACCACCTGTTATACAGATGCAACTAGGGTGATCCACAGAAAAAAAATCTAACAAGAGATCTGGTAGGAACATCGCCTTCCCACCCTGAGTCCAGCTGTAAGATGTCAGGGTAGAAGAGGAAGTACACTCCCATCTAGGATTTAAGGAAATATAGTGTGTCAGAGGCTGAAGAAGTCTTATCCATGTGACCTTTGAACTGGCTGTTCCATTCAGTGAAGTCTAGGAAGCTCACGTTTAGCCAAGGAAACCAGGGGTCCCACCATCTAGTTAAGGGGAGGTGAGAGGGAATGGAGACAGGGTACTCTCGGGTACTGCCGACAGCAGCATAAACTGACATGAAGGGCAACCTGGTAATACACACAAAAGGATTTTTTAAAATATATACACATTAATTCACTAATTGTATTTCTACTAATTTATTCTACGTAAGTAAATAAGAGTATAAGCTGAGATTTGCATACACAAATGTTCGTCTCAATGTTACTTATAACATTAAAAGGTTGGGACTAACATAAATGTACAACAAAAGGATACTGATTAAAAATCAAGTAATATAACAATACAGAAGAATTCTGCTGAATCAATAAAAGTGGTATAGAATATTAACATGGTAAAAGATTTAATAACATATTAGATGAAAGGCAAATTATAAAGCATTATACATAGCATGATACTATAGTTTTTAAGTTTCTATGTATATTAAAAAAGACTGGAATTTAAGACATACAGATGTTAAAAGATGTTATCTCTGGGTAGAAGGATTATGAATGATTTTTATTTTCATTTATTTATGTTTTCTGTTTTCCTACAATAAATTTGTATTACTTATATTTATAATGTAACAAAAGTACACAGGCTGGCTGTGCTAATATTTTATTATAAATTAGTTCAAAATATAATTAGCTATCAATCAACAAGTATCAATAACTGAGACCAGATACTACCAGAACCTTGTGCCCAAGAAGTGCCAACTGAGGATATAAAACATATAAAAAGAAAATGGAGAGAAAATCCACTAACTTCAAAATATTGTCCTCCCTAGGCTGGAATATCTATCACTAAGGGAAACATTCAAAGTGTTTGCTGCATGAAAAATCCTGTTTACATTCAGCTAGGCTTTTGCAAAAAAGCACTGTATTAAAATTGGGGGGAAAGAAAAGGGTAAAGTCCACTTCACTATACTTCTAATTTCTTAAATTGCCAAGTTCAACAAGAAATGAAGATATCTGTATTTAAATATAGTGACCATGAGTATGTTAGTATGATCCTTTAAAGAGGGTAGGGTGCCTACCTTGTGCCTTGTACATTATCCCGGATCACTTTGATCCATTCCACGGGAATATTTGCAATCGTGCTTGACTATGGAGTATAAAATCCCACTATGCCTTCCTGTTCACAGCTCTACTTTAGAAAGCTAAGGCCCTCCCTCAATAAAGAAAAAGAGCTGGAGAGAGGGCAAATAGCAGCAAGAAAGAACAAATTTCTGGTTTTCATCAAAATCATATTCTATACTTTCTATGAACTATTTCCACTAGTCTTAACTAGTTTCTTTTAAAAAACTACTTTACAGAGGTTTATTCCTGTTAACATGTTAAGTTTTAATTACTTTAATCATACCATCATTTAAATGCAAAGGATTCAAGCAAGAAGGGTGGTAACGAAAAAAAGCCTGGATGGTGAAGAAAGACCTGGTTTGACTCGACTACTACTTGCTAGCTGTGTGACACTGAACAAGTCACTTAACCAATCTGAGTTTCATTTTCCATATCTGTGCAATAGAAATAAGAGTTGTTGTGAGACTTTAAAGCAGTCTAACACAATACTGGAAGCAAAACAATACTCAATTTTCATTTCTCTTTCCCTTCCTCAAGAAAATTTTTTTTTTTTTGACTAAGAGTACTTTTGGAACATTAGAGAGCTGGTAGCTTACCTAGATATGATGGAGGTTTTTAACTGCTAGAGTACAATATGAGGGCAAATTCCAGAGTAAAGGAGGAAACTGGGATTAGGAAGCTAAGCGTAAACATGCTACTTACTTCAAGCTGTCATGCTTTAAATTCCCCCTACTCAGTTCAATCTAGGTTTGTCCAGTCTTGTATAGTCAAGCCTCATCTGACTGTCACTAACCCTTCTAAGTAGTAGAAAGTAAAGAATACACAGGAAAAAGTGGGAGAAAGCAAACAATTGACAACGTATGCTCTTGGAGAGATCCTTCCTCTGGGATCCCTTACCCCTTCCTCTCCAACTTTGTTTCTATAGTACCCTTTCCTAGAAACGGCAACCTCTGTGAATGTGAATAATGTCCTGTACAAAAATTTAACCTAAACTATCAAATTCTAAGCACTAAGATTCTAGAAAGGTGCAAATGTCTTACTTATTTCAATGGCTTCTTTGAATACACACATTTCACCAACTAAAGAAACCCTTTGGATTTTAACTTAAAACCACTTAAGGATATCATCAAAAGGTGTGAGTATCAAACAAAGCTACCTATCCATAACACATCCTGTTCACAAAAGTGTCCCAGAAACTTGATATAAACAAAATCCCTCTGTTTATTTCTAGGAGATAATACTGTGGTTTTCTGCATCCAACAGTATGCTTTCCATACCCAAGGCAATTATGTTTTCTTCCTCTACTCAAACAGAGCATCTGTTAACAAAGCACTGAAGTCCAAGTTATTTTCACAGACAAAAAAGCAGCTGGTCAAGCTAACCCATTTGCTGCCTAGCCACCATCACGCTTCTGTAAGACTGTCCAGTTAACTTAACCTCTATTGTCAGATTGCATGAGTCAGAACTTCCAATCCTCTTTCAATGAGGATTTAACAACTCTTCTTTGGCATCACCATTTGAAATCACTTATTATAGATATAAAAACAGAAAATATACTTTAAAACTTAAGGATGAAGGTAAAAAATAGACTAGATTAGAAAAATAGTTATTCAAATTACCAACAAGTTATTTTGAAGTTGAGATTATGAAATTAATAATCATAACTAACAGGTAACACTCGTGTATGCTAGGCACTGAGTGACTTCTAAAAATAAACATGGTCTTCACAATAACCGTTTGGGGTAAGCACAAATATTATCTCTATTTTATAGACGACGAAACAGAGACACATAGCAAATTACCCAAGCTAACTGAGCTCATAAATAGGACTAAGGACCTGGCTCCAAAGCCATCTCCCTTAATAATTTAAAGCCCAAATCCCAATGCCTTACAAGCAGGTGTATATTCAAGGCATCTTTACCCTTTGCCACTTACAGTATCTAACCATTTTCCTTACACTAAGGTACCATCCCTGCTACCATTTTCATTGTAACATTCTATAATAGGAAAGAAAAATCATGCCAGAGGTATTGTCTTATTTAAAAGAAATAAATATTCAGTTTAGTTCATTATTAGTTGAGATATATAACTGATTCTGCAGTAATTCATGATTATAATTCATGTTTATAAGGATAAACAACAGATACTCATTTTAAGCCATAAAACAAAATAAAGGGTTTTTAAATTAGAAATATTATTTGATACTACCAATGAAATTCAACATATTTTCTAATATTGAGAAGTTGATTCTCAAAGTTATTACAAATAAGCTACATTAATCCCAGTTAAGAAAGAACAGCTATTTCTTTGTTACCTCTGGGGAAACTGCACATGGTACCTATAGGTACTAAAATACATCACTTGGAACAAGACTAAATAAGTTCAAATCTTAGCCTTATGGCTAGTGATAGGACCTTACAGGAGTCACAACCTCCATAAGTCTTCTTTAAAGTAAAAGATCATGTACAATCCATATTAAAATACTTTTTAAAATTATAGTTTACAGCAGATACAGTATTTTAGTACTTATTCTTTGTAAACTTTAAAAATGCCATTTTCACATTTACGTGATTTTTTACTATAACCTTAAGAAATATTTACTTCCACTGCATAGATGAGGAAATAGATTAATTACAGTTATGTGATTTGCTCCATATCACTGAACCAGTAAATAGCAGAATGCAGCCCAAGTCTCTGGACTCCAAGTCTTTGCCCTTCTATTTGCCCTGAACCAATATCCATTCAGGTATCATATGACTTTTTCTAAAAAAAGTTAAATAAGCTGTGAAGTTTTACAAATTTAGGCAACGATGTTTTAAATATATATTCAAAACACAAAAAATATAGTTTTTTAATGCCTTCCTAGTCTTACTAGTAGTCACAGAAATAAAAATTGAGTATACCCAACCGAGTTTCTAGATGCATGAAAACACTGAAATCAAACGCATTTCATTAAATACTATAATAATTAAGGCATTGCTCCACTATTCTCTCATGCCCCCAGTGCTCAAGGAGGTGAATCCAGGCAAAATTATATAAAACATAGTTCTAGTAAGTCTTCCCAGTGCTTTCTATCTAATAATAGAAAAGAATGGCCTCTTGGATATGCCCTTGATTTTCCCTACTGCATTATTAATAACACTTGTGTTTCCTTACTGTACTATACTTCAATTACTATAATCTAACAAACAGGGTGGTTGATTTCTTCATAGGGATTATCGCTAAATATTAATAACTCACTTCTAATTGTATTCAAAACAGGCTATGTTCTCTAAGTCGTTTTATTATTTTTTTTAATTGAAAAGGCTAGTTCTGGATATCCTTTCCTTAACTTGTTCGGAAAGTATAAAACATACCACAACTACCACTAAGGTAACTCTGACTAGCCACACACATTAGGCAAGAGGGGTGGGCCCGCTGCCCTGACAAGTCTAAGTCTTCTCTCTCTCTCAATTCAACCAATACTAAATACTAAGACCTGCTTAAGAACAAGTCATGGGCGGAGGGGGGTGGGGAGGAAGGTCGAGGTACTAAGGAGATTTGGTTCTCGACCTGAGAAAGCATGTATTATACCAAGAGTCCTAGGAGAAGACAGGGCCAAGGAAAGAGCATCAGCTTCGGCGCCAGCAGGTAGACCCATGTGCACTGGTTTCCTCATCTGCTGAGAAGGAATAAACCCTCTCTAGCATGCTGAGAGGCTGCGAGAATCAAAGGGGGGCTAGTGCGCTGCAGAAAATGATTAAGAAACAGGGACACCTCCCTCGTTCCCCTCAGGAGCCCGGGCCCAGGACCAAGTGCAGGGCAGAGGCCAGCCTGGGTCACCGGGCGCGGTCCCCGCAGTCCGCAAGGCGCCGCTTCTCTCCCTCCGGGGAGAAAGACCAGGCGGCCTCGCCCTCCGCGGCCGCGGCGACCCGGCCGGCGGGCCCCGCCAGCGCCGCGAGCCCACCGCCCACCACCCACCCGGCCGAGGGGCCCCGCCCACCCTCGGCCGGGGCTCCACCGGCCCGCGCCCTCCTCCCCGCTTACTTTCTGGGAGTCCATGGCCAGGGGCTAAGTCCGCTGGGCCCGAAACCGCGTCGAAGAACCGTGTGCGGAGGCGGAGAGAAGCCGGACACGCCGAGACCGCTAGCCGCCGCCGCCTCAGCTCGGTCTGCACCGGTGCCTCCGGCCCCGCCCGGTCCGCGCCCAGCCAGCGCGCGCGCCGTCGTCGCGCCACGGTTGCCAGGGTGAAAGGACGGCCCGCAGCAGGGAGGGAGCGAGGAGTGCCCCGCGCATGCGCGCTGCCGCCGAACGGGACCGGGCGCGGGGAGTGGGGTGCCCCGAGGTTGTAGCAGGGGGTAAGGAGTGCGCGCCCCTGGGCTCCGCGAGTCCTTGGAAGGATCCTCTCCATTCTTCCCCCAGCCTCCTTCCTCCAGCGCGCGCGATCGCTGCAGGCCTTGGAATGGACCACTGGGCATCCAGCGGCCGGGCCCGTGGGGAGGGCGCAGGAAGGAAAGCTCTGGCCTTGGGGATAGATCAGCCTCCTCTCCGTCCTGCACTCATCTGAAGCCACACTGGCGGTGGAGGAGCCGCCAGGTTACCCGAGGCCCAGCTGTCCAGTGAGAAGGAAAGGGAATGTAATGGAAATATGGCAAAGTCCTGGAGGAATGTGGGCAGAAATGTGGGTAGACCTTTCCCAGAGAGCCCCCCTGGGCACCTTGCTATTTGTGATTTTGAGCAAGCCACTCTTCCTGAGCCTGTTTCGTCTTAGATAAAATAAGAGAAATAATGCTGACTTCGCAGACCATCGTAAGGATTAAATAATGTATTTGAAGGGCCCAGTACATAGTTAATACTTAGTACATTGTAGTTTTGGTAGGGAGCTAGAACCTGCTCAGTCTGGAATGAGGGGACAGTGCAGACTGTAGAAGGCTTTGGAAGGTAGGCTTGAAAATGTTTTTAAGTAGACAGTTCTCATCCTCCATTTCGATGACTCTGGAGAGGCTCGGAAAAGTTCAACTGGGCAATCGCTTATGATGAATGAAGATAAGGAAATTATATATTGAGTACCTATTAGGCACCAGTTCTACGAATTGAGAATTCAGCAGTGACAAGGCCCAGCTCTCTCTTGCAGAGCTTACAATATAGTATGGGAGGCTGACCGAAAAATTAAATAAATATATATATTATATATTTATTTATACACACAGGAGCTATAAAGAAAAAATTGCATGGTGAATGGACTCAGAATTGTCAGGGTTCATTTTCTGTAGGAAGATCAGGGAAGGCCTCTCTCAAAAGTGACCTATGTGAAGATAGAGAATAAGCATACAAAGATCTGAGGAAAGACATTCTAGACAGAAGGAACGACAAATACAAAGGCCCTAAGAGGGCATGAGCTTTATTTTTAAGAAACAGCATTTATGCTACAAGGCTGTAATTACCTTTGTACATGGGTCTTTCTGACTAATGTGATTTCCTTGAGGGCCTGCCATCTAGTATGCAGTCAACAAATCCTTTTTTAACTAGACACACACGTAGGAGAAATGGGGTGAAAGTCACAAAAGGGAAACCAGGAACTTGGCTCAGGCTAGGTGGATAGTGCTTGAAGGCCAGGTTCCAGGGAGGGTGTATGCCTGCCTCCCCCAACCCCAGCTGAAAGTGGTAATGGCATACAGTCCTGCAGATAGATGCTCCCTTTCTTGGTACCAAGGGAAAAGAGGCCTCCTATCCAAGCTGTCCCAATTCCTTGAGGAGCAGTAATAGGAGCCAGGCACCCAGCCACTAAACCCACTGCTGCATCCACGAAGGCCATTCTCTGCACTTCGCACATACTGCAGTTGAGTGAGGTTTCCATGAGGGAGAAATGAGCCTAGGAATTGGAGAACGTCAGAGGTCAAACCAACTGACTGTGAGCTCCCCAGTTTTGGCCCTGCCTGCCACTGTGGGACCCACGACCAAGGACAAGAAACAGCATTTAGTGCTGTCTTCAGTTCTCCTGCTGCGAGGACATCACCTCACTATCGTCAGAGGGCAACTCCTGGGCACTTTATGACTGATGGGCATAACCACAGGAAGTGGCAGAAAGAGGCTTAGAAGACAGTGAGTCGCAGCTGAAATGTGATCACCAGATTCTGTCACAGGCCACAATCCCAGGAGCTCACTCCTGGCAGCTTGCCCCCTCCCTCCCCTGTTCTTGCCCGGCAGCCCGGCCAGGAGCCTGCAGCTTTTGAGATTGCTCTACCCCATTTGACTTCTGCCCTCTGCAGATCTCTGTCTCTGTGGCCAGTCTGTCTCCCCTGTCCAGCTCAGCAGGGCCTTCTGCTCCCTTGCGTTCCTACCTAGGAACAGCTAGTCTCTTCTGGCTGTGACCTCTCTCCCCGAGCCCATACAGGCTCTCCTGCCACAGTCACTCGCCTAGCTGGAGTGACTCACTATGTCTGTACCCCCAACCCACTCCTGCTACTTCTGGCTTATGGGCAAGTCCTTTGCCTTTTCTGTACTTACCTTTTCACAGCCAAGTCAGTTTAGAAATTTTCAAAAGTAGTTTTTCTAATAAACTAAAGCTGCTGTTCTCAAAGATAATCCCAAGACCAACTGCATCAGCAGCACCTGGTAACTTGTTAGAAGTGTACATTCTCAAGCTTCATCCCCAGATCTACTAAATCAGAAACTCTGGGAATGGGGTCTAGTAATGTGTTTTAATAAATTCTCCAGGTTATTCTAACACATACTAAAGCTTAAGAACCATTGAACTAAGAGAAAGCACACTTTACATTTTTTGAAAAGGAATAAAAGGAACTAGGGAAGAATAAACACAGATGACATTTCATCTCTTAGGTTTCTGATTCTGGAATAAGGATAACCTCAAGGTTGGCACTGTTGATATAAATTGACTGGCAAAATTGTCTCTTCCAGAACCAGGTTCCCTGTCCACTTACCAAGCATTGCCTGCAGCCCTGAGTTCCCTCGTGAATTCTGCAATCCCCCTTTTCTTGAGAGAGAAATTTCCTTCCCTTAAGTGATGCCAGCAGTCTTCCCCTCTGGGAGTTGGTATAGGGCCGTGGGCCTGGAGTCCGAGTCTGAATTTAAACCCTGACACTGCTGCTTTCAGCTGTGTCGCTTTCAGTGAGTATTTACCCTTGATAAGCCTCAATTTCCTCATGTGTAACATAGCGCTCATAATAGTAATTCCCAGTTAGGGTTGTTGTGAGGATTAAAGGAGATTACATATGCAAAACGCCTGGTTTAGGAAGCATTTAACAAACGGTGGCTGTTACTATCATTATTCCCCTACATATCATATCTTTCTGTGCCACTGTTGTATGGCTTTCTCCCTCTCAGTCTTTAGGGCCATAGAAGCCCTATTCTCATCCCTAATTTCCCCTTTCACTGTTATTCTTGGCTTTTCTGAAGTACAATCACTGCTCGGATGCTGCTCTCTGTTGAAGCCCCAAATCTTCTCCTGTTGTTCTCTCTTAATATCTGGCCTGAGTCTTAGCATGCAACACCTACCCCAGGAAAACTCTGAGCTTCTCTAAGCCTCTGTTTCTTCACCTGTGAAATAGGCATCATAACAGTACCACCTACAAGGAGTGTTGAGTAGATTAAATGAGATAATTTGTGTTAAATGTTGAGCACAGTATCTGGCATGTAATAAGCATTCAAAAACTATTAGGTATTATCATCTCTTCCCAACCACAGAAACCTAGCTAATTCTTTTTTTTTTCCCCTGCTCCCTTCTGACTAAAAATAAACTCATCCCAAAGCCCTGGAATCCTTCAGAACTCAGAGTACTAATTTCCGATCTTAGGAACTCGTTATAGACATTTAAGTTCTCCAAGCAAGGAAAAGATGGTTCTGCTCCGCTGTGAGTTGGCGCAGTATGGGGTGGTCTATCTCCACACTTGGAGAGTTCCCAGCAAAATGGGAAGCAGTCAATGCACACACACCTGACAAAGGGCCTAGAAACCATGTGAGAAGAGACACAATTAAAGCACCTGTGAGGATTTAGCCTGGAGAGGGAAAATCTCAGGGAGGACATTATCATTTACTTCACATCTCTCTAGGGCTTTGGTGTGGAAGAGGGAGCTGACTTGTTCTCTAGCTTCCCACAGGTAGATTTAGACCCAATTGATGGAAGCTATAGGAAAATAGATTTTCCTTCAACAAAAGTCCAACTTTCTAACAGAGCCATACAGAACTGGAATGGGCTTTGTTTAGTAGAGAGATTCCCATCAGTGGTGGTATCCAAGCAGGGGCAGGGCATTTGCTTAGCAGAGCTGCCCTAGGGGAATCAGGTACTGGGTAGCTGGCAACGATAATTTTTAACACCTTTCTGAACACCAAAGTTCTATCATTCTTCAAACCAGAGGCCAGTAACTATTCATTCTCTTTCTGACTCAGCTTTGCAATTGTACTCACCTCTGAAATGTGCTCTCAATCTCTTCTCCCCAACCTCACTCTCTCTCACATGATCCATTGCAAGAGACCCCACTCCTTCCTGGGAGAGGGCATGAGAGAGGCAGTTAACTAAACTGTAGCCTTTGTGATGTTACCATGTCACGATACTTTCTCCATGTGTGATGATGACCTGTTTATGCTGGGCAATGGGGACATTGAGATGAGTGAGGTCTGGAAGACACAAGTGTTTCCATCACATCCTGCCTTGGCTCTGGAAATGCCTCTTGAGAATGACCAAGGACAAAGCAAATCTATCTGCCTGTAGATCTCATTGTGAAAAGATGATGGCCTCCAGCCAGGCCTCTGCAACACAGGAATAGGCTCTCTCTTCCTAGTAATAACATTACTCAGCATCGCCTCTCCCTCTGCATGTACTCTGAAAATGGTGTGGGCCAGATTAAGACTGGGTGATTGAGACTAGGGAGATAAAGGGCCATAGTGAATTGACTGCACTCTTATTTCATTGGCTAAGCACTCAAGCTCTGATTGCAGACTGTCTGAATTCAAATACCAAGTCTACCACTTTCCAGTTATGTTGCCTTAACCTCTCTGTACCTCAATTTTCTTATTTGTAAAATGAAAGTATTAACAGTACCCACTTGAAAGGGTTGTCATGAAGATAAATGAGAATGTATGTAAAGTGCTTAGAATAATGCCTGATGTATAGAAAGTATACAATATATGTTAGCTATCTATTATTATTTTCTAAAATAAATCATTCTCCTGAGTACAGCACCAGGAAACAATAGTGTCTCTGAGCCCTTTGGTGCTGCAATGCTATTGCAGTTAGGTTCAGAGGGTACTATGTCAGCAGTTCCTAGGGAAAGAAGTCTCTTGAAATCTATCCCTCATTTGAAGGGTCAATCTGAACTTTTCCTTAGCAATAGGAATTTGAAGAGGGAAGGTGACAGGACTTATACTGAAAGGGTAGGACTTAAGACAAGCAGACAAGAAGGGAAGATAGGACCCCCTAGCAGCCTGAGCAAAGGTGGGAAACAATGAGAACAACTCCAGGGAATGGATATTGGTGAAAAAACAGATGGAAATAGCATCCTTCAATGCCCAAATACCAGGGAAACATTAGGAAAACTTTGGAACATATAAAACAGGGGTCCCCAGTACCCAGGCCACAGATTGGTAGGAACCAGGCTGCACAGCAGGAGGTGAGCAGTGGGCAAGTGAGTGAAGCTTCATCTGTATTTACAGCCACTCCCCAGCACTAGCATCACCACCTCAGCTCTACCTCAGATCATCAGGCATTATATTGTCATAGGAGCACCAGTCCTTGGTGTCAAAAAATTTGGGGACCGCTGATATAAAAGATGAAATATTCGGCAACCACGAAAAATTATCTTTATGAAAAATACATAGCAATGTGGGAGAAAGCTTATGATATTACAATTTAAAAATGAAACAAAACCTTAGAAACTTTTTTTTCTCAATACAATTGGATAATGTCTACTGTAGGAAAGTAACTAATACATTAATGAAGTTTTATCTATAACTTTTACCTTAGGCGAAGTGGCATCATACATAAAAGCTCAGCCTAATTTTCTGTTATCAAACCCACCACCTACAAATATTATGTTTACTTCTCTGCTTACACAAAAATGAATCAAAGACAAGTAAATTGGCATGACTTTCTCATGGTTAAACAAAACAGAGGAGGTAGAGAGAGAGATTAGTAGGGGTCAGATTAGTAGAGTTTTCTAAATGCCAGGCTGGTGCTGGGATTGCAGCATGTGGTAAGAGGGAAGCCACTTACAAGTTTATGAGCAAAGAGTTATTTTAGGAAACTTGATTTGGCAGGAGGAAAAGGAAGGAATAAGTGGGGATGAGCTTGGGGTGAGGCGTTGGCTGGCGACACAGAGGCCCAGAACTCTCTCTTTGCTATAACCTGTCCCTTAACCTTCTTCGGTTAGATATCTACAGGCCCCTACTCCCACTCCACCACCACACCCCCGGTAGAAAGAATACAGTGATTATCTCAGCCTTACAAATCTTTTAGTTGTTTTCCAGTCAAATGGAAACAAATAATAATTTGGCCTTAATGAAAACTATTGGCTTTCTTCCTATGTCATCCCAAATAGGAGGCAGCAAACTTTTTCTGGAAAGGCCCAGATAGTCAATAATTTAGGCTTTGAAGGCCTTATGGTCTCTGTCACAACTACAACTCTGCTATTGTAGAGAGAAAGCAGCCATATATAGACAATACATAAAAGATTGGGTTCCATAAAACTTTATTTACAAAAATAGTTTGGGGGCTGGATTTGACTCACAGGCCACAGTTAATCAATCTCTTATCTAAAGGAACATTGTGTTGTTTTTCTTAGAAAATAATTCTGTGATTCTTCAATGCCTCTAAAGCTTCGTTGATCTCCCCTCTCAGACACTTCCCAAACACCACCTCCCCATCTCTAATTATGAAAGAAAGACCAGTGATGATATGATGCACTAATTATCTCTGGAGCAGTGATAGACAAAGCAGCGTGTTAAAGTGGAGGGACTTTGGATTTAGACCTAGATTTGAGCCCTGACTCTGCCAGCTGTGTGATCTTACACATTGTACACAACCTCTCTGAGCCTCCCTTTGTGCCAGGGCAAAAGGAGATACTAAGTGCAACTTCACAGAATTTTTGTGAGGATTAATGTTTGTAAGGCACCCAGCCTAATGACTGGCATGGAACAGGAACTCAATAAATAGTTATTAACCCACATTAGCTCTATAAATAGCAGTCAGACAGGACAGACCTAGCCTGAATGGAGAGAATTCCATTGTGATACCAGCCTTTCAGGCCAGCCCTGAGAAGCAGCAGGGATCACTTTAACATACATGCGGCTGGATAAGAAGGCAACACTAAGTTTGAAGACACTGCTGCGGGACAGATTTGCATCAAGTGCTTCTGATTAATTATTTATTAGGCAGCCCCACTGTACCAAATCCACTTGGCTGTTGATGGTTTGGGAACATGGTCGAACGCTCTCATTGAAGTAATAAGATCCTGCTCTTCATCCACAGGCTCAACAGCTGGTGAGTGGGAGAGCCTTGTATAAACAACCTCTGAGTTCATTCTTCCGGGCTCATGGGACCAGTCACCTTTTCTTCAACTGAAAAATAAACACATCGAGAAAATGAATGCTTCTCTCCTAGGGGAATACAACATAATGAGAAGCAATCAATAACAAAAAATAGCATGGGATCATCTTTAGAGAAGACACTGTGAAATATAAGAAGGCTAAACATACACACAGATTGACAGACAAGAAAGATATCTAAGTGTCTGGGTTCAAATCCCTTTAGTAGTTGTGGGCAAGTTATTTAACTTCTGTGCCTGCATTTCCCCATGTGTAAAATGAAGATAATCATGGTATGTTCCTTTAAGGTGGTTGGGAGAATTAAATACATTAATAAATATAAAATGCTTAGAACAGTGCCTCACACATAATTATGAATTCTGGATTAGCGTTTGCCATTATTGGTGTCAGTATTATTCTTTGAAAAAGGCGTTTTTAGAATAGTGTAACAACCAAGTCAAACAAACAATGAATCAAATTCAAAACTAATATGAAAAATCTGATTCTATGGTACTCTCAAAGACCCAAACCTGAAGTTCAAATGAAACGGGATTTTTCATCCTTGTGACTCAGCAGTGGAACAGGTCAGACCAGGATAATGGATATTTCCATAGTTCTCTTCAATTCAAGAAAGAGAGATGGATTAAATGTCCCAAAGCTAACAACTATACTGTGGTTTGTAAAAGGCTATTCTAAGTCTTAGGAGGTACACATTGAAGTTGTTAGGACTAAAGGACCATGCTCTGTGCAACTTGTTCTCAGATAGTTCAAAAATATTAGATGTACATACATTCATATATATATTCATACCCATATACGCACAGATCATATATATGTGTATACACACACACACACACACACACAGAAAAACGTTTAATAATAGGTGTAACAAGAGTCTAAGTGTTTCCATGTAGTATTCTTATTCTTACAGCTTTTTTGTAAGTTTGAAATCATTTCCAAATAAAAAGTTAAAAAAAAAAAAAACATTAAGATGGGTTAAAAGTCAAAAAGAAGCATTTTCTCAAGTTTGACCTGTCAAACAAACATGGGGGCTGCTGCGGGACTTGAAGAGGTGACAAGATAGAGTCCTGACAAGATGTCAGGAGAGTTTGGACTTGGAACAAGGGTATATAAAGTAGTTCTTTATTCAAATACCTAATGGAGTGGGGTAAGATCATCTGATACACACATCTTCATCGTAGGCTTTGCTTGTCCCCAGGTGCCTAAAACAGGTTTGAAACCTTTGCCATAAGTTTAATTTTAGGGTTTTGGAATTGAGACTTTCATTCACATGTCCGTTATTGCCTCTTTGCTGACCCCCCTGCCTCAATGTCTCCCAAACTTCAATCCATTTTGCAAACCACTTCTAGAATAAACCCCTAAATCGTTGCTTTCACTACATCAGCTCCTTGCTCAAGAAATTACAATTCGTATTTTCCACATCACTTTATCTAAACTTTCCTGTCTAATTCCTGTCTAATTCATGTTTTACGATTTTACGTATTTTGCTTTAACAGTTTCAACTTTCATGATTAGAATCCATGATTAGACTGATAACTGATGAAGGTAGATACTTGGTTAGTCATGTGGCCTGAATACTAGGCATATGCCAAAGTGTGATTTGTCTAAGATTGAGATAAAAGTTCTTTCCTCCAATTTTTTTTTTATTTAAATAAACTTTTAAATTTTAGAATAGTTTTAGGTTTACAGAAAAGTTGCAAAGATACTACAGAAAGGTCCCACACATTCCACATCTAGTTTTCCCTATTGTTAACATCTTTCATCACTATAGTGCATTTGTCACAATTAATGAACCCACATTACATGTAGTTATTAACTAAACTCCATACTTTATTCAGATTTCATTTATTTCCCCTAACGTTCTTTTCTATTCCAGGATTCCATCCAGAAGACCACATTACATTTAGCTTTCTTCCTATTTTTAAAATTTAAAGTACTATTTAAAAAGTTAAACGTAACTAAAGTGTTTAGTCTCCATTCCCTTCAACAGAAAGAAGTTATCTGCATAACAAAAACCCTTCCTGTTCTCTTACCTGCCCCAAAGACATCCCAGCCCCAAATAATCCTTTCTTTTCATTTGTTAATAACTCCCTTGCTTCACTCTTCTTCCTATAAAAACCTTCCCTTTAATTCAACTCCTAAGGGTGCCCTTCTAGTTGCTAAGATGGGGTGCTGCCCGATTAATGAATTGTTTAATAAAGCTAATTAGATCTCCTAATTTTCTTGGTTGAATTTTATTTTTTAATATCCTCGTCAGACAATACCCCTCGAGTTGTCTGCTGGAGATGAGAAGGGGCCATGGTTTGACTTCACAGAATAGATGATAGTGCCTGACAAACTTAATTTTAAAATATACCTTAGAAATTTTAATTATAACAAGTACAATGAAGTGCACAAATCTTAAGCGTACATGGCTAATGAATTTTTACACATGTATGTACCCATGTGACATCATTCAGATTGACATATAGAGTATTTCCAGCACCCAAGAAAACTCCTTCACTCTCCCTTCCCAGCCACAGCACTTCCTAGAGTAACCACTACTCCAATCTCTTTTACTATAGATTAGTTGTGCCTTTTCTTAAACTTGATTTAAATGGAATTACACTTTGTGTACTCATTTGCATCTAGCTTTTTGCTCAACATTATATCTGTGATATTTATTCATGTCATTTCAGGTTAGCTGTAATTCACTTTTTTTCCAGTTCTGTGTAGTATGCCATTGTATGAATATTTCACAATTTATTATGTTTCCAGTTTTTCAGCTCTTAACAAACAAGCCTTCCATGAACATCATTGAACATATCTTTTGGTTCACGTGTGCATGCATTTCTGTTGAGTACATACTCAAGAGTGAACTTGCTGGATCTTAGGACATATATTTATTTTTAGCTTTAACAATACAGCCAAACAAGTTTCTGGTGTGCTTGTCCTGATTTATTTTCCCATCAGCAGTGTATGAGAGCTCCAGTTGCTGTACAACCTAGCCAACACCTGTATTTTAGCCATTCTGGTGGATAGGTAGTAGTATTTCATTATGATTTAAATATACATGTCCCTGATGACTGAAGATGTTAAGATCATTTTATATGTTCATTGGGCATCTCACCACCCTCTTTTGTGAAGTGCCTATTCAAATCTTTTACCAATCTGCATTGTCTGTCTTTGACAATCTTAATGATTTGCAGGAGATTTTTATGAATTTTGAATGAGTCCTTTATCAAATAGGTTTTGCAAATACCATTTTTCCAGTCTGTGGCTTGCATTTTCTTTCTTTTAATGGTGTCTTTTGATGAACAGAGTTCTTAATTTTCATAATGTCAAATGGAAGCCTCAATTTTAAGCAACGTAAAAAGGAATAATTTCATTTAAAAGTCTGCACTATTTTTCTGAGTTCACTGCAATGCACAGTGATAGAACTTGTGCTGAGCAGAAAACCGTCTTTGTTCCAAGGTTCAGAGTTATGATTCTTATTCCAGCTGTCATCAAGATTAAACATTACCAGACACAAACAATATTGTACTGCTATAGGATCTCTGGTACCAGAAGAGAGGAAGAGAGGGGTCAGTCTTTGGTTGTTCTGACAGACCATATGCATTGCAATAAAGTTTTGGACCCTAGAGACAGATGGACAAAGCTTCCAGGCCCAGAAAATCACTGTCTCTGCCCCCTTTTTTACATATTGCTTGTTAATAACCTGATATTATTTTGAGTAAGTTTTATGTAATCCTATAGACATTTCCCACCTACCTTCAACAAAGTGGAACAAAAAGACAAGCATTTCTATTACACACAGATGGTAAGGTTTTATTATCTTAACTAGGAGTGGCCTAACAAATACTTGTGTTACTAGCTAATTATTGATAAAGAGAAGGGCTATAAATCCACTGTTCCTAACTGGGGCCACCATTCAACTGTTTTTGACCTATAAAAATTGATAATTTTAATATAATCAACTTACTGTTTTTGGTAACTTTGCAAGTAGTTTATGTCAGAAATATGCCAGAAATAAAAGTCCTCAAAGCTGCTTTATTGTGTACAATATAGAGTAAGGGCTCAATACATATTTACCAGTGATCAGACTGCTTAATGAGGGAAAGAATAGTCTTTCAACAAAAGGTGATGAGACAACTGGACATTCACATGCAAAAGAAGAAAGTTGAACACCTATCTCTTACCATGCACAAAATTAACTAAAAACAGATCAAAGCCCTAAATGTATGAGCTAAAACTATAAAACTCTCAAAAGAAAAAAATAGAGCTGAATCTTAATGGTTTTTTAGATATGATAACAGAAGGACAAACAATCACCCCCCAAAAGATAGATAATTGAACTTTATCAAAATTTTAAAAACTTTAATGCTTCAAAGGACACTATCAGAAAGTGAAAAAACCACATATATTTGCAAATCACATATCTGATAAAGGTTTAGTATCCAGAATATATGAAGAATTATTACACTCAACAAAAAAGACAAACAACCCAGTTTAAAAATGGGCAAGTGACATGAACAGACATTACTCATAAGAACATATATGAATGGTCAATAAAATATGGAAAGGTGCTTAAAATTATTAGTCATTAGAAAACTCCAAAACAAAACCCAAATGAGATACCACCATATCCACTAGGATGGCTATAATCAAAAAGACAGAAAATAACACATACTGGTGAGGATGTAGAGAAATTGGAACCCTCAGACATAGCTCCTGGGAATGTAAAATGGTATAGCTGCAGTGTAAAACAATTTGGCAGTTCCTCAAAAAGTTAAGTATAGTTACCATGAGACCTAGCAATTCTACTCCTAGGTATATCCCAAAGATAATTGAAAACATATGTTCATACAAAAACTTGTACACAAATATTCATAGTCTCTTCATTCATAATAGCTAAAAGGTGCAAACAACCATCCATAAACTAATGAATGGATAAACAATATGTGGTATATTATGCAATGGAATATTATTCAGCCACAAAAAGGAGTGAAGTACTGGTACATGCTACAACTTAGTTGAAACTTAAAAATATTTTATGCTAAGTGAAAGAAGCAAGACAAAAAAGTCTACATATTTAATGTTTCCATTTACATGAAGTATCCAGAATAGATAAGTCCATACAGAAATAAAGTAGGTTAGTGGTTGCTAGGTGCTGAGAGAGGAGAATAGGCGTTGAGGGTTAACAAGCACTGGGATTCTTTTGGGGATGATGATAATGTTTTGGAGTTAGATTGTAGTCATGGCTGCAGTTTGTGAATATGCTAAAAACCATGAATTGTACACTAAAATGGTAAATTTATGGCATGTGTAATATGTCTCAATTAAGAGAGAAAGAAAATTACTGTGAAAAACTTTAGTAAGAAATGATTTAGCCCCACATAATAAGGACTGTAATTAAGGCACGCACACATTAAGAGACACAAAAGAAGATTTAAACAAAATTGAGATAATATCAAGTTCTGCATGGAAAGAAAGATTGTTTAAAATTTCTTTCCAAATTAATTTATGTATCTAATATGCTCATTAAAATTGCAGAGATTTTTTTGAAAAACAACAAATGGTTAATAAGTGATTTTATATGTCAAAGGATAATAAGTGCTACATAGAAAAATAAAGAATATTAAATGAGACAGTGACTGTGGTGGTGAAGTTACCATTTTACACAAATAGTTCAAGGCCTCGCTGATAAGGTAACATTTGTACTGAGACCTGACTCATGAGACATGTGGAAGGAAGTACAAAGGCCTGAGATATGCCTGGTTCTACAAAGGGACCAGGAGATCCTGTGGCTGGAGCAGAGTGAATGAAGGGAGAGTAATAGAAAATGAATTTGAGAGCAGTAATAGGTGGGTGGGTGGGGTGAATCATGCAGGGACTTTGAATTTTACTCTGAGTGAGAAAGCAAGCCATTGTAGTTTTCAGCAGAGGAGTGATGAGAGCTGACTTAGATTTTTAAAAGGATCTCTCACTCCTGTGTTCAGAGTAATATGTAGGGGGACAAGACTGAAAGCAGAAAGACAAGCTGGGAACTTACTGCAACATTTCAGGCAAGTAATAAAGCGTGGCAGTAGAGGAGGAGGAGAAAAGTGATTGGATCATGAATCTCTATAGACAAATGGAGTTCAAACTACTGACGGATGAGAAGAGTGATCAAGGATCATTTTATGGTTTTCATTCATAGTGAATGGAAGGTGAGTGTTGCCGTTTACTGAGAATGGAGTTCAATTTGGGAATAAGTTTCATACGCTTATCAGAAACTCAAGGGGAGATGACAGGTAGGCAATTGGAAAGGCCTAAATTTCATCTGGAGGAAAAATGGGCAAGAGTTGCCAAGTAAAATTTCAAAATGAAGATTAACGTAGGGAATTTGCCCTTACAGATAAGAAAGTGCAATCTCAAACTACAGTACATAAAACTGGCACAAGAAATCATAGAGATCAATGAAACAAGAGATATATCTTGAAATGGTTCCTAAAATGCCTCTGCATTTGCAGATTTAAGCGTTGCTGTTTTTCCTCTTTGCAATGAAACCTTGGATGATGATTAATCTCTGTGTTGAGGAATGCACCTTTTCCATAAGCATCTTTATTGTTTTTCCCCAATACACATAATTATTGTAGAAAATTTAAAGTAATACAGACAAACCCTACCCTAAAATTCCTCTAATCTTCGACATAATCTGGTTTTCTATCCTTCCAGAGCTTCCTTCTAAGGCATGATATGAATTGTGTGCCCTGTTGATGTGCATCACTTAGCTACAAGTGAGCCAAGCTAATGCCCATTATAGACATGTGAATGCAGCTTCATTTTATTTTTTTAATTGCCAGTAACTCATTTAAAGCTTTCTGTACTGTTCAAGAACATCAGGATTTGTTAAAGCATGGAATAACTTTATCAATATCACAATCATAAACATAGTAGCTAATATATACTGTATTGAATGTTTCTTAGGGGATGCACCACACGCTAAATGCCCCACATGGACTGTATAATGGAATTCTCTTTACCATCCTTCTAATACAGATGAAGAAACTGAGGATTTGATGCCCAAGACCAAAAAAATAACAGGGCTAGGATTTGAACCCACATGTGACTGACCAAAGTGCAAACTCTTAGCTTATACACTTCTTGGATATTAAGGGTCTTACTGCATATGATAAAACATCTTCACAAATCAATGAGAGAAGGGACAAATTACTAAATAAATTGGTGAAAATTTGCTAAATATTTGATGTGGGCCTTACTACATATTATGTAACAAAATTATTTCCAGCTATTAATAAATATGAAAAAATGAAATAAACCATTAAAAATAGAATATAAATTATACTTTAATTTTAAGAAATTGAAAAAAAGTAGAAGAAAATATAGGTATGTATTTTACTGATTTAGGGTGTTCAGGTAAGACTTTTGAGAGAAAAGGGGAAAATAACACAAAATGAATAATCAATTTGTCTATCATAAACATTTAAATTACTTATGGATAGACTATCACTAACAAATTTAAAAGACAAATTATACAGAATATATTTGCTATAAGTATGACAGAAAAAGTGCTAATATCCCTAATATGTAAAAATCTTTCATCCAACAGTAAGAAAAGCAGTGATAGCTAAATAGCAAAATTGGCAAAGGACGTGAATAGAGAATTTAAAGAAGAGGAAATATAAATGGCTGATAAATTAATTCCAAATATTTAATTCACTAATAAAGAAATACAAATGAAAACAAAAAGAGATTGTTATATTTTGCCCTTAGGGCTATCAAAGGTGAATGAGAATGTATAATGTTAAGTGACAAGAACAGAATATAAAAGTTTCTATGTGTAAATATTTATCAACTCTGTGAAAATGGGTATATATATATGTGAGTAAATACTATAAATATAGGTATGTAAAATATAAATCCATAAATCTAGCAGGAAATTCACAAAAATCATAAAAGTAGTTATTCTGGTTAAAGGGATGTAGCATAGTTTTTCTCTCTTTTCTGGAAATATTTGCTACTTATTTTTAAATGAAAATCTGTTATTTTAATAATCAGGTTAAAACTATAACCTAAAAAAGAGCCTATTAAAAGTTCTTTTTTTTTTGGTCTAATAAGTCATTTAAGTCCTAGGAATGTGTCTTTAATAATGGACAAAGATACAAAGATTTCTATACAAAGATGAACATTTTAGCATTATTAATAATCCCCTAATTTTGAGAAGAAATTACTGTAGTTAATAATAGGAGAAAGACTGAATAAAATATAGTACATTCAAGTAGAAGAATATTATAAATTTATTAGTTCTCCTTTCAGGGAATTTTTAATAAGATGGGAAAATTCTCATATATTATGTCAAGAGAAAACAGAAGATAGAAAATATTTAACACGTATCTTATTTACTATACCCTTCTTTTTTTAATATCACCTGAATTAGATAGTAAGTAGATAGATGAATACACACACACTCACTCATTTATGTATAGTCGTTTTATTTATTTATTTGCTTATTTTCAAGTTTATCTATTTAACAATTTCTTTGCAGAGATTGGGCTTGAATTCAGACTCTCACAAAAAATAACTGTGACTTTGGGCAAATTGCCAGTCATCCCCTTAGCCGCTGTTTTCTCATCTGTAAAATGAGAAGAACATCTAATCTGTAGGAGTAAATGAGGTAATGTATATAAAGGCCTAGCACAATGATCTATGCATAAAAGGTTTTCAACAGATATAGGTTGAAAACAATCCAATAAAAAAATGGGCAGAAGACCTGAACAGACACTTCTCCCAAGAAGACATACAAATGGCCAAAAAAATATGAAAAGATGCTCATCATCGCTAGCTATTAGGGAAATGCAAATCAAAACCACAATGAGATACCATCTCACACCTGTTAGAATAGCTATAATCAACAGGACAAGTAATAACAAGGACAAGTAATACTGGAGAGGATGTGGAGAAAAAGGAACCCTCATACACTGCTGGTGGGACTGCAAATTGGTACAGCCACTATGGAAAACAGTGTGGAGGTTCCTCAAAAAACTAAGACTTGGTCTACCATATGATCCAGCAATCCCTCTACTGGGTATTTACCCCCAAAGACTTAAAAACCCATATCCAAAAAGATATTTGCACACTGATGTTCATAGCAGCATTATTCATGGTGGCCAGGACATGGAAGCAACCAAAGTTGACTGGATAAAGAAGCTGTGGTACATATATACAATGGAATATTATTACTCAGCCATAAGAAGAGACGAAATACTGCCATTTGTGACAACATGAATGGACCTCCAGATAATCATGCTAAGCGAAATAAGCCAGACAGAAAAAGTTGAAAACCATATGATATCACTTATATGTTCCCACTATAAACCTAAAAGCAACAAATGAACAGGACAAACAGAGACTCATGGACATAGACAATAGACTAGTGGTTACCAGAGGATGGAGGCGGGGAATGTAGATAGGGTAAAAGGGGTCAAATATGTGGTGACAGAAAGAAATCTAACTATGGGAGGGGAACACACAATGCAATATATATGTGCCTTCCTGTTAAATTGTACACCTGAATCTACTGGATTTCGTTAACCAACATCTCCAAAAAATATATAAATGAATAAAAAATAAAAAAAGAAACATAAGTTGATATTGTTTATTATTTTTAACAACGGAAAAGATTTAGGAAAAAAGAAGTGGAGAACTGAAAATGTGGACCTTCATATTCTATCAGTCAGGGGAATTATTTAACTTAAAATTTATAAATAAAAACCATAAAACGTATTACATTCTTGGGACTTAAAGAGAATGTAAATGTCAATGGACATCAAAGATCAAAATATAACTGAGATCAAAATATAATTATGCAAAAATGTTAGGATTAAGGCAATGCACCCCAGCAATTTCTCCAGTGCTGCTTAATAACTATGATATTGCCACCTTGTGGAATTAGTGATGCATTACATATCGCAGGGACAAATTTTATTTTGAAGTAATTTATAGAGACAGGCTAAATTACACAAATATTCCTACCCCACCTCCAAAAATCAACGTTTAACAAATGTGAGATCATACATAAGTTGTTCAAGTATGTGGTTAATTTAAAAACAAAAATTTTTAATGTAGAAGGTAATACTATAGGAAGTTTGACAAAAAATCACCATAATTCTATCACTGAAAAGCAATAACATCATTTTGAAATTATTTTTATTATTTCATCTCATTTTCTTTTAATTCCTAAGTTAATATTATATTATTAGCATTTTCCATGCTGCAACATTCTTTGCAATGACTTTTCATGGCTGCCTCACATTTTATTGAAGGGCTATGCATTCTCATACTGCAGGACATCTAGACTGTTGCCCAGTAAAATGTCAGTTTATTGTGATAGTTTCTGTACAGGTAGACATGAGTGCATTCACTTAGTTATATAAATTAAAATTTGTTCTTATTATAAAGGTAATACACAGCACTTTAAAAGAAAAGGAAATTAAGAAAATAAACTACACTCACAATTTCCCAGCCCAGATGACCACTGTAACACCTTGCAGGTTTTTTAAACATTCACACATATGTGCAACATACGTGTAGTATATATTTACATTTTTTAAAACAAAAATGGGATTATATTACAATATAATCATTTTTTATTTAAAATTATATCACGTGCAATTTTCTATGCCAGTAGTATCCATAGAAAACATTATTTTTATTGACTAAATAGTATCCAGTTATTTAGATATGTTAATTGCACATATGTACTATGCAGTGCTAAGTTCTAGTATATCCGTTATTGAACACGGTGCTTACAATTTGATGGGAGAAACAAAGATTAATCAAATAAATAGGAAAAATAAATATAGAAGCCTGATTTGTGATGAAATGCCAGTAAGGAAAAGAACAGAATACCAGAGAGAAAGTAATAGTGGTACACAAGTTGGTTGCAGATCTATCTGAGGGAATAGAGAAAGTGTGGACTTGAAGGACGAAGAATCTGGCATGTGAAAGCAGAGGAGGAACATTCTAGGCAGAAGGAGCAGCATATGTGAAGGCCCTGAGGTGAAAAAATTCTGAGCAAGCACTAGAAGCTGAAAGATGGTCGATGAGGCTCACGCTTTGTGAGGCTGAGACAGATGAAGCTGGTGGGTTTCTATGCCATGGCAAGGAGTATGCACTGCATTATCAGTCTGTGGAAGTAGCATGATCTGGTTTATATTTTAGAAAGCTTACTCTGCCTGTTCTGTGTAGGAGAATAGATTAGGAGACAAGATAGTAATATGGGAGACTAGTTAGAAGAGTACAGCAATAATCCAAACAAGAGATGATGGGAGTTTGGAATAGCATAGAGGTAATAATAGCTGGATATGAGATATAATGGAATAAAGGGGTTGGTTAGTCCAGCCCTGATACTCAGCAGTAAACGTTGTATCCAGGATGGCTGCTAACATTTGTGGGGGCCGAGGCAAGAGGACAAATGGAAACCCTGCTTGCATCCTCTTCCTATCTTTTGCTCCAGCCCATGCAGTGGACCAGAGTTCTCGTTCATGCTTACCTGTAGACACCTGAGCCCACTAGGCCAAGTTCCAACCTCACCACCTGCTACAGCCAGGATCCACCCTTAGAAGGAACCACCTAGAGAAAAGACTGTGTAGATCTTGTTTGAGAAGGGAGTTCTAGGGTCTCAGGCTTCTCCAGTGTGGTCATGGGGGGTCAAGGAACTGGGCTTTGGTGGGCATATCCCTGTGGAAAGGGTCCAGAGGGTGGAGAGCAAGAGTGAGGACCCTGATACTCAGCATCTTAAAGTGGTACTGACTGCATTTAGTCAAAATTAACTTTGAAAAATCTCTTAAGTCATCCGTAAGGTGTAGTACTGTATATATGTGTACAACGCCATATCATTATTTTCTAATTCTTCCTTGTCCATGTTTCTCTATGGCCCTCAGTTAAATTAAGTTCACTTTCCATGATGTTGGTGGAGTCGCCAACATCCACTGATCTGGCTACTAATGCATTTCCTCTCTATGCATGATGAGCAAACCCCTGAACACATTCACTTCTCTATACAACGGCTTTTAGCCTTGATGCCGTCTATTGCTTGCTTTAAGTTAATACATCTATAAGATGAGTTGGAACGTGGCAGGACTTAGAATGACAGGTTGAAGGAGAGGGAGGGAAATTTTTGAATGGTTCTAAGTTTCTAGCTCAAGCAACTGGTTTAACAATGGTAAAGGCCAGGGGAAGAGCAAGTACTGATGTACCGTAATTCATTGACCTGATTCCCCAGTTTTGTACATTTATGTTGGTTGCAATATTTTATAATTAGGAACAATATCCTGATTAACAACAAAATCTTTTCATACATCCTTAACTTCTAACTATGAAATGGCTGGGTTAAAGGATGTGCACATTCTTTAGATTTTTAATACACATTGCCAAATAACTCTTAAAAGAGCTGTTTTCTTGCATTCTTAACATGAGGGTAGATTTTGAATACTGAAGTTCTAAGTTTCCCTCCCTCCCCTCCCACTTTCCTTTGTCCATTCAGTAACTAAACTTCAGTCAAGTACCTACTGTTTCCCACACAGGGCCTGAGATAAATCCAGCTTTGTTCCTTCTTGGAGGCCAGGAGATGAGTGGGGAGAAGGAAGAGCTGTGGGAGACTCTAGAGTTTTAAGTTGGATGACTTGGATATCCTACCCATCCACTTCTTTATAGCAGGCCAAATAAGTTAAAATTCCATCTTCATTAGGTTGGTGGTGCCACTCTGATAATTTGAAAGAAAAAATGTTTACTGGTGTGCAGACCACGAATAGGACACTGAGACCAGGCTTTGCTCCAAGGAACTGTCATTTAGAGGGTATCGTTTTACAATGAGCTTTTAAAATATTATGCAAATTTTACCCTCGTAGCTAATGGCCACATCACCTCTCCAGACCATGAGGCAGGATTGCTGTAGCCAGGGGTCTGTCTCATGGCAGTTGATAGAGAAGGATGGAGCGAGAGACGCCATGTTAGGCCAGGAGATCCCCAGCATGAGTCCGCCTTGAGCATCCTAGGGCCAGTTCCCACCCCCTTGATCTGAGAGATTTCATACAACTTGGCTTCTGAGTTAAAGGAGGCACTGGCGGACTTCCTATATTGTTATAACTCAGATAGGAGAGAGTCCAACGGAACAACATCTTTGCTCCTCTCAGCTGGCACTTAGTAAAGATTTCAGCATGAAAAAAAAAAAAAACAATTTACGGCTATACTTTGAAAGACTTAGGCCCCACACAAGGCTGGAAAGTAGTGACAGTGCACCTATGTGCTGAAGGAATTAAAAGATTCCTGGAGTCCTGGGAACCTAATGCCAAGACCTGGTTGTGAGCATAGTTGCTCTCTTCTCTGAGCATCGGCTATTATAGAAACCGCTGTACTTCAGAGCTCTCTTAGTGACTGTGGCTCTTACACTTAGTTAATAACTTACTAGAGGCTCTCTGTCTCCTCATAAGTTTCTTTTAAGTTTTTGAGTCACTGTGTTCTCCCCTTTAAAATGGGAATGACGATTCTACGTCTTATGATTCCTGAAAAGATTTAAAGAGAAAAATCACATAAACTCATAATTCGGAAGCTCTCACTTAATAAGTGTTCAGTCATCGTTGGCCATTCCTGGAGCAATGTGTATACCATTCTAGCACAGCTGACTCATAAAATATTAATGCATTTTGTTTATCAAACCATCTGTTGAAAATCAGAGAAACCATTTCCGGGTATTGTTTTGTAATGAAAAATAAGGTAAAGTAAAATGATTTCTAAAAGGTTTAACATCTGCCTTTTAAAAATATAGGATGTGGTTGACCCTTTGGAACTTTAGATATTTGTCAGTTTATTCAACATTTACCAAACACTTTCTGTTTACTAAAATTATGTGACATATTTGTGTCTTTCTGAATGGGCTCTTGCAGTTCTTTGCTCAGCAGGATATTGAAGCAACAGAACAGCAGATCAATCTAGGCCATCCTATTCAAATAAGCGTTGCACTGACTATAATCAGCTCAACTTTCAGGCACTTTGCAGACTTCCTTCCTGACTTTGGCAGAAAAGAAAGAGATGTATAAAACAGGGATGTGTAATTCCCAGTGAGAAGGAAGTATCCTAACTCTCCTTCACACCCCACCATGCACGCATGTCTCCAGGACCCATTAAAGAAGGTTATGATAACTTTAATTTTTGATTCCCAATAGGTCAACATTTCATAAACAATACAAGTTTTAGATGACCATGACTTTTATTTAATCAAGTTCTTTAACTTCACCCTCCTTTCCTAGGAATCTAACAAGAAGTTAAATAGGGCATTTGGTCTCTCCCCGCTCTTCCTGGCATAAGGTTGGGGTGCTGTAGGCAACAGGGTGCATTCCAACCAGGTCAGGGGATCCTGGATGGGAATGGCTCTGGAGATGGCGGCATTTGTTCTGAATAATGGCAGACCAAAGAGACCTCTGGTCAAATGATCGAAGGGCTGCCAGAGAGCACAGGCACCAGCTGTTCTGGGAGACAGAGCAAACGGCACGGAGGAAGGTGCAAAGCAGCAGACTCTGCTCTCAGCCATCAGAGCAGGTGGCTTGGAAACATGCCGCCTTCGAAGAGGACTTCTGAACATCTTAGGAGGTAGAAATTACTAAGTTAATTTCTACTAATAACTAGCAGTTAGCTGTACCTGCAAGTTAGGTCTAGCGCAAACAAGCTTCCTGGAGTGGAGGATGCTCAAGCTTTCTAAATTCCAGATCGAGACATGGTCTGTCCAAACAATTTTTCTCCTGACTTGTGTATTTCCTGAAAGATACTCCCTTTGTAAAACTCCAATGAAGGTACAATTTTCTTTCCTACCCTTTGAGCTTATTAAATACTAGAGTAAACATTACTTTGAATGTACTTTTAAATCTTTAAATGTAATTTTAAATCTTTCAAGTCCGAATAAAGCAGGGTAGTGTTTCAGCACTATTGTTATTTCCCCATATCAGCCCCCAGCTTTGTCTTACAGGCACCCTTGGGCGGCATTTATATTAGTGCTATTCAGAAGTACTGAAGCTGTGCAAACCAACACGCTTCCTACCACGTGTCTCTTTGCTAACACTAGGGCTCTTCAGCGTTTGAGTCTTTTTCTTGTCTGGCTTTTCAATCTTTTGCCACCTCTATTTTGATTGTCACGTTCACTGCCAAACTTTGTTCAGTCACATTTGCCAACATCTCAGCATTTCCAGGATATTTAGAGGAGTGCAACAGTACAGAATATGTGTAGTGGGGACTGTCCCTATTGTCCCTTTAAGTCAAAGACTAACTTTGGACTAAGTCTTTGAGAGTAATGCCCTTTAGGCTGTTGACTTGACTGATGAGCAAGATACTGTGTTCTGTTAGGTAATATCTGCCAATAAGAGAGTCAGACTCAGCACCAGTGGCTAAGACACCCTCTCCTGATTTGGGGCCAGGCCAGTCAGGTGCAGGCTGCTTATCTGTGCAGATGGGGTAGTCCCACCCATAGCTCAGAAGCACCTGGCTTTGGGGATCACATCAGAGATTGTGCCATGTCCAGTGGTGAGCAAATATTGACAGAACTAGATCCCTCTCAGAACAGCAAGTGGGGAGGGAAGGTGGGCGGCTGGTTAATGGCCATCAGACTCCATACCTGCAAGAACTTGAACTCTTTGCAGAAAAATCGGGACAGAAAATCTGTAAGTTAAGTAAAGGTATCTTATTTAATGATTCTGTTTCATAAGTAAACCCCACAGAACAGCATAGAACGGCATTAACTAATGGCCACTTACCACTGTTGCAATCTGAAGGCTGTGTGCTTCCCAGTTTTTCGATGACTCACTGGTATCAAGGGAAAGATAGAAAAAGAAAGGAAAGAAGCTAACATTTATAAAAGACCTGTTCTGTATTGGGCACTGGTCTCAGGCATTTTATATATATTTTTCTCACTTAATCCTCGAACGAAGGTATTATTAGCTCCTTTTGCCAGGTAAAGAAAGAGGAAAAGTTAAGTGACTTTCAACACAATGTAGAGGGTGAGAGGAAGGTGGGAGGGGACAAGATTTAAATGCAAGCCTATCAGATTCCCAATCACATGCTTTTTCCACTAGACCATGCCAAGTGTGTAAGGACACGCATAGTGTGGCTGAAGACCAAACAGAAGGAAGTGGGGAGAGACAGAGAGATTCCGTTTATTCATCTTTCATGAGGGAAGGTCTTGATTGTGTAGCATCACTACCTCACGTGTTGTGAAAAGCAATATGACTTACTTTTAAAAGGTAAAAATTTATGCACGAAATAATGAATTGATTTATTGCATGCCTCAGGCACTGAACATGAACCAATGCTCAGCTTTTGACCCTGATAAGAACACCTGTGGAGTTTTCCAGGCATCTGTGTGATGGGCAATGCTGTGGGGATAGGAAACTCTGCTAGGACAGGAAGAGGAGGCAATGCAGAAGCTCTGAAAAAGAAGGCACAGAGATCCAGCTCTGCCAAATTTTTATATAAAAAGAACCCCTTGTTATAGCACACAGGCCAAATCCAATTACCAGAATGCTAATAGACTTTCCAAATCCACCAAGAATGCGAAGCGACTTTTTGTGTTGAATCTGCACGAAATTCTCAACGACTAGATACAATCTTTGACTTAGGTTTGACCATCAGATTAAAAAGAAGATGTTACACTTTGTGCATTGATATTCCAATGGAATAAACAATCTGATAAAAAGCAAATCATAAATTTACACTCTTCAGAGGTTACACTCCCTATAGGATGAAGTCTGACCTTGGCAGGTGGGGGAGGCCTGGTCTGGCTGTTTGGCCCCAACTCATCGCTTCCAGCCTCATACTTTATAAGAGCAAATTACTTGGAAGTTACCCCTTTCTAAGTGCAAACACCCCAAATACCATTTTGTACCTCTAGATCTTAGCATAACCAGTCTCTCCTCTGGCCTGGTGATGTCTGTGTAGGATTTGGAAGACTAAATTCACCCCTTCTCCCCCATTGCTTCTGTGCAGTACACAGACCTTCACTGCACTGAGCACGCCTGTCCCTCTCCATCCCTGAACTGTGAGCTCCCTGAGAGGAGGGCTGGCATATAGCAGGTACTCAGTCAAAGAAAGGAAAGAATTGCTCTAAGATATTATGAAACAGTTTTCTTTGACTTGCCTGGAGTCCTCGATGAGAGATAAAGGTTAACTTCTCATTATTTCCCTAAAACAACCACGTGAGGCCTAGAAAATAAAGTCCCTAGTTGAAGCGTTCAATAAATCCTTTCAGAGGAAATCTAAAAGTTGTTAATGTGTCAAATGGGCATAAAATAGGAACATTTGTCCTGAGAAACATATGAGATTATTGAAAGACAACATCTTCAAGTATATACTGATTCTACCTGGAGCGAGTTAAGAGAGGATACAAATATAAAAGCAGGGGCCACCCCAGTTACCTTGGGCTTTATGTATATTAATCGTCACTGTTAGAATTCAAACACTAAAATGTAACATCCTCAATATTATAGGCTCTATTAGAGAACACACTTTTGTAGTTTGAGAGGCTGAGCATTTCCTAATTGTTACTCTCCACCAGCAGGTGTCGCGAGAGACAAGCTCATCTGCTACGGCTGCTTGAACACACAAGGCAGTATACATATGACATAGTATTGAATTGGACATTTGAAACCTATATGATTTTATTAACCAATGTCACCCCAATAATTTTAATTAAAAAATGAAATGGAAAACAACCTCATCAAACCTGGAAAAAAAAAATCCTGCTCCAGTTGGAATTCCAGCTGACTCTAAAGGTCTTGTCCTCCTGTGGAAGCTTCAGCCGGAACAGGGGAATACATACTGCCGTTTCCAAAGCTTATTATCCAGGAGAATCACTTTGGGGGAGGGGAATGTGTGTGTGTGTCAAAATGCATATTCCTGAGCCCCAGCTGTAGATATTCTGATTCAGTAACTCTGGATGGGGCCCAGAGTAATTTCCATCGTAAGCAGCACTTTCTTATCCTCCCACTGTGATGCACTTTGAGAAACATTGATTTGTACCCATACAGACTGTAAAATGTCATCTCAGAGACAGTCAGGATGGCAAAGGCCTCCTGTGTTCATTCCTCCACCAAATATCCATTGAGCCCTTGCAGCTTGCCAGTCGACCGGTGCCTTCCCAAAGTTGTGCAGCTCATCCTCCTATCTCAGGCATGAGATCACCATCACAGGATCAGTCATAGAGTCTAGTAAAGACTCAACCTATCCTTTCTTACGTTTACTCCATCAAAGATCCTGGCTCCCACCATGAGAGGAAAAACGCCCCCTTCCCATTAAGAACACACACATTTACAATAAATTGATCCCTAATGGTTAGTTTATAGGACATATAGTTCATAGGAGGTAAACATTTCAATAATATAGTTTGGAAGAAATCTTGTTACCAAGATTCAGTCTTTAAAATGAACAAAAATAAGAAATCCATTAGTTATTGAGTATTAATTTCCACTGCTATGTTAACTTTGTAAATCTAAGATAAATGAAAATCCTGGTAGCAAAAAAAGTGGGGTAAATTAAGTTCCTGCAAATAAAACATAAACTAAAATTCCATTGGAAACTTAAAATTGCCGTGATATAATTGAAGGGGGTTGCAGGAGAGTGCTTTCCTAGAAATTGCAATAGAGGGAGTGGGGGAGGAGGGGGGAGGTAGATGGGGTAAAGGTGGTTAAATAAAGGGGGGTAGGGGGAGGATGAAGTGGGTAAAGGGGATCAAATATATGGTAGCTGAAGGAAACTGGATTCTGGGTGGTAATCATACAATAGAATATATAGATGTCAAACTATAATGTACATCCAAAAATTATATAATTGTATTAACCAATGTTACCCTAATAAACTTAAAAAAAATTAAAAAAAAAAAAAAAGAAACTGCAATGGAAACTGGAAACTGTAATGCACAGGGGATGCAGTTGAACAGCAGTAACTGTTCAGTGGCTAACACTTACTATGCCCTGAGTCCATCCATTTTTTTTTTTAACTTTTCCATCCACTAGAAAAGTTTTATTCTAGAATAGACTCCAGAGATCACTGACTCCGAACTTGCACTCCACATTCAATACTGCTTTTATAACGTCACAGCTGTAAAAGTGCCCCCCACGATCTCTGCATGCATTCTTCGGGGGTCAGGGGATCACTTCCTCCCCCAGAACTCAGTCCATCATGGGACTGTTCCAGTTTTTAGGAAGCTCGTCCTCACCTCCTGTCTGCTAAGCAGGAAAAGCCAGCGACCCCACAAGAAAGCCTTCCCCCCTCTAGAACTTAGCTTGGTGCCTGGGTTAGGACTGCATTTCAGCTACATGGACAAGAAACCTGTTACAGTGCCTTAAACAACAAAGGGATCAGTTCTTCTTAAGTAGGAAAAAACCCAGAAGACAGAAAGCCCAAGTGAAAGAAGCTGTGCAAGGATGTCTTCTAGGAACCAGGCTTCTTCTGTCTTTCTGGTCTACCTTCTTCTGTGTGTGTGTGTGTGTGTGTGTGTGTGTGTGTGTGTGTGTGTGTGTGTGTGGTGGGGGGGGCGGTTTGTTCCCGTTTGTAAGATGACTGCTGTCTCTCCAGGCATCACATCTGTATTCCAGACAGGCTGAAGAAGGGGAAAACCAGAAAGATGGACAACACCTCTATCTAGAAAGCAAAGTCTTTTCGGAACTCCCCAGTACACATCAGCTTACATCCCATTGGCCAGAACTAAATGGCCACCTCAAATTTCACAGAAGTATGAGAAAGTGGGACTTTTAACTGGGCACTTTGCTGACCAGAATATCTGGGTTATATTCATGAGGAAGAAGGGTGGAACAGATGTTGGGTAGGGCAATTATCCCTCACTGCCTCAGCCTGATAGTAATAGTGATTCACACATGTTAACTGACTGATGAAATCTGTCTTTCCAATCATTACAACTCTTTAGGGGCTTAGGCAAGATTATGGAAACACTTTTTTTCTCCTTCAGATATTTCAATACAGTGATCATTTCATTTTTTTTCTGCCACCCTGAGATATCTCTTTTCCAAGCAGATGTCTTTTCCAGGCTTGTCTCTGAAAATACTCCCATTTGTTTATATTCTAGGTGTGACTGACCTATAAAAAGTAATGCAGTTACCTCCTTCCTCGTGCTGTACACCGTGCTATTAATAGGGCCTAAAATCCCCTGACATTCCACTGTCGATTGATACAAAGAGCACTTTGAACTCAGATGCTTGTGGGGAAAGGTGGGATAAAGGAGACACACATCACTGAGTATCTACCCTGTGATAGGCACTCTGCCATTTCCTTTATAAGAGATGCAGTCAGAAGACCCCCAGGCCATATCAAGCTCATTTGGCCATTGAAGGCTGGTTTTAGGGACCCAAGGAAGAACTTTACATTGTCACTACTAAACTCCATGTTGTCAGATTTAGTCTATTGCTCTCAAACTTTCTTCATTACCCAATGAACTATACAGCTAGCGTACTTAGCTGCAAGTCACCTTAAAGTAATATATCTTTGGGAGCAGTTAGAATTATTTTCAACTATAATGAAAAAAACCTAAATAACAGTTGCTAACACATGACAGAAGTTTATTCAAGAAGTCTGGAGGCTCTCACCCCAGAGTTGACATGGTGTACCCAAATGTCAGGAATACAGGCATCTTCTATCTTGTTGCTCCATCATGTGCATCCTCAAGTCTCAAGATCGACTTGTTGTCCAGGATGGCTACTGGACCTCCAGCCATCATGTCTGAATTCCAGCCAGCAGGGAAGAGGAAATCAAAGAAGGGGCAATGGCTCTTCCTTTTAAAGACATTTTCCGGTAGTCACATGTCATTTCCACTTACATCCCACTGGCCAGAACTGAGTCACATGGTTACAGCTTAGCTGCAAGGGGGGCTGAGAAATGTCATCTTTGTTCAGGATGGCTTTATGTTCATTTAAAAATCAGGTGACTGCTATCAAAGACTGAAAAAATGATATTGAGAGACAAATTGTAGTCTTGGCCACTCCCTCCATTTTTTAAATCCATATCAATGGTACAAATATTAAACTGTCTAAGGCTAAGGCAAAAGATGAACAACAATGAGTTATTGGGTACTGAGCATTTACTATGTGCTGATCACTGCCCTATGCATTTTACATGTAATGATATAATTAACTATCAAACAAAGCTCTCTTAAATTGTGCACTGTTACTCTATTATGAGGGTGGGAAAACAGAGGCCTAGAGATGGTCAATGCCAAGTTTATATAACTCATAAGGGATACAGGTATGCTGAAGTTGGAGCTCATGCTCCTAATGAATTATTATAATGCATTGCCTTTGGGCAATGTGTGAGAGAGATAAACTTCTGTCTTATTTCGGCAACTGTTATTTTGGGATTTTTTTGGTACTCACATCTGAAGTTGGCCTCCTCTATTGGAGTTCTCCCTTGGGTTGAAATTAATTAGCAAGCCTTAGGCTTAGTCCTTCAATTAATGATTATTCCACTCATATTTCTTTCCAGGTCTGCTTAGCTCCTAAGAGCCTTGTCCTTTGTAGTTTGGATAAACAGGATCAGATCCCAGAATGAGGCTATGCTGATGAAAAATGGAAGATATGACCTAAATGAGGGGAACAAGGGTGGCAGCCCAGCAAACACCATGGCAGTTCAAGGGCTTTGGAGCAAGAAAGACCTCAAGTTGAATTCTGGACCCACCATTTGCCACTGGACAAACTCCTTAACTCTTTGTCACTTAATTTCGTCAGATAAGACCTACTTTGTACATTTGTTGTGAGGAGTAAAATATACATGCATTTGCATGCAAAAGTGCACATCTGTAAACCACATAACCCAGAATCTGGCACCTGGCAGGTACTCCTTGCTTTATTACTTGTATGATGACCAGCGAAACTCCAACCCACTGTTAGAGCTTCAGGCATCCATGAAGGAGAAAGGAATGTGAAATATTAAAGGTAGAAAAGATAGTGAGGAAAATAAATTGTGTTATGTTTCTTAAAAAAATCTTTTTTTGACTTCTGGGAATTTATCCAAAGGAAAAAATTCAACCGAAGCAAAAACACAGATGCTAGATTTTCAGAGCTCTCTCTTAATAGCTAAAACCTAAAAACCACTTCATGCCACACATTGGGGAAGGAAGACTTAGTGTACTGGGCATAGCTGCTCAGTGGAACTGTGGGTATCCATTTAAGAGCAGAGGGATTGTAGCCCTTGAAGAAATATTTAGGATTTAATATAAGTGAAAAAAGGAAGATAAAAGTAACATAACATATGGTTGCATATATATATATTTCATTCCTATGCAGAACTAGAAGAAATATGTATAGAATAAAAACAGATTTGGCACAAAGATATGGACAAGGGGTGTAATTTTTTCAATATTTTCAAATTATCTTTTCAATAAAACAATAACAAAAAAGTAGCATGAGATAGAAAGCCAGTTTCCTATATTTTCAGTAACAGCTACCATGATGAGTACATCTAGTGCTCACATCTTGGTTTCTAAATACCAGTTGACATTGAAAGGAACCAGGTTCCTTGAAGAAGTGACTGATACAGAGGTGAGACAGGGATGGCCAAGATGAGCCTGATACATCTGTGTTGTGTCAGTAAACAACAAAGGACTCAAAGAATGATAGGACAGGTCAACATTACATAGGAGCTAGCATGCATGGGCTCTATTAGCCAAATTTGAGACAACCTGGGCATATAAAATATAGAAAGGGAAAACTTTTCCTTGCAGTAGAATACCAAGAAATAAATGTAGAAGGAATGATAGTATTGGAAAACCTCCATTAGCCAAAAACCACAGTAGTAGTCATTTCAGAGAAGGATCATGAAAATGTGCTA
>CM053509.1:142272425-142296357 GCA_028627145.1 Eidolon dupreanum | reverse complement strand
TCCCCTCTCCCTCTCCCTCTTTCCTTCCTTCCCTCTCCTTTCCTTTCCTTCCTTTCCTTCCTTCCTTCCTTCCTTCCTTCCTTCCTTCCTTCCTTCCTTCCTTCCTTCCTTCCTTCCTTCCTTCCTTTTTTTAACCTAATTTCCCCAGTTAGAACCTTCAGTATAACGTTGAATAGAAATGGCAAGAGCAGGCATGCTTGTCTTGTTATTGCTCTCAGGGGGAGAGCTTTCAGTCTGTCACCACTGAGCATGAGGTCAGCTGTGGGTTTTTCGTAAACACCCTCTATCAGGTTAAGCTGCTCCCACTGTTGTCATAGTAATTTCCCCCCCTAAAATGCAAATATCATCAAGCACTCCCCTGCTTAAAATTCTTCAGTAATTTCCCATTTTTTTCAGCTTTAAATCAAGTCCCATCGTAGGGCGCACATGACCCTCAAGATTTGATCCCTGTTGACTGATGTCTCCAGTTTCCTGTCTCCTTCAGTACAGATTCACATCGTATTTTCACACATGCTGTTCCCTCTGCATGGAACATCACCGCCCTTTTTCAAAAGGCTTGTCTATCTTACCACATCCCTGTTTCCCTGCCCCTCCCATCTCTAGATAGTCTCTATGCTGCTCCTGATTTAACGCTGTTCTGTTCGAGCAGCTGGTACACTATCCATTACACGATCATCATCTGCTTACCCCTCTGCTTTCCTAAACAGACTGTGAGGTTTTTGGAAGGCAAAGACTGCGTCTCTCATTTCTGTATCTTTAGCGAATACAGGATTCAGTAAAAGCCTTTGGGATAAACAAAGACTACCTGTCTGTTTTACTTATACTTAAGAATTTGACTTATAAACCCTAATACAGGCAGATCTGAAAAGGATGAGGTAACAAATTCAGTTAAAGAATCAAATCAGGAAGTAAAAACAAAAGAAAGGAAAGAAAAAAATCAGGAAGTTACAAGTTTGGACTCCACCAGCTCAGCACTTCCAAACCCCGATTCAAGCACGCAGATTATCTTCACTTTCACAGTAACTTGAAGAATTCATATACCTCTTCCATCAAAGAATACAATTATATAAACCTTGGTGTTTTCCCTTATTTTCATGTTGCTAGGAAGTTAAAGTATTTAACATCGTTGTTGTACAGTGACCATATTAGTCCTAGAGTACAGCATATTTGTTTCTTCCTGTTTATGCCTTTGCTTTTCTATTTTTAGTTTAATGATCTTATTGTATATAAGCCTGTTAGGAAAAAAAGTGGAGCATAAATATGTAAATATACACACACTAAAAATACATTGCATGTTTCTTGTTAGCATAGAAGCACATAGTTGTTTAAGGTGACAATATAGAAAAGCAGAGTTAGAGCCACTGAGAAAAAGTTTGTCTGCAGAAGCCATTGTTAGTTTGGGGTCTCTTAAATGAAAACCAAAAGTGAGGTAGATTTGATTCATTAGAGAGTGGAAATTTTGTTGGCACAGAGCAATATTTTCAGGCCCTCAAATTCCTCTCCAATGGGCTCCTTCTTATTATTATAGAGATTTTGCATCGGGCAGCATTGAGAAGAAAAGGTACATATTTCCAAAATTCAGTGAATTAGAAAATCAGAGCCTAGATGGAATTGAACTTCTGGCACATGCCCCTATCTTTAAATGAAGAAGTGGCATATACCATGCTGAGTGTAGGCCTCCATGATTTCTTTGTCCTTCTCCCAGATCTAATTAGTCACCAGACCTGTTAGATTTTCCACTGGACTCTTCCTTTTCTCCTGTTCTCCTCTCTCCCAGGTCTCCCTCCATTAGGCTTCTCCTCCGATCCCATCACAGGCTCGCAGTACCTCTTAGTTTAAGTCTGAATGCATATGTAAGACTTCTCTGTACCCTCTCCAGGGTTTCCTTTTGCTACACATCCACATATTCTTGGCTCTGGACATCCAAAACTCTGATGTTTTCTCATGTTGCTATGTGATTGCCCATGCTTTTCCTCTGGGTGAAATCTTTTCCCCTGTCACCACTGCCCCACCCGGCCCCTGCTAGCCTCCCCCTTTATCATCTGGCTAATTCCTGCTCATTCTCAGAGACCCCAACACCTGTGTATATGCTCTCAAAGCTTTCTGTACTGATCATAATCCTCACTGCTGTCTATGTCCCTCATTAGGTTGTGAGCTACTTAAGATCAGGAAGTGAAATTCACCTTTGAGTTCCCAGAATGCAAATCTAGTTGAACAGGGCAGAAGATCTCAGGAGACATTCGTTGAATGAAGGTGGATCTGCTTAGCACACTGCTAAGACAGGCATAGTAAATGCATCTGAAATGGGCCTCACTCATCATATTTTCCACAAAATATGAGATGTGGATCTCACAAACTCCCACCAGACTATTGTTTCTATTTTTTTCCTAATCCTTCTAAATTAGGTCCTCCCCACTCCTTCCCCTGCCCTTTCTTGTCTAATTAAAAAAAAAAAATCCTTAATCCATTCTGATTTGACTTAGATTTGTTTTCAAACTAAAAGCTAATTGTCCTAAAGACCACTTATTAGATGGATTCTTTCCTTTCTTATTCATTTGAGGTATATTCTTAGCTTTTATTAAATTCTTATAACAATTCATTTGCAGAACATTCTCTTCTATTCCATTGTCCTACTACAGGGATTTAGTTATTGTCATTTATTATACTTACCTGGCTATTTGCTTTTTAATGTAACTATATTTTTAAAAAAAAATATTAAAAAAACTATACAGAAACATTTTAAGCATACAGATAAGCAAAGAAAATAAAACTATTAATAATCCTACAACACAAAGATAACCATAATTATCATTTGGAGATAAAAAAGAGAGGGCGGCGTTCTTAGCTAACTAGCACTTAACCATCCTGCCAGATTGACATTCTCCAGTCCCATGTAGAACGTAACGGCTGATGTCGCAGCAGGCTGATTGTTCCCGGCGATGGGCTGACGCACTCGGGGGCTTGCGCACTCTTTTCTCAGCATCAGTGGACAGTGCTTATCAAGAGTCAGGTGTGTTTATTCCAACATGTCATGCCAGGTGCAACTACTATTCTAATGGTATGATTATTTAAATATTATGGATAATGATAAAAAAATGAATATGAAGAGAGTAATTTCTGTGAAAACCAAGTCGAGTGCTTTGGGGAGACTATAAAGATAAAATATTACTTTCAAACTATGTATAAGTGAGTATAAACTTTGGAAAAAATTATAAAAATCTAGGAGTTTCTACTCAGCTGGCTTCATAAGCATCTCTAAATTCTTGATCCATTTTAAAGAAATCAATATTTTACATCATTACATTTTTGGGTAGTTGCTTTATTGGCGTGGTTCATGCCAAAAAGGCAATAGACGACTTCAGAGGGAGCAAAGAGTCATAAAAAAACTATACCTATGTCAAAGATTGGCCAATGAATATTTACTTGTAGTTTTTTTTTTTTTAAAAAAGGTTCCTTTATGATTCGCCTTCTTAACAAAAATTTTCAATTAACCGATCGACTACCATGCCTACAGAACTGGTTAAGAGACCATCCACTCTACCTTTAGCCATTTAAACATGTATAAAAATATCGATCTTACATAAAGGAGCTCATGCAATAAATACTGCCTTACCCCCTTTCCCACTGACTATATTGTAGACATTGGTGCAAGTGATTAAATATTACTTACATCATCTTTAATGCCTGCTCAGTCCCTCCTGTTTAAGTTCTATTCAATGCTTCTTTTTTTTTAGACATGTAAAACTATGTACTTTTCTTGATTGCCTCTACGCAGGACTGACAGAAAAGTTAAGAGTTCAGTCTTATACTCAGCTTAGGGTTTCTCATACAGCTGATCTCCCTTCTCAATTTTCACTTGCCTCTTTTTTAAATTTAATTTTTATTTTTGTGTTAAAATTCTTTTATTTTGTTGTAAGCTGTAAGAATCCTTTCTGTCAGGTGGAGAGAGTAGACCAAATGCAAACCTCTAATATCCTGTGTGCAATGTTATGGGATGAGTTTGGGTGACTGAAAGCCTTTTTGTTTTGCTTGGTAGGCATTTTACTGTTGCCTTGCTAGTCTGACATGCCTAGCTAGGGAGCTTATAACTACCCAGAGAACTTTAAGTTTTCTACTGAAATTGCTGATAAGCCCATGAAATGGTCTAATAGCTTAGCTTTACCTTTCTTTGAATCTTAAGTTTAAGCTAGGTGCATCTTCTAAAGTTATTTTTTCTCAGGATTTGGACAGTAAATGCATGATAGCAAATTCAAGGCACAACACATTTCTTACCTTCACCGCTCCTTGCCACAACTAAAAAATAACGTGAAGGGCATGGTCTTGTTGGTTAGTTCCATGGCAGACTTGATCAAAGATATAAGGCCAAAAAGTCTCATAGGACACTGGCTTCTTTCTGACCCTTTCAACAGCTATAAGAGCTTTGAGCCATACAGCTATTTGAAGAAGCTCAAATTTTAATCAAAACTTATATGTTAATCTGGAGTGACAAATAGTTTGCCTCCTAAAAGAAATTCTCTAGATTTTTCTTGATTTTCTAAAATTTGAGATTAAATACAAAGTATACATTCCAAAGCTAAAGAGAGAGAAAAAATTTCTGGGTTATCTTCAGGAGATGTGAGGTCTTTCACAAGGTCTTTAATCACTAGGTGGTCTTTATAACAAGAAACTGTGTAAATCTGCATCAGAATGATCACTCCCCCGCCGCCCCCCCCTCCGCCGGCAAAAAGAATTAACAGTCCAGACTAGTAAATATTCTTCAGTATTTGCAAACACCTCTAGTGTTTGAGGACACCTCACAAATGAAATGTTCTATGATGTTCTTTTGGCAAGATGGCATAAACATCCAGGCTATGCTCTGAGCATTCCTCATGCTGGCTAACAAATAGCAATCTGTACAGAAGCTTCTTAAGAAAAATCCAAAATTAGAAAACATATCAGGAGAGGTTTATTGGTATTGGCAAAGGCCTTCCACTTAAGAACACCCCTTCCTTAGTCCCCAATATTATTTAAAATATGATTAAACAAGCTTGATTCTCCCAGACATTAATGGGGCACAGCTACTGCCTAAATCAACCAGTTTCACAAACCCACTAACTTAGCACACGTCCAAGCTTCAATTTATATGCAGGGCACTGTACCAGGCACCAGGAGTGTTTTCCATGGCAAACCTTATCTAACAGGCTTTTCTACTCTGCCTGGTGATTGAATTCATTTGCAACCTTAGCATTCACAGGGTGACTCAGACTCCAGCTAGGAAACCTGGCCAGTCAGTGGATGAAACTTGTACTTCAGAAATTAGTTTTTCATACATTTATATTTCATAATTCAAGGACCCTAGGCCATGCTGAGAGATGCTAGTAAGGAATGGCTGGGAAATTCTAGGGTACTCTTGCAGCATGCTGACCTAAACTAAAACCAAGATGTTGCCCACACTGTCTATTAAAGAGTAGAAGAATATGCCACCCCCAAAAGACAAATGTAGTTCAGGACATGTCACCCCAACAAAATGCCTCTTTGGAATATTGATTATTTTGAGGCACTTGAAAAATAGAAAGCAGGGAGAGGTTTTCTTTGAACTTCCCTTATCAGTCTAAAGACAGATCCTTCTAAAGGAACTCAGTTGTCATCAGTCAGTCCCCTTCTTGGGAGTTTCATTAACCAGGGAAGACTGACTCTTATCATAGGAGAGACCAGAAGTCAATATCAAACCCAGATAAACTTGTTCACAAACTATCATACCTCCAATCTGTTCTTCTAAGGGCCCATTTATCTTTCCTGAAAATCATTTACTCTCTCCTAAAAGGCCAACCTCCACATTCCTCTTTCCTTATTCAGGTGGTATTTAAGCCTGAATTCTAAGTCACCTCGGAGAGTTACTCATTTTTCCCTGGTATATCCCATGTATACATGAGATATACTTGTCAATAAATTTCTGTGTGTTTTTCTTTCATTCACCTGTCTTCCATTACAGGGATCTCAGCTAAGCAGGGTGAGGGTGAGGGTGAGGGGCACAGGGAATTATTTTTCTCCTCTATGCTATTTAACCACCACCTGGGCATGGGAAAGTGTTACAACACAGTAGACAGTGACTTTCTTTCCTATAAAATTTTATTTATTACATAAAAAATTCTATACATTTGTTAGACTAAAATACAGTTTTCATTATAGTTCTGGCAACTGAGTCAGTGTACACAGAGAAAACTTAGCATTAGATCAGCACTTTTTTTTTCTAGTTCATATTTCTGCACAAGAAAAACATTTCAAAGCTCCATTTCATATAGGCTCATTGTACTCTGAAGCCAGATGGAATTCCATCTAATTCAGAGCTCTTGGAAGTTAATTTCCCAGCAAGATTTGATAACTCCAGAAGATTAATTGCTCAATATACATATTTTTAAAGTCCTCTGAGAGCACAACGCTCTATCTGTAAAGTCTGAACTATGTCAATAATGACAAGTCACAAATACTAGGGCTACAACTGTGTTTGTGGGGCATGTTCAAGCACCTACATGTTTATTTCCCCAGCGGAATGCAGTGTCATGACACTGCAATAAGGAAAAACTCAAAATTATGCTACGGTAAAAGATCCCGAATTACAGAATTCATGGAAGGCTTAACTGTGATCCTACAGTTCGTTATGGACAAAGACAGGATGAGATACAAAATTCATTTTGACAGTATGAAATAGAATGCACATGGGAAAAAAAAAGACAAAAAATGCATCAGATTGAGAAATAGGTGGCACCACAATAGGCTTCTCATGCTAGATTGTACAGCAGTGAGAAATCAAGACACACCGATGTGTGTTTTCTGTTCACATCACCCTGTACGCTGGGCTGGGCCTAACACTGGATGTGAAGGCTCAGAGCCTGAGAGGTCAACAGCAGGTCCCTACTGCATTGACTGATCTTTAAAGCTCGGCTGCCTTATTCTAGGAGCTTTATTCTAAACTCCAGGAGTTCAGATAGACTGTGCCAGCAAGTACTTAAAGTTGGACCTTTGGTCTTCAGAAGATATGCTTTTGTCTTTGGTTGTTTTTCCAGAGCTCCTATCACTTTGTCGGGTGTCTCCCACACTTTTCTCCCCAGCTTTTTGTTTGTTTGTTGTCAAGATTTTCCTCCCTACAATCAAATCAGCTAACAGCCCACCAAACTTCATTGGGTACAAGACCTATTTGAAGTGCACTCAGTGGTCAAGAATATTCTGAAACAGTATAACTGAAACTTCTTTTTATTATGGAGCTTTCAGTACTCTTTTATAGGAGAGAAGAAATCAGAAAACCTCTACAACAGAACATAATCGAATAGCACTAAGGCAACACAGTGGCAGAAAGGTAACTTATCCCCATGTGATGTCTTTGAAAATCAAAACGAGCTAAAACAAGAGGGGCCAAAAAGAAATTCCAAGCAGACCACTGAGACTCAGAGGATAGGGAAATTTTACTTAATAATGTGTCTCAAATCATCAAGCCCCAAAGCTGCCTTATTGTCTCATTCTTGTGGCAGGTAGAGCGGTCTGCGGGATGTTGACAGAAGCTTCATTCCAGTCCTGTGCCCGGTTATTCCTCAAAAAATAACTATAATAAACTAATTTCTTAGCTGGTGGGATGGGAGGATTAGAATCATATGCCAAGGTAAGGCCATTCTCTTTAAGTCATTCACTTCTCTGACAAAAGGACATATCAAATGTAGATTTTACACTAGACTCAGGCCCTTTTCTACCTGATATGGAAATTTCCACCCAGGGATGATTTCCTAAAACTCTTATAGGGGTAGGAGAAGGGATAAGGACCTGACTTTTCTCCTTTCTTCACCAGCTAGTTATGGGATTTCCTCAGCTTTCTTCAGCTTGAAAATGAAGACAATGGTTTGATGTCTGGCCATAGGCCATGACCCGCTGGAATCAATTCTTAAAAGAACTCTGAACTCCTTTAAAACTTGCTGCTGGTTTTTTCTGGGGCCCCGAGGGTTCTCCATGTAAATGTGGCACCTTTACCTAAGAGTAAGGTCAAAAAATCCACATGTTCCCTAAAGAAAGAAGAGGGAGTGGGTGTGGGGAGAGGAAGCACAGTTACACTGGCAGTGGTCCAAGGCTGCTCTAGTGGTGACAGGAAACACCTCCTTGGTTTACATAGAGAGAAAAACAACTTTTGAATTTCTCCCCTCAGCATCTGCTCCTCCTACTTTCCACTAAAACTTCTGTCAACTGTGTTTGCTAATTTATCATCATCAACTGTTCTCAGTCCTGTGGACTGATATATTTTTAGACAGTAATCTACTGATAATACTATACCACGTATGTCATATCTGAGCTATGATTAAAAAATACCAAGTGTTTTGGTACATGGAAAATTACAAGGATTCCTTAGTCATTTCTTTTTGGATTTTCTTGTCCACTGCAAACAATTTGGTACCTTGCCCCAAATCCACCTTTCCCCCAGACACACACTCCCTCACACCTCCAAGTAAAGAACTTTTACTGTCTTGAAGATTCAGTTGTTGACTATCTTGTTATTCATTCACATTAGTGTAGTTTCTATTTCCAAAGCTCGTACTAAATTAAGGTCCAAGTTGTAAAAACGATACCAGAAGTTGGTAAGTACCATCTTTAAAGTATCTCAGGGCTTCATCGCTACCTCGTTTTAAAACATATTATCAAATCAGCTTTAGAGCAGCCTGGACTTGTGTTCATTAGGCCCTGAGGGGCTAGTGGGGTGGGGGCTAGCAGTATGAGGGCCCTGAAATTCTTATTAGCATTTTAAATGGTCATAGATGGTCTATATGCATTTGAGAGAAAGATAGTTCATTGCTTTCATAAGCTTCTTAAAAGGGGCACATATATGCCCTCAAAAGATTAAGAACCTGCTTTAGAATATCAAATATTAAATTCAGATTTTAGCAAATAAAAATAAATTTTTTCTGAAACATTGGGCATTACAATGTTTTCGTGTTCCGCTAGATCTTGACTAGACTATGAGTAACTTGAAAGCTTGACTATTCTGAGCTCCTAGTCTGGAGTATTTATTCCTCAGGAAATCATTTGAGTTATAAAACTGAGTATCAAAAACTCAATAAAAATAGCCTAAGATTTAGGTTCCTAACAATTTCATATCTTTCCCATAAATTTACTCATAATTTCCTTCAGAAAATAACAAACTTAAATTCTGTCCATGTAATCTACAAAAGTGATCATTATTCATGCAATGTTTTAAAAGGAGCATCATTTGTCTATTTTACACACATAAAAATCAAAGAGATGAAGAAGAAAGAGTACGGTAGTGTTTCTACAGAAGATTTTCCACAGTCTCAAGTTTAAAAACTCTGTATTGAAGTTTTTTATAAGAAAGATAGTTTCAAAGATTTAAATCTTAGATTAAAAGTTTCCTCTTAAAACTTGGAGAATAAGAATTTGGCTCAAATTTATGAAATCTGAATGGAGAAAAGTGTGTTATTTAAAATTTATAAATGTATACAACCTGTTTAGATTTTTGTTTTGTTTTTAGTTTGCTAGATTTAGATTTTTTCCTGGTCCAGAAGCTGGGCTATATGCCATTAGAGAAAGATGAGCTAATTCCAAAAGCAGCCAGTGTATCTGAAGAGTGCCTTCTTTTCAAAAGGGCTAACATGCATCATATACACAAAGATACATGAATATGCATTTAAAGCAAAAGGCATTCTATGCTGGGAATGTATAATACACAAATCTCTGCTTTATGCATTTACTTACAAACCTACAATTTTCCAGTATGAATAATGTTGTGGTCTATGAATAACAGACCACATCTTAACAGCTCCAGACAAGCCATTAGAGTGCACTCCTATCTGTCAGATGGAATATATGAGAAGAATACAGAAATTAACTGTGGCAGGTACACTAATAAGCCTCCAGACTCAGGATTTTTTATTTTTTTTTAAGTAGCAGTAAAAAAAGTAGTTGAGAATTTACTTATTGAAAAGTGAAAGCTTAAAGACCTTTCTGAAGGAAACTTCTCAGAAGCTATGCTGGGAACTCCTAAAATTAAAACGAGAAGGTTACTGACCGACAATAAAATAAAATGTTCAGGTCCTCATAGCTGGCAACTCTGGTTTTGGAACTGATCCCAGAATTCTATGTTGCAGGTTAGGCGGGCAGGGACCTCTTGAAATGGCCTTGATTAGCTAATAGTGCTGCCTGTTGGAAATGCTCGAAGCCCCTGGGGCAATGATATAGCCTCACAAATATTTGGTGCCTACAGTTCCATTAGCTTTTTAAAGGAAGGGTGTGGGAGAAGCATTACTCTGATTTAAAGCAGCTCAAGACCAAGATAAAGGAAGGGGTCATCCCCTCACTATTCCCTACTGGGATGAAATCCTGTAACTGCCTGGGGAGGCAAGGGAGCCCGTGGGAGATACCAAGGTCAGTGGTGTTGGGAATTGGCAGCTTAATGCCTTTCGCTGAAAAAAAAAGAAAAGAAAGAAAGAAAGAAAAAAAAAGTAAGGGAGCATCACCACAAAGGAAAAACTTATTTCCAGGATAATTTTAAAATAGACTCAGTGAGTGCCGCCTCCTCCTCAACCATTACAGAAAAAATTTGGGGACCAACACATAGTTAAGCTACTTAAACTACAGTAACTTAGGATTTAATTATGTTATAGGATAGGATAAAAGCTTTCATTCTAAACATTAAACATTGCATTAAATGGGTTAAAGGAAAAACCTGCTTTGAGCTCTGCTCATCCGTGCAAGAACTGTACAATCTCAATGCCCTAAATTCCTAATGTTTACCTTAAAGCACTGGTTAGGCTCCCATAGAAGACAGGTCTCTTAAATTTATATGGAAATATAACCTTTTCCTGTGCATGCTATATTACAGCCGTGCTTAGTCTTGAGGCAGGAGCCTAGAAAGTTGAAACCATGTACCAGAGCCTTAATTATCTAATGGCAAAAACCAGAATGACACTCTGATCACTGTAGTCACCATTTATAATAGAGGAGCCTAACTGTAACTGGAGATATGAGTCCTGAATGCAATTCTGAAGGCCCATCACAGAAAAGGACAAAAACCAAAACACAGAGTAGATGGTTTAGAAAATTATTCAGGGAACCCCATTTCACATAATTTTTGTTTTTCATCTATTCTTCTCACTTGGGCAGAAGATGGAGGCAGAGAGCGAATAGCAGTAAGGCAGCCCATAGCTAGCTGAAGAATGACTTGCAATGGATGAAAGAGGCAGCAGGAACATCCAAACATAACCTTGAAACATTTAAATATTGCTAAAAAAAAAAAAACCCTCCGTGAGGGTTTTGTGAGGATTTATAAAATGAATCAAGGAATGAAGCTCATGAGTGATATTCTATATATCAAATATCTTCGTGTGTGCCTATGTAATACATATGCATATTTGCACATAGGAACCTTTATGGCACACAAATTTACTTAAGGAAACAGCATGGCAATTAATTTGGAACTCAAAAGACATGGTTACACATAGATCATAGTTTCTAAACACAATGTTAGTAAAACAAAATTTATTTGTAAAACAGGACCTGTTATATAAAATGGCACACAATCAAGTTATACAAAAATACAAAATTTCTTTCTGATTACAGTTCTAGTTGCAAATGAGAATTAGAAAGCATTCCTGGTGGCTTCCAAATAGTTGAGATTACGAGCATACGGAACAGGGAGCAGCAAGTGTCCATGACGTTGGGATGTCCAAGTGAGCAGAACCTAATTTCCAAATTCAAGACTTCCATCAGGTCACTTTGGAGGGACACCTCCTAAAATAGCTAGCTCCTGGTATGTCTTCTGTTTTGATAACCATCTTCCAGATTTTTGCCAATCCTAAATTTACTTCCCAATGTTTCTTAATGTCCAAAATCGGAGTGGCTATGAAATAGAAGGTATTCTGAATTTTCTTAGATGATTTGCTCTCTCACCTATTTGGATAATTGTTAGTTACATAATTATATTTATTCCTTTCAAATGATATAAAAGAGTACAATGATACACTGTTTGGTGATGTTAGATGTTAACTTCTGGAGAATTATTGTTTCAGAATAGCTACTAATAAGGTTGGCTTCCCAGATCTTGCCAAGACATGAGCTCTTAAACTGTGTTTTTTTTGGTACCAAAAAAAAAAAAAAAAAATTCAGACTCTCATTGCAAATATTCTGAAAAATCAGAAATATTACATGAGCTTTGAAAAGAAACCAAGGCATTTTAGTCTAGTTAAAGAACATGGATATTTAAAAAAAAAATACAATTTACCTTTTGCAGCAATTTAAAGGTCCAACTCTTTGAAAGGAAGCGCATCAGCAAACAGCTGCTTATTAAGCCCTAGTGACATTAATTGTATGCATTTCCATAATACCGGTCTAATTCACTGTCTAATTCTGGTAGGAGGCAAAGCTTTCTTTCAAAAGATTCTCCTTCCATGGAATGATAAAATGCTGAGGCTTTTTTTTTTTTTTTTGTACAGAGCCTGTATTTAGTGCAATAAGTTTAAAAAATTTGCTCTGAAATATTTACTTTACATTAACAAAAATAGCTTTTTTTAAAAAAAGTGTAACAAAAAGGAGTTATCGCATAAACAGATCATGAATTATTCTTAGCAAATTACACTTTTTTTCTTAAAGCATTCACCATTACAATAAGCGGAACAATGGAATATTAGCCATTCATATCTGGTAAGCTTCAGGAATAAAAAAGCAAAATCCCATAACCCATCCCCAAACGAACAAACAAACAAACGTTCAACACTTGAGGATCAAAACAAGAACCAATTCTTCAGTTAAACATTGTAGAATTCTGGATACTTCGTGAAGTACCAAGGAGAGGAGCACCTGCTAGTATGTTTTCAGATTTTATAGCAAGCATTGAATAAAATGGCTATTTAGCCCTAAACCACTTAAGTTCTTCTGAAGCAGAAGCCCAAGCACTGAGAATTTCAATGCTTTTGTTTTATGTTTCTTTCCCTTTTTTATTCTTCCAAGCATTACTTAATCTACAAATCAATACACAGAAACTTAAAGGCTAAACTTACTGGGTGCTCCAGCTTCCTTTAGAATCAGACACACAAACGTGTGAAGGATGCTACTAAAGTAAAAAAATGGAAGAAAGACAAACCATAAGAAAAAAGTTTGCATAATAAAGATTATCTACTCTTTTCTTTTTCACCTACTCTCTTATAGAAGCATTAGGGTAAACTACAAATACCTGAGGAGTTGCTTACTTTTTAATGTTGGCTGACAAATGCATGAGCGATTATGAAAATTCCCATATTGGACCCACTTGTATGTTTCTAAAAGTAAAATGACATGGCTTCTTTGATTGGGGAAAACTGATTGGAGTAATTCCTTATTTATCTGAAAGCATATGCCTAGTCTCATCCTACTAGGACTTATGCATCAGTAAAATAAGATCTTGATTTTATGCACACCTCAGGGAAATCACCCCTGAATAAACTTTAGACAGAGAATTCGGTATAATAATTTTACCTAATTTAAATAACTAAAGTTAAAATCTCCTCTAAGTTATTAAAAATGTTAATCAGATATGAATCTTAACATTTCCATTAAGACAATTACAATTGAAAACATTAAATGACGGCAGTTGCCTTGTAAAAGCCACCCGTATGAAAGGAGTACATGTTTGACAAAAATAAGCATAAAAAAGGTATTAAATCCCTGTTCCTTTTCTCTGATTTTGGCTGATTTTGTGTGTGCGTGTGTATATATACATATACATATATATACACACATACATATACGTATATACACACACCCACACACACAAATACATAGTCATGTGTATATATTGTTTTGGAATGTCAATGGGTTCCATAACGGTCGACTAGTTTCAAGCAGAACTTGCTCCCGAAGCCTAGAAAACAAAGCCATACAAAGTATAATCTTAGACAATTACCATTAAAAGGAGATTATGAGTGATGTTACAAATACAAAAATGGCCGCAAATAGCAACAAAACAAAACGGACTGAGAATCCTTCGCCCCTGAACCTATATTCCAGGGGGTGATGTTGAAAGTCACAATGCCTTCTGCATAATCTTTGAGATATGTAGAGAATGCTCCTCTGGCCTATACTGCTTTAGTGCCTGGTTTTTTTCCAACCTTTCCTCTGTAGATTCTTTCCTGTACAAGCAGATGGCCAGAATGTCTCTTTCTTAAACCTCTATATCACATTTGGTCAATTTTTCTAAAATCATGTTCAAAGACTTAGAGAACAATCTCACAAACCTTCAAAGTTTCTTTAACTAATAGGTTCTCTCAAAAAAGAAGTCCAAGAGGAAAACTGGGAGTACTTATATATAATCCAATGATCCCCCTGTCAAAATGGAAATTTAAAACCTCATTTTCCTGAACATTATTTTATAGGCTAAAAATAAACCCTAAATTAATATATCCCATTATGGAGGAAGACAGACTGGGAACTCAGACAGCAGGGTTTCTGCAGATATGGCAAAATAGGTCTGACGCTCTTTCATGGAATTTACATCTAAGGGAATACCAGGTGAATTAAAGCAAGGAAATACAAAGAAGCAATCCTAAATTCTCAGATAATTCTTTAGGGACACATACAAGATGGTGGCGGTAGTAGGAGGCCAACTCTTACCACACACACTGGGGAAAAGACATGAGAATTAGAGGTAATCTAACTTCCTTATGAGCAACATTTCACACTTCTCTCCTGATGAGTTTTTTAACCACTTAAAACATCATTCTTAAGGACCAAATGTTACAAAGTCCAAAGCACCAGAAGAACAAGGCACATAAGGGACGTATTTTGGGATACAGCAGAGGATATTGCTATTCATCTACAAGCAATGAACTGATGAACAACAAAAAATAAAAGCAAAAACTGAATGAAGATTTTAATGTATCGTCTGAGTTAAGGGACATTAATTTAAAACTGAAAGCATTATTAGGGGGAAAAAATCTTTCTAAATTTTTGGCTTCTGGCAGAATGCCACATGCCTAGGCAATTTTCCTAGTATTATTAACTATTAATTAGAGGTTTAGGTAAGAGAAGAATACTTGCATTCTGGTCTACCACTGTCTATCTACAGAAATATATGCCCATTCATGGTCAAATTAGCTAGTCCTAAACCTCCAAATAGTTCTCCCTTTCTTTAATGCTTATCACTGCAGAATAATTTAATGGAAGCTTCAACCACTGGAAACACGGAAAAATGAGGAAAAGATGTTTTACATTTTAAGATTTTATATATCTTTTGTAAATCAGGCTTGGAACCTTATTTGCTGAACAATTAGGACAAACAAGCAGTGGCAAGAAAGAAGTCTTGCCACCATAGCTTTGGCAGATTCTTCACTGCAGTCCCCCCGTGCCTACATGAAGTAAGAGGGGTACAGAAAAAAGGGGTAGAGAGGCAAGGGACTTAACTGGAGAGATAGATTGCTGATTGGTGCCCCTTGCCCACTCAATCCAGTTCTGGCTAATGCACATTTAAAAGTAAGAGCTATATGACCATTCCACATCCTTTCACTTATAATTAGAGTGATCTGTGCCTTGGGAATCGAAGCACTGAAATTTTGCTTTATAAACATCAATGCTATTAAGAGCAACGCCAAAATAGGCAGTGGAAGGGAGAAAAGAGTTTATATCTAAACATTCCACTAAGACTTTAATTCAGGTTGAATATATAATTATTTTGCATATACATATAGCCTCCTCACTCCCCTTAAAAGAACCCATTTCCTTTACTCTTACATACTTAAATGAGCTTGTTAATACTGTCTATTTCTTAAGTTGGAAAACTACATAAAACATAAAGAAGAAAAAAGTCTTCACACTTTCAGACATTATATGTGATCAGAAGGCACATTATTTAAAATTAACTGTTAAAGGATGTAGGCAATTATATTATATTTTGAAATGCCCATCCTATTTTAGAACAATACATTTGTAAAATAAGCAGTAATTAGACCAAGATATGCTAGAGACATCTGTTATGCAGCAGTGAGAACGTCTATAAAAAAGCAGCTCAGGATTCTCTTACACTGATCAACTTTAAGGTTTTTTTTTTCCCCCAAATGAAAACAGAATATATGTATCACTGACCAGAGATAATTTATCCTTCTCACAATTAAGCTGAGCTTGGAGAAGACCAGATTGTCTTATTAAGTGTGGAATATAAGTGCCGATGGAAATAGACTTGTTTGCTACTGAAAAATAGCGTAAGAAACAAAGAAAGTACAATCCAGGCAACAGAAAAAAAAGTCAGCAAAGGGGACAAGACAGCAACATAAATAAACTAATATTTAAAAAATGGGAAATATGGATTCTAGCAAGTTGAAAGGAATTGCTATTATCACCTTCAAAAATAATAAAAACCAAACTGTCAGTTCAAGTGTATGACCAGATGTTCAGTCCAATGAAAACTAAACACTGACATTTAAAAAGAAAAAAACAGAAACAGCAATTGCACCTTAAAGGACAATAATATCCTCTACCCCACAATGACCACTCTTCATTGTGACAATGCTGTTCCTTTCAGCTTACTTTTACAGAAGGTGGTCTCAGTTGTGACAAGAATTCTGCCATCCAAGTGATAGGTAAACACACAAACAGAAAGAGCAGTATGTCCTGCGTGATACAGATAACAAAAGCTTCTCCTGAAGAAGTGCAGTCAGTGAAGACAGAGAGAGAGAGGAAGTGAAAGTGAAATTCTTGGAGGGCAGCTGCCTCCTCATCTCCACCTACCATCGGTTTTAGCTCTCTGGCATCAGCAACGCCGCCCTTACCAGCTTCTTTCATTGCTTTCCTACTGTTTTCCACAAACTCCTGCAAAATATGGACCAAATAGCATCAATTCTTAGGTCCTTTCAGATTTTGGGTAGGTGAATTCTAAAGAACATTTTCAGTTTTTACTCAATACTGGTCAATGGATGGCCTAAGACCATAGCAACAAATAATATTTAGTATCACACATGTGAGCTGCTAAATTTGTGGGACTAGACTGTAATCTGTTGATATGAAATCCTTTTTCTATCCGTTCACTGTGACCATCTCGCTCAGGATAATGCTAGGAGATAATGTAAGTTCTATCCAAAAGAGAAAATACCTGACTTTTTAAAAAAAGACTATTTTCTCATACTTAGAATATTGTTTTATTTGTTGTTTTGCTTTTTCTGTATAATAGTTAAATGGAATAAAAACATTTTACTCCATAAGCCTCCTTTTAAAAATAACCCTGGAAGGTAAAAGAAAGCATTGATACTACTAAGCACAGAATACTGATATTACCAAGCCATAAATAAGCTACTTTAAAAAACAAATCTATCCGGATTTAAAATTACTCCATAAAGCAGGAAGATAGGGAGTAACAACCAGAACTTGTGGTCAGAAGTAGTTAAGATGGGATTGTGCCCCTAAGGAAACATTTCCATCCTGTCAAAGTTTATGGAGCACTTCTTCATTAAATATCCTCATCATTCTTACAGAGAAAACTAAAAGGAGAAAAATTGTATGTTTTTACTTTGCTTTTGATCAGTGGCCAAAAAAACAAAAAATCTTCTTCTAAATGTCTTAACTACAAAAGAGATGCAAAGCACATAGACCAAATTCCAATTAATTAGAATTATAATTTAGATGTTATGAAAATGTCCAAAATTTAGTTGATGGTGTACTTGGTAAAAGACATAATCAGTATCAAATAGGTCAGTTAAATCATTTGGTATTTTAGCAATTAAAAAAAAGGATCTAGCTTATGAATTAACACATTTATTTTAAATAAATAAATTTAATTTAAATACATTTAAAATAAATCCATGCTCCTGGAAGATAACTTGTTATTCCAATGTCTAATGTTTAGTCTTCAATATTATCCATTCTTAAGATAGGAATATTTCATAGCTGAATAGCCAAGTACTATTATCAAAAAGTATGTTTAATTTGGAGCATTTGACATTAATATAATAGTATTTAAACTATTTTAATATAGTTTCTAAATTTTAAAAAGTTTTGAGGTTCTAATATAGGGAAGCTGCAGAGGCTACATAACTGTAAAGAATCTGAATAAAATATCTGTGTAAAGGTTCAGATCTTGACTAATATAAAACAATACAATCTACTACTCACAGATCTGTTAATCTATATCCATTACAAACATGCTTTTAATCTGGCCTAGCATACTTAAGATAATGAGTTTTAATGGAGTTAAAAGCAATGGTGTTTGGAAAGGTGGTGGATGGAGAAATACAGGTAGGTACCACAACCTGGGAAAAAGACTTTATCTGTGAGCTTCACTTCAGAAAAGTGCACTTAGAACATCAATGGTCCAATGTTCCAATTCAAGGGCTAAAAGTAAGGTTTAAAAAGTCAATTCAAACCTGTCTAACTCAGAGAGGGGGGCAGCAGTATGGAACAGTGTGAACTCAGGCCTAGTAATGGATACAACTCTAGCTAGGTGGATTTGAAATGGTTTTGTCCACACCAAGGGGGACATCTTCCTTGATTTCCCCAAGACTAAGCTCACTCATGAATGTTACAGGTTTAATTCTGAATTACTCGGTTGCATATATGAGAATTAAATATAGAGAATGTTTTTGCAAAATATTTTTATTAGTATTTTTACCCCTAAAGCAGTAGAAGGCATTTGAAATACTTACCATCAGTACTTTATCCATATAGAATTCTCTGCCAGGACTCCCATCATTGTATTTTGTGTCAACAGCAAAACACAAGAATAATACATCCACTACCATTTCATAAATGGACAGGAAGCAATGAGCGACTAGGAAAGCAAAGAGGCAGACGATGATCAGAGGCAGCACCCATACTGTGTAATCTTGCTGGTAGTTGAGCAGCATAATCCCAGCCAAGCCTGTGCTGCAGACTATCAGCACCTGCAGCAGAGAGAACAAAGACCACATATAATACCCTACTACAGGAAACCACGATTCCTTCATCTTTTGCAGACTTTCTTCATCTTTTTCAGACTTAAAATTCTCTCTACTATTTATAAACGATGGCATTGAGCCCATTCCATCTCAGATTAGAAAGTATAATCCATATATACCATATACACACAGTTACATATGTATATCATATAACAGAAATTAAAAATCATCCCTGTTGACATTAAAAATAATCAAGTTTTCCAGCTGTTATGCTTGTTCCCTAAAGCTTCCCTTTATAGCACCTGTGCCAATTTTTAAGATAAATGTACACATATTTTAGAAAAAAAATTACACTCAGCACTGAGAAAAAAACTGAAATTTCAGGATATTGCTATATATTTTTTCTAAGCATTTTTACATTTATAAATTAGTATTATATAAACAAATCACTAAAAGCTCTTCATTAATATTTATAGTATCATTATAAATATTTTATAAACAACTATTCAGCTACATAATTTCATCTTATGGGTGATTTAAAATTTAGTTAACTATTCTCCTATATTTAGAGACATATTGTTTTCAGATATAAATAATGCTACAACATGTCTAAGAACCTCATATTTTGTATTTTATTTTACATAGACTATGTGGCAAATCTAACAGGATCTGCCAAGAAGTTTATACTTGGACTATCTGTGAGGAAAAAGGTTGCCAAAAACATCCACGCTATAAGAATAAAACAAATAGCCAATTTGAATATAATCAAGAACCACCTACTCTGACGCTTCATCGCCTCATATGTAGCACTTTCCATGTTTTGTGGTTCTTTTAATACAGTCTATTTCAGCTTTTCAATAACCCCATGACTGGTTTATGGCAAACATTATTATCGTCATTTTATAGATGGGAAACATGCTAGCCAACCTACTCAAGGTCACAGAGTAGAAGAGCAGATACCACTCAAAAATGGTCTTATGATGATAACGCCAGTGCTCATTCCAGGTAAAACCAGCAAATACTCAGATACTGATGCAAAGCAGTAATAGGTTATATTGAATCCTAGACACACTCTTGCCCAGCCCTTTACTTGGCCTAGCATCAAGCTTTAAATAACAAAGAGAAAGAGAGTTCTCAGAGCAGCCTTTCCCTGTCCAGTGTTGAGGGACAGTCAGACTGAGAATTCTTCTTCTGTCTCTTCCCTACTATTTATCAACACCAAAGCATCTCTTATTCACTATTACCCTAACCAGAAGTTATAATGCATCAGCTGATACACTCGTTAAGCTGTAAATTGATCTTTCTTTCAGATAATTTTAGGGAGCAAATCTGGGTCTGCCTGAGATTTCAAAGACCCTCCCTGCAACCATTTTTGTGGCCAACTCTTATGATTTTTCTCTTATAGTGACTTTTCTGGGGTGATTTCCACAGATAGCTAATCACATCCATTTTTCTTTCACTCTTTTAGTTTCAATCTTAGAATGAGTTATTTCTTGGACTTGTCTTCAAATTTTTTACATCCACCCTATGGGAAGACTGAGGTTCTCTGCGTTCTCACCACACCACTAAAAAGTTAAACCACATTTGGAATGTTAGAGTTAAATACTGGCAGAAGATGTGGCTCAAGCAAACTAGATGTCGAGACAAAAGCCGTGGAGGTGAAAGGTTGGCTAATGTCACGCGAGAAACATCTTCAAGACCTAGTAATGTTTAGCTAAAAAAGTCAAAGAAATGTAATAATTACTCCTAAATATATTGAAAGGGTGTCATGCACTTATTCAAGCAGAGAACACATCAATGGTTCTCAAAGTATCAGAGGCTCTCAATGAATCACTAGGGAGTTTGTGAACAATGTGGATGCCTGGGCCCTACCCCCAGAGAGTGATTGGTGGATCTAAGACGAAGCCCAGCAATATTCATTTTAAAAGTACCCCACGTGATTCTGACACAGTTCACAGCCTATGAGAAGTACCAATCTCCATGTTAGAGTACACAGACCCAAGGGAGTGTTCAAGAGAACTCTACTTGTATTTTTCATGTATTTAAAATTTCTTTTATAGTATGCTTTATAATGCATGTGTTGGTAAAAGCTGTACATATATCATTAATAAATAAATGTGAATATATTGGGGAAGTGTGCAAAAAATTTTTTGTAATAAGATGCATGATTTTAAAAGTTTAGACACTTGTTCTAGAGGATAAATTATTAGCGATACACTAGAGAGATTCCTATACACGGTGGGATGTGAGAGGAAGAAGGAAAGGATGCTTGTTTTAGAGTCAGAAAGGTGTAGCTTTGAATCACAGAGTTAGTACTTCTTAGTTGTGTGACTCTAAGCAAGTTCATTTACCCTTTCTGAGCCTTTTTTCCATCTTTAAAAGACTTAAACAGTACATACATCCCATAATTGTTAAAAATAAGCACTCTGAAAGCATTAACACAGTGCCTGGCAATCTTAGTTTCTTTACTTTTTTCCACCATGAATCTTGCATTTATTATGCTTTTTCCCCATGGAACTCATGTTTTGAAAGATTTTTCCAATAAAATAGCATTTACAAGTAATAATTCATATTCTCTTTTATTAATTCAAAGCCAAATAAATTATCAACTAGAACAGATTAGTGTTAGAAAAAGTATTATCAAATAGAGGTAAAATAATTTCATACAGAAGCAAAGAAACTTGGGATTAGGGATTTTTTTTGTAGAGCTTTATTGGGGCAAATGTGTAACATCTATTAGACTTAAAAATGTTTAAACAGCTTGCAAATCTCTATTCTTACCTTTGAGGACCACATCGACTAGTGGTCACAAGTCACAAACCACTAACACAGAAGAGCTAAAGCCCCTTCCCAACATGATACTCCATTCCATGAAACCACTAAGGCCCCGTAGAAATGGAATCCATGACACTGTCTTATGTGCTCTTTTCAAATTCAGGGTTTTAAAAACTAAATTATAAAATTTGAGATAATTAAGAATTTGCATGCAGTTGTGAGAAATAATGCAGAATTATTCCATGAACACTTTATCCAGTTGCCTTCAAGGACAACATCTTGTAAAACTAAAGAACAATATCACAACCAAGACATCAATATGAAAACAGTCGAGATACAGAACATTTCCATCATCACAAGGAGCCTTCACGTTAACCTTTTATAGCTACCCCTACTGCCCCCGATCCCATCGCTAACTGGGTGACCATAAATCTGTTCTCCATTGCCATAATGTTTCATTTCAAGAATGTTATATAAATGGCATCATACAGTATTTAATCTTCTGGCATTTTTCACTCGGTATAATTCCCTCAAGACTCATACAAGTTGTGGTGTGTATCAACAGTTTTTTTCCTGACACTGTCTTTTATAATGTTTATTGCAATCTGCCTAGTTGAACTACCTGATCAGAAATTATTTCTGCACATTAGAAGCCACTTAGTTTTAATGAGAGAAACTCTTTTCAAATGATTTACTGTGTTCTGTGGTCAGAACTATATTTTTAAAAAAGGAAAACTAAAGAATTTATTTCAGTATGTTGGAAACTCAAAAGATTTTTCTCCTTTTTAGATTTCTTTATTTAAAAAAATGTTTATTTTCCATGGGTTTAAAGTCATTTTTAAAACAATATTATAATTATATTCAAAACTGTATCTTTCTGGAAAGCACTTTGGCAACTCATATCAAGAAGCCAATTATGTACTCTGATTCATTAACTCTACTTATAGGATTCTGGCCTCAGGAAATAAGTATTGATGTGGACAAAGATTTGTATACAAAGGTTTCACTGTAGCATACTTTGTGTTAGTAAAAAAATGCAAACAATTTAACTGTGAAAAAAACCCAGGGGCTTGGTTAAATAAATGATACAACAATTGTATATATATATATAACCAATACCCAGAATAGCCCCTAGGCCATTTCTAAGGCCCGCTATAAATATCTGTTGAATGAATAAAAAGTTACGATAAACCTAAAGAAAAAATCTTGAATAGGTCACTAGGCTGCTGAAAAACTTGAAGCCAATTTTAAAACATTGTATTTTATCATCTATATATTTTTCCATTATAAAAGGAATGCATACTTAATATACAGAACTTTATCTTACTATGGTACAGTAGGGGAAGGGGTTTAGAATCATTCATATTTTCAATATTGAAAGACAATCATTATTAATATTTCAAGATATTTTCATTTTCTTATGATCATTTTAAAATAGTATGGTGATAATCTAGCAGTTTTACTCAGCTTTTTCACTTATATTATAAGTATTATCATAAACTCAATAAAAAACACTATTTAATAGGTGAATAATAGTCTGTTGACTACTATTTCCAATTATTTCTCTATGGTTAGGCAGTAGACTGTTTACAACTGGTCACTACTATAAATAATGCTGTATTTTTCTGTATTTAGAACTATCTTAGCAGTAGTTTGCCATCATCAGGATTGCTGAATCAAAAGACTTTTTAAAAATGGTCCAAGGGCAAATCTGTTAGCCAAAGCAATTATAGCACATAGTGATTAAAAACTTAGAAGCTCAGATCTGAGTTTGAACTCCAGCTCTGCCACATTCTAGTTCTTTAAATTTGGGCAACATACCTAGCTCTCTAAACTTAGGTTTCCTCTTCTATGAAATAAAGCTGATAGTAATAGCTCACCTTACAGGGGAGGCCAAATACAACACTTCACATAGAGCACTTCCCTTGGGACCTGACACCCAGCAATGTCTCAATCAGAGTTTGCTAAAATCACTATCAAGATCAAATGTTGCCACTTAGTGTAATTTTCTCCATTATTACTCCATATGGCTTCTTTCCCTTTTATTTTAATTGCTCTGTATACATATGTTTTCATTTTAAATTGCTTCATATCTTTCTTAACAGTAGGGATAAATTATAAATATGTAAAAAATAAACAAAAAATCTAAAGCCTCCCACAATTAGTCATATAGCACATAAATAACAGTAACAGTTAATAAGTGTCAGACATTATAGTCAGTCTTTAACTTGGATTAACTCATTCAATCCTTACTATAAAAAAACCTCATATTGTAAAAATGAATGACAATAACAAAT
>CM053509.1:142210137-142271925 GCA_028627145.1 Eidolon dupreanum | reverse complement strand
TTCTGTAGCCTGATGTATTCTCAAAAAACCCAAACCAGTTCCCAGTTCTCACCACTTCCCTATGTACTCCCTAAATTAAAAATAAATAAATAAATAATTTAACAATTTATTCTAGAGTAGTGGCTCTCAAACTACTGCCTGTGTCCCAAGTCTCACCGATGCCTACTTTGTAAATAAAGTTTTATGGAAACACAGTGATGCTCATTTGTTTACATGTTGTTTATGGCTGTTTTGATGCTACAATGGCAGAAGTGAGCAAATGTGACAGAGGCTACATATGGCCCACAAAGCCAAACATATTTACTCCCCCATTCTAAGACAGGATCAAGAGACTAATGAACCAGTTATAGCTGTCCCTTGCTATTGAGTCTAGGATGCCTGATGATACTCAAATATGAGCATGCTCAAGTCCCTTAGATAAAATGGCAAAATATTTGCATATAACCAATACACAGCCTCCTGTATACTTTTTAAATCATCTCTAGATTACTTATAATACCTAATACAATGTAAATGCTATGTAAATTGTTGTACTGTACTGTTTAGGGAGTAATGACAAGAAAAAAAAGTCTACATGTTCAGTATAGATACAACCATCACAGGCCTAACTACATAGTACACGTCAGCAACAACATAACACCTCCCATCCCCACCCCCGATATTTCCCATCCGCAGTTGGTTAAACACGAAGATGCAGGACCTGTGGATATAGAACACGCAGATACAGAAGGAAAATTGTATTTAATAACAGGTTTTCCGAGAAAAATGCCCTACCATATTTACTATATATATTATGAGATGCTTCCTGAAGTATAAAAAGCATTATACTGTCTAGAATCTAGGATATTAGTTAACCCATTTAAGTCAATTATGTACTGTCTTAAATCTCACCCCCACAATAAGGACAGACAACTATCTCTGAACTATGCTGTTCGACCCTTTCCAGGTTGAACATGACTTTTCTTGAAAGAGGAGGCAAAAGCAAGAGAGGATCCATACTCCTCCAATCTCTCTGCACTGTCCATCAGAGCAGCTGACCAGCTGACATCAGGGGCAGGCCTAACACTTCCAAACTAAACTTGAAAAGCTTTTTTGTTACCCTCATGAATTTTCAGAAGTGTCAGTTTATCTGAGAACTATTGTTATTCTTTCTCTGCTGCTTCTTTCTTCTCCCCCCATTTTGCCCCACTCATTCCATCTACTTTTAGAGCAGAAGCCTATTTACTAGTAGGTGGGAAAAGAGGCAGGAATGGTTTCTTTTTCTACTCCTCAGTTCCAGGGTAGGATAGGCTCAAAGCAATGTAGCCTTCTTGGCAATATTCCAACAGATCTGTGCAACTCCTCTGTATTTGACCTAACTGAAAACAGTAAGTGGATATTTTATAAGCTTTCTCCCACTCCCAAGGCAGTTAAATGAGCTGAATGTGATATACAAAGGTCAAGATGACCTCTTCAGGAAGAAAAAACGTGCTACAGATCACAGCAGGTTAATAAAATTTCTCTCCGCTTCTCTAATTCCTAGTCAAAAAGGATTCACGCTAAGGTTCTCAAAAAATTCCAAGTCCTTTGTAGCTTTCCCTAATAACTGCTCTCTGAGCTTTCTGCAGACTGCTTAGCTGAGATTTTTAGAACCCATCCACCTTCTTCTCAGACAGCCTACCTGATCTTGAGCTAAACCACCCATAGAGAGGCGTCACATTACCATTTTCCTTGTGCCCAACATCTGCTCAGGCAGGACATAGGCTTGAAACTATTCAACTCTCAGAGCAAAATAAAAGATGATCACCACCCAGGCATCTTTTTAAAAGCATACCTATTATCCCAAATAGTCACTGGTAGCATTCCATGTGACAGGAATATAGTGAAAAAGCAGTGATTATGTGGAAGACATATGTCAGGGCAGAGGGCCACCATGCAGGTAATGGCAGCCTGCTTGGTCATCTGTCCCGGTGCTGAGCTTCCACATATTCACACCTTATATGCTTTCCTCACTTGAGGATCTAGAAATTCTCTTAAAGTTTAAAATCTTACATAATAAGTCACTTAATAAGGGCAAGCTGGACAGTCATGGTAGGAAAAGGAGACTAGTATATGTGCAACTCTACATGTGGATCATTATAAATTAAATAAGGGAAAAGGCGATTAAAATTATCCCTTTCTCATTTTGAGTAAGGGAGGGAATGGTCACAAAGTCAAATTTATACCACAGATTTCATTCATTTTGGTTCTAAGTTTTTAGACTTTTAAAGGGTCATCAGAATTAAACCTATGTTGCAAATCTTAATTTAAACAGATTGTCTTTAAAACTGTCGTTTGTCTTAGTTTACATCACGATACATAAAAATTTGAGATGTCTGCATATTCTCTATTATAAACTATACTTTAGTTTTCTTTATATTGCATAAAAGCACATATATATTTATACCAGAGGCAGTGTGATATCCTGGCAAGAGCTAGGCAAAGTGAGATTTGAAAACTTCCTCCACCTCTAGGTTATGTGGTCTGCCATGAGATGCCAGACTTTTTTACAGAGTTGTGTAGAGAAAGTGATAAAATATATAAAGTACTTAGTATAGTATCAAATAGTAGGTGCTCAGAAAATATTCTCTACAACTCCTACTCATACTATATAGAGAAAAGCTTCATAATTTTAAGAGCTTATCAGCCAGAGAGCAGATACCTTCCAGGTTAAATATACTATCTCCAAATAGTGCCAAAGTAAACCAAAGCCTGAGAGAAACGATTCTCGCTGTAACAATCTCTCTACCTAAAGTGAATTCTACCTGTTAGATTAGATATATAATCACCTTCATGTAACACTAAGATAAGCTCCTACAAAAAAAAAAAAAAGCAGTTCACAGTTCACTGTTTATTTGCAAAACTTTAACACCTATGCTATAAATACTAAATGGCTCATTTTAAAAATCTAAAGCTCTTTTTTGAAGACAGCTGTATTTCCCATGCTGTGTGGCACTGGAACATGATTTGTAATTGTGGAATTTCATACAGTGCTGCAAAATGACTCTGGCTTATTCTACCCCCATATCAACACTCTTCTTTACTATTAGCCTCTATATTCTTTAAAGCAGTGGCAACAAACTGGTGGCCCACAGACAACTGACATTGTGTGGCCTAAAGACCTATTTTCACTGGCTCATTCAGAGTTATTTTTTTTTATAAAGAATTAAATAACTATGGCTAGAGTAGACAGATTCTTAGGGAAAATAAAAGATGAAAGAATGTGAATCAAGGGATAAATGTCCTTCCTGAGAGATCAGTCCTAATAATATTTTATCCATGCATTATAATTAATTAATAATGAACCTTTGTAAGAAAGTACGTTACTTTGAAAAATAAGAGTATGATTGAAATAGATATACTTGATCAAGGTATAATGTAGAGCACCACAAGAAAAAAATAACATCTTTCAATAAGTGCGATCATTTTATCCTGGAAGAAGAAATAACAAACCTATCTTTAAAAATGAATGTTAGATTTATTTTTAAAATATTTTACCTGATTTAAATAATTTAGGCACTTTTCAAGACACCAAAGGCAACAAATGCAAGATTTCAGCACACATCGAGCACAGGCATTTTCCTAAAAAGGAGAAAAAATGAAATAATTAAAAAACTGAAGAATCAAACCATCATAAAGGATACTCCAAATATTTGAAAAATAAACAAAAATTTAAAAAATCACAACTTATACTTCAAAGCCTCTACACCCGCTCTTTTCCCCTCAAACTGTAATGGCTGAATTATTTTTAATTAGTTCAACATTTCTTTAGTATCTAGTGTATGTAAGATAATAGAATATAGACATTAGTGCTATGAAAGTGGAGAACAGAGAGATGGGAGGAATCAAGGAAGGTTTCTAGGAAGAGGTGGCATCCGTGCTAAGCTATGTTGAAATGTATGTTATTTTTGCATAGCCAAGGATAGGGAAGAAGTTCTAAAAAGGAAAGTGTGTGAGTTGATACAGAGGAAGAGAAGCACAGGAAACTTTCAGAAACCAGTGGTGAGATGAATTTTGCCAGAACATATGGAGTACAAGAATGCGGAAGGATTAGGTTCTACTTTGCCAGGACCTTAAAGAAACCATTTACAGTTTGGATAAAACATCACTGGGTACTTTACCACATACAGAATCAAGGTCTGGATGTGCCCACGAAAAGTCCAAAGAAGTATTTTCCCCTTACCTTTCCTTTCAGCTGACTGTGAAGGTACATAAGGATCATTCGTGGAATTTTGACTAATGTGATGATGAAAGATCCTTTTGCCACGGTACCAAGGTGATAACGAATAAGACGACTCACTGATGCCAAAATAGGTGTAAATGGCAAATTCCTTTTATCCCTATTTTTAAATTGACCAAAAAGACAATTAAAACAAAGGCTAGATCAGGATGGAAACACTGGAATGGTTTAGAGTCCAATGCAGTAAAAATTAGTTCATTTTTCTTTTTCAAAGCTTTATAACAAAATGGCAAAGTAATATAGTACAACTAATATAAATGCTACAAATGTACCATATAAAATTAATGTTTCATTTCTCTATGGTAGTTTCATGGGGTTCTTACGCTCCAATATTTTAAGTTAAATAAAATTGTGCTTTGAAAGCTCTCATTAGTAAATATTTATAAAGTTAACTGTATAATCAGAAAATGGAACTTTAAAAGTTGTTCCTTCTAGACCTGGTACTTCATTATAATAGAGATCTATGAGTTCTACAGCTTATATTCAGCTTTGACTGAAGTTAGGAAAGGGAGTCACACAATTGTTCTTATCCAAACAAATTAAAAAGGCTTGTTGTCCTTTGATAGACTTTTATATAAAGCAAAAGTACATATGGCACTACTACAAGATTTGTTCTTCTGCTAAATATAATTTATGTTATATCATGGCCTGTCATTCTGATTAATTTTTGAGATAGTTTTAGAAATGTGTGAAAAATAAAATAACCACCTCTCATTTTCTTACCTTCCAGATTGATGAACTATAACATTTTGGCATATTCACTTCCAATTACTTTTTAAAGAAATGAAACTCTTATAAGCCTCAGTTCCATTCCCTTCAGGCATAATCATGTAGATGACCTTAAGTTTTCTGACAAGTATAAATTCTCACCTAGTAAAATAGTATGTTACCACAGCTCCAGCTACAGTCATCTGCTGACACGCTAGGATGAATTCACTGATCCAAATCAGGCCCACCACATGGTACCACCACATGTACTGCAGAGGCCCAGAAACTTTGAACTCCACGAAGCCTTGGTCATTCTGAACAGCGCTGCCTAGGAAAAAGTGAGGGAGGGAAAAAGAAGCACGTAAAGTATAAACCAAGAAATATGGCTATTAAATTCAAGAGATTAATTTCCAATAAGAGGTCCCTACCACCCAAACACAAACTTTGTGATCACAGCATTATTTCATTAAGGATCAAAAATAATTATCATTTGAAAAGTTGTGAAGCCAAACATTATCAATTAAGAATTTTGTTTTCCCCAAAGCCATCATGCATGTCTTTTAAAATCTGTTCTATTTTAATACAGTTCTTACCACATTATCCCTTATTTAGCTTGGGTACAAATTATCAAATACTTCAATTTTTTTTCAGATCTATTATTTGTCCAATAATTATAGACCTAAATTATTAGCAAAATACAGAAATTCATATTATATATTCAATTGGTGGATATGTGATAAATGGCCAGAGAAGTTAGATACTCTACTAACCCTATACCACTCCTCACAATTAATTCCATTTCGGTATAATCTTTGATATTAAGAATGGGTACAAGCAAATCTTATAGTCTATGAACTGTACCATCACTAGGAGCACTAGCTGGGTTTGAGTCATTTCCAAACTATAAAATCTGAAGGAAGCAAGTTGATCTTTAGCTATAACTGGGGTTTGAGGCAACTCCAAAGTGGTACTGCATTCATTAGTTCATCTTGGAATAGTTCCAAATGTGAATCAGTACAGAAGTTACTTCAAATCCGTAACCATCTTAAAATAGGATACAATTTCAGGCCTTGCCTGGTTTACACCCACTTTGCTAGTATGATCTAAAAATCATGAATAGAAAATGGGTAATTAAAAAGCCATAACTACTGCTAGTTCTGATGTATAGTAGACCTTAGTCAACAAATATTGGAAGAATTAAATCTCTTCGATGTTAAATATGCTAATGCAAATCAAATTCATCACTAAAAGAAAAAGCAATATGTCTTCTTACCAGCCGTGCCAAGAAAAAGAAGTGTCATGATCCAGTACGCCCAAAACAGAACAAGAGCAAAGAAAGTCCAAAAGGGTTGGAAGACTAGCAGTGGCAGGTGAATGAAGACCTTGCCAGCCACATGGAACAAGGCGATAGTGAGGGCAACACGTTTACGCATAACCAACATTATCAGGAACAAGATTACCTGTGTGGAGAGAATGGAGGGAAAGGTGCCAGTTACCGTTGTAAGCTGTGAAAACAGAAACTGAACAACAGTGGAAAATTTTAACATAACCCTTCATTCTAAAATGTGGAAGTTTCGTCTACAGCCGTGCCACCCTGAACAAGCCCGATCCTGTCTGATCTCAGAAGCTAAGCAGAACTGGGCCTGGTTAGTACTTAGATGGGAGACCACCTAGGAACACAAGGTTCTGCAGGTGTAAAAAAATAAAAAATAAAATAAATAAAATGTGGAAGTTTCATTCTCTGAATCCCAGTAATACTTTATCAGTCTGTATCTCTCTTGCAGCACTTCCTTTCAATTGTATATTGAAAATGTCTTTTAAAGCTAAATAAAAAGATTTCTCATTTATTAATAAACCCCAGAATTCTTGTAATTTTCCTTTCTTCACTCATTATGATTCAAAATGCGTTTGTTAGTCAGGATCAGACTTTAATTTATTTGAATAGATACATGCTTGTCACTCCAAAGACCAGGAGAGAAGACAGCATGCCATGACTGTACCTCCTCTCCCTTACTGAGCCAAGAGCTCCTTAAGAAGGTCCACACAAGATTCATCCTTTGTTCATCAGCTTCCCTACCCTCCCGCCCTGATACCTAGTACAGAAAATCATGCTTAAAAGATGATTAATAAATATTTGTAAAATAATAACAAATATCTTTTGTCGCCTATGGTTTTATGATGGCTTTCTTATTACTTTTTTGTTTCTAATGTTCATTAAAAAGCTTGGGATTACACCTAGAGGTGAACTGAGATGTTTTTTCCTTTTTTCAGAGAGAACAAAAGATATGAGTATAGATTATTTAACCACATGTTAATTAGTAATTTTATTGTATAATGGTTAGGCAGGGAAGCTCACCTATATTTCTGAAATAATATTGTTAAAACAAAAGTTTAATAGGAAAAAAATGGGAAACTAATGAGTAAACAAGTAAATGAAATGATCTGAGGTGACTTTTTCCTTAACATACTTTTCTATAATAAAGAGAACTGTTTTTGAAAAGGTAATTATATTATCTCATGCCAAGAAGTATATTCTTACTAGTAAGTGATAATGTAAATATTCTAAGTGAAAATTCTCTCAAAAATCAGGCAGTGCAGAACAAAAACATCACATCAAATAGCCCTTGTCAATTAAGGAAGTCTTCTGAAGACTTTTTAGTGTGCCATACTCTTTGGAACAGATTTTATCTAATGGAGATCAAAGTTACCCATGCAATAGCTAGAAGTGAGTTTCTGTTCCATTAATGATCTTTCGTAAATAAAAACATAAACCTAAAAGATACACTTAAACCTATACTCACTGTGAACACTGTTGCTGAAATAGCATAGATGAGGAGGGCCCGAAGATTGTCTTCAGCTATCTGAAGCTGTTCAGGAATAACTGTTTCTTTGGGAGACTTTCTTTGCTTTGCATACAGCCACCACAGTACACCTGTGCCACCTGAAGATAAATAAAATTGTTTTTGCAATAATTTTAGCATTAAAAAAAAACACATAACATAAATCCTCAATTTTCTGGACCCTTTCTCCGCATCACTGTGGGACTAATGCAGCAGCAATCCATTTGACTGGGAGGTTACATAGCTATATCTTTTTTGCCAGCATAAGGGAAGCTCCAATTACTCACTATTATCTTCTACATTAGACACTTATACATTTTCCAGTGTGTCAAATAAACTTCTTTCAACTGTATTTATGATTAACTTTGAAGCTGAGAGAGAGCCAGCAAAGACAGATACCCCTGAGAGGAACTGGTCACACAGAGAGCTCCAGTGCCTGTTTAAGCTGGGGAGTCTGTAGGACACAAGCAGGGTCATAGAATCAGCAAGAAAGCTGAGGAAGGCAAAGATCATCTCTGCTAAACTCATCATGGTCACCCCAGCACCGAGCACCAACACAGTTATACAGTTGATGAAATATTTGTACAATTAATAAACAAAGATCAAAAGAGTAGTTCCCATTAAAGGTAGGAACAAAGACAGGAAATCTTTGAAAAGCAATGGGTGCCAGGGATGGGAGTTTTTTATCTTCATTACTGATTCAGAGATTCCAAGGATAGGTTAAAAATTATATAAACATCTAGGCAAGTGAGACAGGTTATGGGCAAAAGAACAAAATTTGTATTGGTCTCCAAGTTCTTTTCTGAAATAAAGTATAGATACAAGGGAATATATTGTACCTCAAGAATTTTATATGGAACAAATTCAATAATCACATGTGAAGGTAAAGACAAACTTAGATAATCAAGAGTTGAGAATACATATACCCTTAAGATCTTCATGAATAAGTAACCTGAATTCAGATTCTGGTCAAAACAAAGATGAACTTAAACCAAGAACTCAAGAATGAAGGTTTATGAAATCAGGACCAGTAGTTCTCACTAAAACCAAGATAGGAAAACTTAACTGTAATTATGAAAGTTTGCAAGGCAAAAGGAAGCAAAATTCTTTAAAAAAATATTTTAACTTTAATAATAACCTGAATACAAACTCTCAGATATTTAATAAGGGCTAAAAGTGGGAGTGGGCAGAAGGGAGTGAGGAGGGGGGAGGAAGAAAAACTTATGTTAAATTTAAAGAGGTAGCGGATAACTCTACATATACGATTTTATTTCATCCTTTAATAAACACAGAATTCTAGATTAAAGAACATTTTCTAAAAATGTATAAGTTACCAACTGCTGAAGTAAAAATAAAATGTACATCATTCAACGCAAGGGTGAAAATAACCAAAGAAAATATAGTTCATATTGGAAAGATAGGGAAAACAAAATTAGAAAGTATAAATTTAAGGAAAACATAAAACAGATGATATCGGTAGGACCAAGCATACCAGTTAGTATTATAAATGTAATGGGGACAAATTCCTCTACTAAAAAAAGTTTTACATTGGGTTAACATTTTTTTTAACTATATATATATTATATATACACATGTACACACACACACACATGAAAAGGTCTGGGTTTCAAATGCTAACAGTGGTGAACTGAGAGATGGGGGTAAATATAATTATAAAAAATTTAAAGGCGAAGTAAGCACTCTTCTTTAAAGACAAGAAGTAGCATGTGAAAATAAAACGTTTATTTTCTTTTTTATATTTCTATTTTTTACCATGGAAGTAGTTAGATACCATGAGTAGGTATCACATTTATAACTGGGAAAGGGAAATTATTTTTTTTTAAGACAATAAACACAGAAAGCCATGAAAGTTTCAATACAAATAGTAAAACAAAAACAGAAAATAGAATGTCAATAAAAAAATGAGTAATAAAATTTTAAACACATGGTGCATGCACACACACACACACACACATACACACCCTGCCAGAAATATTTTTCAACCAAAAAAGAACTTCAATCTTTTAGAATGGCTGATTCAGGCCTTTAAAAAGAGAAAGATAAAAAGAAAGGGTCCCTTCACTTGCTGGGCAGGGAACACTGAAGAATCAAGTGAAAATTAAAGAGCCAGAAGCAGAACAGAGCCTCAATTGCTGTCTTTTCTCTTGGGCTCTTACCCCAAAACGAATACTAACAAAATTATGTTAGCTCCTTTTAAAAAAACATCTCCATTTGCTTTTATTCCAAATGCTAATGACCTTGCCATTTTATGAGATTCTGTGATCTCATCAGTGAACTCACTTCAATATAATCCATTTACCAGTCTCTTTACAATTCAATTTATAAGCAGACAATTATTCAAAATAATCAAAGTAGTTCCGAGTTGAGGGAATATCAAAAGCAATTTTTAATTCTCAATTTTAATACTGAAAAACAAAGAACTAAGTAGCTTACCAAGTGAACCCAGTATGACCAGAATTGTTACGATCCACACAAGTACTCTTGATATATACCTGATTATCACCATCAAAATCATGGATAGAACTGCAGGGAAGATAAATAGAGAACATGTAGAATATTGTTGGAAAACATTGGAAAATATAAAAAAAACTATTTCAATTGTTTTCTCCTAAAGACATAATAAGTTTATGACCTCATTTTGGGTAAAAAACTGGTTGCTTTTGCACTTTAACTTTGATATTTGTACCATGTGAATAGCATCATCTGAAACCAAAGGCATCTAACTGTGGGTTTATAAATAACAAAAAAGAATACATGCAAATGCACACGGTGACTCAAAAACAAGACAGAACTGTTGTGGATTCACCACAGGAAGGCATCAGAACTCACATGCAAACACACATGCCAACACACAAAGTGCAGAGAATGACATGTCATGTTGGTGACCAGAAAAATTATCACACGTAGGCAGAGAGATCATTTAAATCAGGTGTTACACTTCTTTGAGTAATCTATGCATTTCAGGACCAACTTCTCTGATGGCTGGGCAACAAGCTAGATTACATTTTATCTTTTTCTAGTTGTTTCTTCTCTAAAATTTCAAGAGATGGTCTGACCCTAGGGAATAATATCCTGAAGACTACTGAGAACAAAATTCCTCCGACCTCATTGCTCAACTTGGGTCCTGATTGCGAAACTCTTCTAAAAGGAGCAAAGCTTAGTTTGAGTCATTTAGCCAATTCTTCTTCCCATCCGAAGCTAAATTCCAACACGCTAAAATCTCAAGGGAAAAATCTCAAAAAAGAAAGTGGGAGAATTTAACCCTTTTAAGAGTAAACCTGTGTCTGAAATCATACTTTGTTCATCTTTAATTATCCAAAGGCCCACTTCACAAACAAATAGACAAAGATATTAAGACTTACAAGAGAACCATTCTAATTTAAAAAATGGATTTCCAATGAATTAATGACATTATCATCACTATTTTTAAGATTTAGTTTTCCTTCTTCATCTTTTTTTTTTTTAGGCGAGGCAACACTTGGTCAACCTCACCAACTGCAAGGACCTTGTCAGTTTACAACCCCTTATTTTTTATTTTTTTAAGCCTACAGCACCTGGTCTTCCTAGGTGGTCTCCCAATACTAACCAGCCTGACCCTGCTTAGCTTCCGAGATCAGATGGGATCTAGCTTATTCAGGGTGGCATGGCCATAGACTAGTTTTTTTTTTCTTGGTAAAATAGTCAACTATTTCAGAAGCCAAATAATTTTTATATAAAGCTAGGCTAACAGTCAAGTTTTTTTAGGTCATTTGCAAAGCCGAATAAATGGTTGGGATCTCTGACCTGGTGACGTTATTAAAGTACTCAACTTTTGTAATAATAAATGTCCAGGAACCAAAAACAAATGGGAGCATTTCAAATACCACAGAAAGAGCTTTTCATATGGACAACTTTATTTCAATTGAGTCAAGAACTACCTGAGGAAAAAGAAAATGCTCTCTAATGACAAGATGGAAATACAGCTAGTCTTCTCAATTACTATAATTGTTGTTAACAAGCATAAATGCCCATTTTACTACTATAATGAAATGGTTATTTGGTTCCTACCACAGTTTACTTCTCCCGACTATATGTACAGACTATGTATAGTTATTGGCTAATACAAGGAGGTTACATCTTGAAAATAACAGTTTTATTTGATAATATTTCATCTACTTATTGACCAGAAAACTCAATGGCTAACAAGTGGAGATTTCCTAATTTTTCCAGCAATACAGTGATATTATAAACTGTTGCAATAGAAATTACATATTTCATAAGTAATCTATCAGAAATCTATGTTTTTTGATAAAAACATGTAAGAAAATATGTGGCCTCTTTTTATAAGCAAATAAGCCAAAGATTAGATTCAAAATTAAAAACAAAGGGGCACTGATTAATTAAAAGAAGGCTCCTGCTTTAATGTTAAAGGTTATTACAGACTTAGTAATCAAAGTTTGGGAAAACACCAGTTTTCTCCAAAAAGATAAAAAGAAATGAGTTTCAGATATATATACATATTTATAACTATATATAATCTGAAACAATTATTTTGGTTATGGGAAGTTCAACATTTTACAAGTATCCCCAGTTGTATTCATATTTTGGTCAAAAGACAAAACAGTCTTCTGCAGTACTATGCAATAGCTAATAATGAGAAAAACAATTACCTAGTGATAACAAGCAAAGTCCCAATATAATTTCTTTGCTGGTCATTACTCCACTAATCAGCCTGTGTAAGACACTATTGTCACTGACAAAGGTGATCAGGGCCTCTGCAAACTTGGCATAGCAGGAAATGTTCACAGGAGCACAGCGATGGAAGAATGGAATAGGTGCACTGGTGACACAAGAAAAAAAAATCAGAAAAAAAATTACTCCTACTTAATATAAATGCCACATCAAACACACAAATGAAAGGTGAATATGACTGCAATACACTCCACCCTCCACACATCATATGGAAGCTAAGAGCTGTGAGCTTAATGCTATGAAGATGACTGTCATGGGTAGTGATGCAAATCTTACCACAAACCTTATCAAAGAGGGTGGAGTGCATAATCCGACAGAAGACATTACCCTCCCCTTCTGAAAAGAAACACACATACATGGACACGCACATACATACATACAAAACTGGTGAAAGCAAAACCAAGCACTTAAACTCCTCAGCCTATACATCTATCAATCAAGGGGCAGATGACAAAACTTACAAACACGTACTTCATTGAACTGAAAATGAATTTTCGCTATAAGCTACTTAAACAAACACGTGCTTTTGCTTGAAATGTGCCAGCATCAATAGAATGTTTTGTCTATCAGAACAGCATATAAAAACTTAGATTAAAAAAGGTGTTTGGGCACAAGCTTAATAACTCTCATATAAATTAAGTCATGCCAAGACATCAACAGACAGCATAATACGCAGCTATTTAAAACAATAACCATTAATACCAACGTATGGAAATACTTATGATGTAATAGTACAAGAGAAAAAAAATTTATATCTAGTGTGATGATTGCATCTCTGCATAAAAATATATAACACATAAGAATGGTAACAGAAAAAATATAAACAAATGAAAAATCTCTGATTTGGCAGGGTCATGGGATTCTGGGTTATTTACTTTCTTTTTACATGTTGTTATTATGAGATTATTTGTGTCCAAAAAAGACCTAATCAGTTATATCAGGCTTATATGGACTGCAGCTTTTACTTGTGAAAAACCATAGCTATGTGTGAACTGTGACATAAATTAGGTTAGTTATTAACATGGATCTACTTTAGCTTTTGAGAGGATGGTGTACATCTAATAATAAGAGCTTCCAAACAAAACCCTATGAACATGCCCTCAGTTGTGATTTATTTGGATTCTAAGAGAGCCCATATGTGTGTCAATGCACAAATACAAACTTATGTGTTCATTAAGTTAAAATTTAGCCGCTACTAACATAAATCCCACATCTTCAGATTTGTTTGTAGGACTGTCAGTCATGGCTCTAACATAGCATTTTTGACTGGAATAATATAAGTATTTTCTTATTCTGAATGGCTAAGATTATATGGTTGAGCATCAAGTTCCAAGGTTTCCAATCACAGCAAAGAAACTTTCTGTGACCCCAAGCAAAACACTTTGTTTCATTCCTCAAAAAACCATAAGAATATAAATAATGTATTGATTTTCCTTAAATGTTGGTAAGTAAGAATAAGCAACATTGTCAATGCTGTTAAACTTCATGGAACAATAAAATAATATAATTTTAAAGATCTAGCATTACCTTAGTTATGCTTCAGTAAAATGTATTTGAAAATAATGATGTGACAATATGACAAGACTGTTTATTTTTTAAAATTTGCCTCTTGTAACCTGTGGGTGTATCTGCGTACACCTCCAAAACGGTGCTAGTGAAATGGTTTCAGTGAAAGTTAATGCCAAAAATTTGATACTTTATCGGAAACTGCAGAAAGATAGAGCATTCTGAGTAATGCTTAAATTACAGGTATGTAAGTCATTGTTTTTTGACTGAAAGTCGTTTCACTAATGATATAAAAAGATATTAAATTACAAAATATTTTCAAGCAAAATGGATTCAGTTACAAATACTACAGGAAAAAATCAAATAGGATTAACTGTAAATTCCTAAGTCAATAAAGGCTGATTTGGGAAAGAAATTTTTAAACTGATAACTTTATTGGGACCTACAACTGTTTTTTCTCCTGATGTTGTCTAGATACTGCCTCTGTCATGTTAATGTCCCCGTCTAAGAACTTCTAACCATATTTTTAACTAAATTCTGGTTCTATATCCTTCAAACTGAAGTCCTCTATAGTCTATGATTATGTACATTTTCACTCACTTTACTAATATCTGAAAAGACAGTGGACTTACTCCATTCTTTCAACTAATAGATGGAGAAACAGAGAGAGAGAGAGAGAGAGAGAGAGAGAGAGAGAGAGAGAGAGATGGGGGGGGGAGGGAGGGAGGGAGGGAGAGAAGGATGGAGTGACATGTAGCTGTGTAATGTTAGGAGAATCACCTAGGGCTTTTAAACCCAAGTTTCATTTTCTTTATCAGAGGCTCCACTCTCTTTTGGAAATGATGTGTATTTCTCTTTGAGTGTAAAAATACATCAACATCCTGTTATGATATGGGAGGCTGTAGGTGGAGCCACCTCTGGACAGGATGAAGTTCACTCTAGTTATCTGACAGGAGATGGGAAATAGGAGAACAGGGCCAAGAAAATGGGTGAATATTAAAAATAAGACAAAGGCATCAGTATCCTTAAACTTTATGTTTAAGCTTGGAGGCAAGTGACTTAAACAGAGAGTGCATCAGAGATACATAATTAATATCTTTTCAAATATTATTAATAATGAATAATAATAACATGCTCATCATAAATTAATGATTCTAAGTAATAGGAGCAGCGTGCCCTGTATCTTTGGTATTTTTCTGCTTTTCAGACTTAGAATGAGAACACTGTTTTTAATAAAGAGAAAATACTGAGTAATATCTGCTCTGAACTTACCCTTTCAAGTCATTTTTATACTGTATATAAGCATGTGGTCAATTGGAAAGAGTATTTTAACATGTATCCTTCGAAGTATTGAAGAAATAACAAGTTCCTTACTTTATAATTAATTCAATCTATGTCAGTTAAAAAAAAAAAAACCCTGACAGCTCTAAATTTGAAGGTTATAAAATTAGCACAAGCTGATTAACTACATTGTATAGCTGATGGTCAAAATGGTCAAAATCTGATCTTAACCAGTATGGATAGAAGGCAAATAAAAGGGAGGATAATATTTGAACATGGTAGTAAAAATTAAATTCTTAGCTTTAAAGCAAAAAGTACATATGTCATTCTTTTATTCAACCCTTCTTCCCAAAAAAACAATTTAACCAGCCATGAGTTTTTAACATTTTAATTATTTTCTTATTTAAAATAATCTAAGTAATCATAGCATTGATACAGTTCGTCTTATATTTTACTGCTTAAATCTGATGTGATATAATGAATTTAAGATGAGTTAGCTGATTTCATATGCCTCTCAGAAAATAATAATTCTGACAACCTAGTATATGATATCATTTCAATTTTAGTTAACCTATGTGACATACTCTATGCTTCTTAATTAAGATAACAAACATAAAGAATTCTATTTACAGTAAGTTTTACTACTTTTCGAATCTTTAAGAAGTTAATGTAAGTCCCATTAGGAAATGATGATGTTTCACATTATTGAAACATTAGCCAACAAGAACAAAACAAATTTATAATGACTCTTTTAAAGATTTTTTAAAATTAGCCTCTCATAGGAAAATTGTATCTTACCTTGGCAAACATACTGTCTATTTGCCTTTAAGTCCAGACTATCACAATTAGTGAGCTCCCTCAAAGTATGGTGACAAATAATGTCTAATATTTCTTATCCACATGCCTTTGTAAGAGAGAACAGGGGTTTGCATCTCACACAATTATTTAAAAACTTCAAGTTATAAAACAAAAAACAAAAACTAACTCAGAGGCAGACAACAGATAGATGGTTACCAGAGGGGAAGGGGAGTAGAAAGAGGGTGAAACAGGTATAGGGGGCCAATTATATGGTGACAGATGAAAACTAGACTTTTGGTAGTGAGCATGATATGGTATATATAGATGTTGAATTATAATGTTGCACACCTGAAACTTTATATAATGTTGTAAGCCAATGTTACCTCAATTAAAAAAAACACCTTCAGGTTATAAATAAGCAATTATACATGATTTCTAATTAAAAGTTTTATTTAAGAAAGAAGAACAATAGGGAGTTCTGGCAATATCTGTATAGCACAGAAAAAGCAGGAAATAAGTAAGTCAAGAATTTAATGGCAATATGCAGTGGTTTTAAACATTGTACTTTATTTTTTCTCTTTTATGCCTGTACTTAAAAAAAAAAACCAAAACTGTGGTATAGAATTTACAAGATCCTAGATTCAAATTCTGATTCCCAACAATTAGTTATATGGCCTTGGATAACTCATTTAACTTCTCTTATCTTCTATTTCCTCATCTATAAATTGGGATAATACCCTTATAGGATTTTGTGAGGGGTAACCCTCACAAATACATATGAGAAACTTAATATGGTGACTGACATATAGTAGATTGTAAATATTAATTTACCTTGACTCCTTAATTTAAAAAATATAAATTGATAACTTTTTTTTGGCTATTAGTTTCTAATTTTCACATTGTATTATTAATTCCCCAATACCCAGTATCCTTTCTGGCATCCAAAAGCACCAAAACAAATGTTTGATGAATAAACTGAATTTATCTAATCTGTTTCTAGTATTGCAATTTTCTCTAGTTGTACCTAAATATTTAAGCATTATAAGTATATGGGCTAGCTAAGTCTTCCTATTACTACCATGCTTAGCATGTCACCAACAGAAAGTTATCAATTTGGATAAAATACGGCCCTTTCTAGGCATTTGTTTTTAAAAGTCAAATATTCTTAGGAATAGTAGCCATTTGGCAATTGTATGGTACTAGTGTTTTACTGCATATTTGTTTACAAATGCTTTTCTCTCAAATAAATACTGCCTTCAGGTGCAGCTGGTGCCTGGGTATCCAGGAAGGTTGGTGGTAAGAGGGAAGCTCTAGAGGTTGAGGGAAATAATTCTCCTTAAGCCAAGTACAACAATATATGTTTAACACGTATCATCTTAATTCTTACAACAATTCCATGAAAAAGGTATTAAATTTTATATAGGTAAGAACTTGGATTACAGAGAGCTTAAGAGACTTGCTCAAGCTGACAAAGTGGTGACACAATTCACTCCCAGGCCAACTTGGGCTCAAAATTCACCTCTTTCTCTACAACTAGAGTGCTTATAGGAGGACGGCAAAAGAGATGTGAAAGATGCTAAGGGCCATTTGTCTGAATCACAGGTTTACCTAGTGCTGGTCTTTTAAACATATGAAAAAGTCACATATGAAAAGAGACCCTACTTTCTTTTAAGGACAGAATTTCTTAGGGACAGAGACTAGATCTTACTCATTATTTTAGATTTCGTATCTGATGCTAGTGTGGAACAAGGTAGTATCTCAAGTTTTTTATTAAAACAAATTTGTTTTCTGATCCTTTCACTTTGCTTGCCAAATACCAAATGATATTTACAATATCCTAATTTATCTTCCTTCTATCAACTATTTCTTCTTTACTTTCCAACAGGCTAAGTTCAGACAAGAGAGATTAAATACTTAGATTGTGAGGCACTAAAATAAGTAAAACATAAGGATTTTTAAGCAATTATAAACACAGTACACAGTTTTCAGGTGGTATAGGTTCATCACTGCATCTTGGATTGCTGGACACATCAATGGATGACCTTGTTAGAAGCCAAGTCTGTCTATCTCTAAAATCCAAGCCCTTCATACTACGCTTTGCCTTCTGGTGAATGGCCTTAGGATGCTATATATGAGGTGGTGTGTGTATGTGTGTGTGGGGGGGGGGGGGGCGCGCGTGCGCGCATGCAGCCAAGACTACAGTACCCAAAATAACCAAGAACAAGCAGTCCTCAACATGGTAGACTCAGAAATCAGAGGTAGAGAAAGATTTGCAGTAGGAGCCACCTCCCATCCATATTATACAGGAGCAGAGCAACCTCATTCTCATACCAAGGCTTTCTAGTTATCCTTTTATAATACATTTATGCCTTAAAATAGTGACTATACTCAAAGTATGCATTTAAAACAGGCATTAGCAGTTGAGCAGATAAGAGGACAGGGCTTCTAGTTTTTACATTGATAAATTTTCTCCAATGACTCTATTCAAAGTACCTCCTTTTTTTTTTTTTTTTTTTTACTGTCACAGGCTCCCTAATATTCTCGATTTTCAAGAACAGAGTCTCCTTACTTATTGGTCTAAGCCCATAATTTGTAGGTCCCTCTCATTCAGTATCTTTTAAAATAGTCCCTTTACTTTTATGTACAAAGGCTTTAAATTTTAACATCAATAGTAACTTGACAAGACTAAAAGCCTGAATCAATTTAACTGATATATCCTTTGTCTACTTTTCAAGAGAACTTTTCAAATTTGAATTAATAAAGCACGAGTTATTCCCATAAGCAATCCAAAGGAAAAGAAGACAATAGATGAGTCTCAAAATTTTAACCAATAGCTTGTTACATAAAATACTGAGATATAATAAAAGCGGTGTCAATTTAGTATACCTGGAAAAGTTGACCTCTGTCATACATGATTAGTGATACACACTGAGGTTCTCAAAATCATGCTCCAAATCCCATACACCTAATTCTGAGAATATATCCTACATACAATACTTGAAAATTTATTTCCTTTCTTAAAAACCTATTTATAATTTTAAAATTTGCTTCACTTATAACTACTATGAGATTTTTCCTCATCCTTGTATCCATTACATGTAAAACGTACTTAATAATAAATATCTGTTGAATAAGACCTTGGATAAGATATGGCAAACAGCCTATTATAGAGAATGTACCTATAGGACACAGCCTGAAATAAACTATGGAGAATAATCACTGGCATATTTTTTAAAAAATAATCTCCATAAGTATTACTGGGGTCAACTTCAAAGAATCTTTGAAGACTGTGAGACTGGGCTTCGAAGTTTATCGTAGATTTTGTAATTATTCAGCAGTTCTGTATACTTAAAAATTATGGCATTAAAAAAAAAGTGAGGCCCCAAAAGAATTTTAAAATAGCTGTAATGAGATAGTTGGGTTTTTTTTTTTTAAATATATACATTACATGTTGTCATTCCTATTACTACTGTTTAAATTTTGATGTAAAAGTATTGGACCTAGGCATCTGGTATCATCACATGACCTTTTTCTCAGAATAACATACACAGTTTAAAGTCTACCTATAAAAACAAAAGTCACAAGTTAACAAAATATAATAAAAATTTACCTCGCTGGAACTGGTAGTTTGGGGCAAAGAACAGAAGCTTTTGAAGATGTAGTATACTCTGAAGGCTTTAGGGTATAGCTACATAGTGCTGAGCCTGTTGAAAGAAAAGCTGTATGTTAGCTAGCAAGCAGAGTGTGAATAAATTCTCTTATTAATTCTCTTATTAATTCACTTTTTTTGTGACTATTAACATATACAACTTTCAAACATTCTAGAACATTATAGAATAAGAATCTGATTCAGTATCAGTCCTCAATTTATTAAAACTGATTCTTCACCAATAACTTATGTACAAATTTTAATTCGTAATATTAAAGACAATAATAAGCACTAGGACTACCTTTATTGAGTGTCAGACCCTATATACATACATACATACATACATACATACATACATACATACATATATGTTTAAGAATGAACTTTAATTGTAACTGACTAAACTGTCCAGGAACGTCTCCAATCAAATAAAAGAAACATGATAAAACTCTCCTATTGAAGAAACCAAGAGTTTTGTCAACCCAAGTGCTTCTGAAGATTAGGCCAAGAGCAGCTCATTCCCAAAGCTGGTTCTATTCCCCACACAAGTTTCTCATCCCAAGAGGAGGGTTAGGAATGGGTGAGGAATCTGTCTCCTCCTCCCATCATGCTGACAAATCTTAGAAAGTTACTGGTGGGGTGAGCCTCTCCTCTCACCACACACACACACACACACACACACACACACACACAATATTATTTACCATGATCCTATAAGGCAAGTATTATTAAACTCACTTTACATAGTAGGCTATAAAGGCTAAGAGATAAGGTAAATAACTTGCCCAAAATGACACAGCTACTTAGCGGAGGCGAGATTAAACTTTAGATCTCTTTGACCACAAAACCAATACTCAACTACACAAGCCGTCTCTCTTTTCTATGCTTTTAATTGGTAAATATTGAAAATTATTGCATATAGCAGATGTGTATTCAGATAATACATCACTCTTTTTTCTTATTTAAAGGGCAAGAAATGCTAACTAATATACCAAACTGATAAAACTGATAATTTGATAAAAGGATTCTCAGTGTTCAGATAGTTTAAAACAGCTTAAATTCAATCCTAGATGTTATGCAATCATTTATTTCTCTGACTATATATGGCTAATATATATCTAAACAATATATAAAATTCAGATGAATAGAGTCCATCAAATTCTTGGTAAATCTTATTTTACTGACCTGTTAATTTTGTAATATAGCAACAAATATACAGTAAGGTTTATTGTGCAATAGGTATTAACTGAGGAGATCTAAGCTGTAGCCTAATTTTGCTGAGGACCTACAGCATTATATCATGTAAACTGTTTGTGTTTTATTAATTGACATTTCTATCAGAGTACTAATTTGGTCAAATACATTATTATTAAATACAAATAGAATAGCTTTGCATTTGTATTATAGTAGTAATGGACTTTTCAATGTACTATCATGGAAAAAGTTTAAAATATAATGTGAAGTGAAACTGGCAGATTTTAACATTGAAATGATTATGGAAACATGTGAAGATATGGAAACATATAGAAAAAAGATTTGTTGGAACAACAAAATTGAGAATGATTTTATTATATTATATCTTGTCCTATCAATCAAAGAAAATTTTAGAAAGCCACAAACCTGCATTTAATTCAGTAATGCTGCCCACAAACCAGGAACCAACTTGCCAAGTGTTTATATATGTGGGTTGGTTTAGCATACATTCATAAATACATGTAGCATCTATTTTATATAAAGATAATTCAAGTAATTTGACCATGTAAAATATTTTTAAAGAGATACTTGAAAGTAACATGGCATTGTTCTTCTAAGTTCTTTAGCTTCTTAAGATAGACCCAATAAGAAACTAAGTTTTTGAACTTATTTTTGATCACTTTTCCATTTTAATGACTTTTTTAAGTTAAGCAAAATATTAACTGTCTAACTCTTCTAAAATCAGTCTTTCACATGTGAATATAATGCCACTTAATTCCATTTATAGCAATTTTAGAGAAGACATCACTGCCGTGGCAAACAAACATTTTGGATTAATCCCTGAAATAGCTGGGAGCCCTATTATAGAATTGTGCATGAAAAAATAGCAACTGTGCCAATAACTGCAGAGCACCCAATGTGATCATCTTCCTGATCTGAATTGTCAACTTATTTCTTTCACAGTCCAAGATGGAATCGATTTGCACAATATAAAAGGTCCTAACTAAAGCACTTTGTGTCAGAGCTGTCAAACACACTGCTCCATCTGAATTCAGTGAACATAATCTCCATCCCCACCCTTTCTTCATTTAAAAAAGGAGGTCAGCAGGTGCAACAGAGTTCAATTTTATAAATACTTTCCCAGGATAATGTTCAATGAAAGGATAATAGCCTTATCTTTGATGGTATTCTGGGACACAGGCCAGTACTAAATAGATCCTGTATTAAATAGATTAAAGGAAAAAGATCTTTACAACGTGTTAGTAGTAACAATCATAAGAAACCTTATACTCCTTCCTGCTCAAAAGGTTGATGGATAGAGAAGTCTCAGAGAAGAATATTAAAACAACCCAGTAATGGCAAACGTTTTACAATTGTTTTTCTTTTCCTGTTTATTAGCTAATGCATTTTCTGTGAACACTTTTAAGGTAGTATCTATCTTATTTTTTTTTAATATGGGAAGTATAAACAATACTTAGCACAAAAAGTTTTGTCATAAGCAATAAGACAGTTTTTCTTCTAATGCAAAGAGTAGGGGAAAACCATACTTGAGTAATGGAAAGTCTAAAATAAAAACAAAAAACTTATCCAAACCACAGCAGAGGCAATCTATGTGACTCTGCCAATGTTATTCAAATGCCATCAAAATGAGTGATCTGAGGAACCTAACTTTCGTGTACAAACATTTATCTTGGTAAATGGTTGCTAGAGCCCCAGAACGTTTAAGTACTACGATTTTTCAAATGCCCTATAATATTCAATTATTTATTCTTTAGCTCAATATCACTTATAACAACTCCCCTAAGAGGTATGTTTCCATCACCACACTCTAAACAGTACAGATGAAAAAAATAAGTAATACTTCCAAGGCTTTCTAAGCAGTCACCTGCAAATTAGAAATAGAATCCTTTACTCCTAGGCTACGGTGCTTCTTCTGTGTCATTCTTAATAATCATAAACAGACAAGTATTCAATAAGCTCTTCAGCAAAAAACCTGAGTTTGTTACATAGATACTTTAAAAATAACATGTCTGAAAAAAATTTTTTTCTACCACCCACTCTCCAAATCTGCTCTGCCTCCTCCCATATATTTTCGATCCTGGTTATGGCTCCATCATCCACAAAATCCCCAGGGCGAAATGTGGAACTCATCCATTCTCTTCTTCTTTATATACCATCTTCCTATTTCATTCAAGACATTCAAGATGCCAAGTTATGACAACCAGACCTTTCTATGTTATCTCAGACCTTCATGATCTCTTTACTGAGTTAAACTACTGTACCAGAGAGTTTTCTCTCAATCCAGAATACAACCTTCAGAATAGTCTTTGCAAAATGGGCATTAGTCAGTGTATTACACCCCTGCCCTCAGGATAAATTCCAAACTCCTTAGCTTCAAGATCCTCCAATAAGGCCTCTACCTAGAACTCTAGCCTCAATATAATAAACTACTTACAATTGTTGGCTGTTTAACACGTTTCCTGGACTTTTCCCAGGCTGTTCCTGGTGCTTGGGTTGTCCTTTCCTAACTGGTCATCTGAGTGTTCAAGTTTGAGCAGAATTTCTACAAACTACTCAAGAGTCACCTCCTCTGGTAAGCCTTCTCTGACACACCCAAACGAATCTATTTACTGCTTAGCTCCATTATAAAACAGCACATTATTTTCTAACTTTTTGATTTATATATCATCTCTATTTTTAGGATGTGAGTTCTTTGAGAACTGGGACCTTATGCCTTCAAAATATCTAGAATCTGCATCTCCTGGCACACAGACAGTACTCAAAAGCCATCTGTTGAATAAAACAGTATGTACTGTTATATTCACTGCAAAGTATACTACCTAAAACAGGGTTTCTCAACCTTGGTTAAAACATTTTGGGCCAGGCAATTCTTACAGTAGGGGTATATTCTGTGCATTACATGATGTTAGCAGCATCCCTAGTCTCTATCCACTGGATGCCAGTAGCCATCCCCTAATTCCTCACCCAGTTGTGACAACCAAAAATGACTCTTGATATTGCCAAATGTCATAGGGGTAGGGGTGGCAAATCACCCTTAGTTGAGAACTAGTGGTCTAAAATACCACATTATTTGGGGGGAAAAAAAAAGACACAAAACAGAAAGTTGGTAAATTAGAGGCTAATTTTTCTTGCTTTAAAATTGTTAGATTTGCTATCACAGTAATATTTGTATGATATACTACAGTAAAGAGAAACAGATTCCTTAAAAAATATGATTTAGAAAAAAGTCTAGTTAATAAAAAATCTCAATGCAGAACAGTTTTCATTAAGAGAAACAAATTACATTGCCACAGGAAGTCCAATGAATACTTTCTCTAATTAAGAAAGTATTATATATTTATATGCTGGAAGAATGCAAGACAATTTCCAATTTTAATTTCTAGTAACCAGTGAAAAGTACAGATATATTTGCAATTTCCAAGAAGCACCATTTAACTAGCTGGTGGCGTGACATTATCTATCAATCACTACTGGCACACACTGGGCACTCAATAAATATATGCTGAGTGAATTAATTTGGGACATCTCTGTGCAAGACTTCTACTGGGTACTGTGGAGGACAAAGAGAAGTTTGACCATCTACTATAAGGCAAGTTCCTTAAACATGGGACTGTACCATGTCTTTGTTCCTTTGGCACATACTTTATAAGTGCTAATTAATTATTTGTTGAATGGGGAATTAGTTTAAATTGTATTCTCAAATGTAAGAATTTTCCTCTTTTTAACAATCAAGCTACCTTTGCTGGTTTCTGACTTAGAAGCAATTAAATCAGTTGCTAGGGTTATCGTTTCATTCATTTACAAATAATATCAAGTATAATCTTTTGATTCACTGTGCCAAAAGAATCTGCACTTTGTGGTTTAAGTTATATTGTTACTGACTGGTAAGAAAGAGGGTAATATACTAAATATTTACAGATACCAACTCTAAAAAACTGGGTAATGATAATCAAAAGGCTTATTAGCATTCAAAGATTTTATATGAATGGATCACATAATCTTTCAAGGTTTTCACAGAGCAAAACACTGAAAAAGCACCAAGCTGCATGACTGCTCAAAATGTGAACATGGTCCAAACGGCAGGTCATAAATCTCTCAGAATTTATATAAAATGCAGTACATTGAAGAAGTACCCTTAAGTGGGAGGGCTTTTATACATGTTATAAATAGGGGACACACACAAAAAAGGAAAATAAGATTTCTGCCGGTTTGCTACTGTGTTAGGGAAAACAAAATACGTATTATAAAACAGCTTGACAAGAATAATGCAAAAGGTAATAAAGAATTTCATGTGAAATATTAGCAACCACTGAGAACATGCAGTCAGCCCCTAACTTAATCAGAAGTGATTCATATTTCTAAACTGTTGTTTAGAATATAGATTGCAAGTGGAAAGAATAAAATGTCATGTGAAGCATCTGGCACAGTGCATGGCACAAAGCAGGTATCAATAAATGCTATGCTGAAGCAAAATGCAAGGCTTAAGTATGATTTATTTACTCAGACTTGGATGCCCGTGCAGAACAATGGGGACAGTGAAGTAAAGTTAAGGGCTGACTGGCCAGAGGTGGTGATCGGGCCAGAATTAGAGAAGGAAGAGAGGAAGGGGAGAACTGTCTGAGCAAACATTATCTTCACCACCTGTCATGGGTTGAGATGCATATCTCATATAGAGATGGAGTTAGCAGCAGAGGGAGGATTATTTGCCCCCCTACAATGTACACATTCTTTGAATTGTCAAAAATAATGTTAATAAAGGAGGAAAAAAAACCTGTTTATCAGAAACTGCAGGGAAGAAAAGCTGATGAAATTCATGCTCTGTTGAAAATAAGAACTGAGATGGGAGCTCTCGCCAGCTGGTTTCAGTTCTCTGTAGGGTATAAGGTTAGGAAAGAAAGAACAAGAGGGTTTAAGAGAAGAACGGGTATGAATAATGACTTGGAGAGTATGTATAAGAGAGATAAATGAATGAATAAGATGAATTATTTAACAGATGAATAAAAAGAACTGATTTCACAGCAATTCTGGTTAGACTGAAGCTAAACAATTTACCTACTGGCGGCAACATGGATACAGAATTGAGCAAAGGATAAAGTGCATTGAGAGAATGAGAAATTATTAAGTGTCAATAGAGATGAAGAGGGAAATTCAGTCCATTGTTCTTTCAAAAAACATTTATGAATAGCTACTATGTGAGGTACTTATATGAAGGCCTGGCTGGGTATTTCGAGATGAACAGAGCATGATCCTGCCCCTAGGATACACTACTGCAGAAAGGTGATAAACAAAAAACCAAAGAAGTTTAATACTGAGACGTTATGGTATTTGGCAACTTTATTTTTTCAAAGGCAATTTTTAAATTGTTTTATTCTCTAGCATCATATGTTTATGATTCTGTGTCATATATTATGACCCATAATGATAAAATGAGTATTTGTACACCTTCCACCCAACTCATGTACAAGGACTTATCTTTGTATATTCATCTAAATTCTTCTGTTTGCCTTTCCAAGCTCCTTATAATATGGCAGCATCGCCACATAACAAATCTAATTTCCAGCTCTTTTTTCCAAACTTTTTATTTTAGACATACTTCACAAAGCATTCAACAAACTTGTTTCCAAGAAAACTCCTCTTTCTTGTCTAAAAGAAACAAAAAAAATTGAGGAAATATTTTATTTGCTCAATAAATGCATTTCTTACCAACATTACTACAGGAACAAAGAGCTTTCCTTTAAAAGTTTTTAAGAATTTGTAAAGGTACTAGACATTCACACGAATGGAGGGCGGTAAGTGCTAAAAAGTACTTTCAAATGTCACAGAAACTTAAAATTCTTTGAAAAGGATTTATATTATCCTTCCATCCTGGTAAAAAAAAAAATATGTCATTTTATGTTACATTTAAAAATAAGGCTTGACATTATCATTTAAAAAGTTATGATCATTCTTTCTTTTTCACGAACTTTTAAATGTAAAATACACATAACAAAAATTTACCATATTAACCACGTTTAAGTGCAGAGTTCAACAGCATTAAGTACATCACATCGTTGTGCAACCATCACCACCATCCATCTCCAGCACTCTTCATTTCTTGCAAAATTGAAACTCTTTACCCAAAAAACAAGAACTCCCCATTCTTCTCTCCCCACAGACCCTAGCAACTACCATTCTGCTTTCAGTCTCTATAAATCTGACTATTCTGAGTACCTCATATAAGGGAAATCATACAGTATTTGTCCTTTTGTGACTGGCTTATTTCACTTAACATAATGTCTTCAAGGTTCACCCATACTGTATATGTGTCAGAATTTCCTTCCTTTTTTAAAAAAATTGGGATAAAAACACAACAGAAAATTTACCATCTTAACTATTTTAAGCATACAGTATAGTAGTGTTAATTATTTGCACATTGCTGTGCAATAGATCTCTAGAATTTTTTTGCCTCGTAAAATTGTAATCTATACAATATCATCTCGCCATTTCCCCCTCCCCCAGCCCCTGGTGACCACCATTTTGCCTTCTAAGAGCTTGACTACTTTAGATATCTCATGCAAGTGGAATCATACAGTATTTGTCTTTTTGTGATTAGCCTCAAGTTCACCTATGTTGTAGCATATAACAGGATTTCCTTATTTTTTAAGGCTAACTAATATCCATTTTATATGTATGTACATATACATATATGTGTGTGCGAATATATATATATATATATATATATATATATATATATATATAGTGTAGATATATGTATATGTATACCACATTTTATTCATTCATTTATCAACGAACATTTAAGTTGCTTCTACATCTTGGCAGAATAATCCTTCAATAAACCTAAGTCTGCAGATATCTCTTTGAAATCCTGTTGTCAATTCTAAAAGTGAGATTTCTGGATCATATAGTAATCTATTTTTTTTAAAGACTTTATATATACATTTTTAGAATAGTTTTAGATTCACAGCAAAACTGAGAGGAAAGTACAGAGATTTCCTATATACCACCTGCCCCCACATATACATGGCCTCTCCCATTATCAACATCCCCCATTACAGCAGTACGTTTGGTACAACTCATGAACCTATATTAACACATCATCATCATGCAAAGTCCACAGTTTACATGAGGGCTCACACTTGGTGTTGTACATTCTGTCAGCCAAATGTATAACACAGGTGTATCCATCATTAGAGTATCACACAGAGTATTTTCACTGCCCTAAAAACCCTCTGTGGTAATTCTATTTTTAATTTTTTGAGGAACCGCATACTGTTTTCTATAGCAGACACATCATTTCACATTTCTACCAACAGTGCACAAGGATTCTAATTTCTCCCTATCCTCAGTAACACTTATTTCTGTTTTGTGGGGTTTTTTTGTTTTTTGTTTCTGGTAGTAGCCAACTGGTTGGGTGTGAGGCGGCATCTCACTGTGGTTCTAATTTGCATTTCCCTGATGACTAATGATGTCCAGCATCTTTACATGTCCTAATTATTAACCATTCATGTATCTCTTTAGAAAAATGTCTGTTCAAGTCCTTCGACTGATTTTAGATGAAGCTGTTTTTTTGTTGTTGTTGAGCTGTAGGGGTTCTTTATATAATCTGAATATTAACCCCTTATCTGGATATTATCACTTATAAAATTCACAAATATTTTCTCCCATTCCATGGATTGTCTTTTCACTGTTGTATCCTTTGATGCACAGAAATTTTAAATTTTGGTATAGTCAAATTTATCTATTTTTTTCTTTTGTTGCCTGTGCTTTTAGTTCATATCCCAGAAATTATTGCCAAATTCAGTCATGAAGCTTTGCCCTATGTTATTTTCTAAGAGCTTTATAGTTTGCTCATGCATTTGGGCTCTTTCTTGGACTTTAAGTAATTTTCTCTTACAAATTCCGAAATTTCCCATTAAACCTAAATTATCCTTAAAGATAATGAAAGTAATGACTGAGATCTATATACTAGAGAGCAAAGGGCTTGTTTATTATCTAATAGAAACATAGCTGTAACAATATGTGGACACAGACAACAATAAATTATCTGTTCCTTCCAAATCAATTTACACCTCAAATGATGGAAAAGTAAAAGGGAGAAAAATAATGCAAAAAACAGAGAAAGAATGATCTCAGTGACAAAAGTAACACTGAAATTAATTCTTACCAGGTCTAATTTTAAGTCACCAATCCAAAGAACAACATAGATTCTTTTGAGAAATTCAGAATTTTCAACTCAGGGTTGCTGTTAAAATTAAAGTGTTTAGGCCTCTACACCAAAGGTTCCCTCTCTATTATAATTTTATAATTTTCCTATTTGCTTTTTAAAATTATTTTCTTCCCCATCTTCCATTGCTGTGCTTCTTGATGCTGCCATTATTATTACTTTTTTAAAATGCCCAATATGTTGACTCATTCTGCAAGCAGCTTGAGCGTGCCTTTGCATCTAGGCACCAATTTAAAAAGTCTGTTTTCTGAAATAACATTTATTCATTAATGTTCTTGAAAACCTACTTTGTCCAAGACACTGTGGGAAATACAAAGCTGCAAGACTCACCAGAAGGGTCGAGCATGCCAATAGGGCAGCATGGGGCGTTTCTCCCCAACAGATTGTCACAGCAGGTGATATAGTCAAAAAGGAACTAGCCCTCTTTTGGTTAGCTCTCTGGATGTCATGTCACATTCAAGGGACAAAGACTCACATCCAGTAGGTTCAAGAGAACATGTCAGAAGATAATTCCACACTATATCATAGCTTTAAATGCCAGGGTAAGACATACAGATTTTCATTATTTTTTACCACTAATTTCTGAGCAAGGGATTAACATGACTGAAGCTCTAGGAATGTTAATAGGCAGCATATTAATATGTAAGGTAACTAGAAGTAGAAAGAAACTGTAGGAAGGAAGAATATTACATTCCATTGGTGGAATAATAATAATAATAAAAGAACAGCCAATACTTTTTTTTTAAGCAATGTACTGTTTGCCAGACACTGTTCTAATCATTTTTCATTTACTGACTCCTCATAACAGCTATATAAGGTAGTTTAGGTACAAATAGTATCTCTACTTCATAGATGGGGAAACTGAGACATGAAGAAATCAAGTAACTTGCCCAGGGTCTCATAGCTATTAAGTGGAAGGACAAACATGTGAACTCAGGTCATCTAGCTCCAGAGCCTATACTCTGAACCACTCAAGACACTTCCTCCCGGGTGGACTGTGCTCGCATTGTCTAAGATTTTAGAAAAACCCTTAAAGAATAACTCATCCCTCCCTCAGAAACCTGATAATGGCAAAGCTGATAGTTCTGGTATTAGACTCAGCAAATCAGCATATTTGAGGATATCATGTGGAAACAGAAAACGAGATCTTAGAGAGCAGTTGGTACCTCTTTATTCAGTGCCCACCAAGTGCCCCGTATTCTTCATGCATCATCTCATTTAATCTTCACAATAATCTATGAGAGGGGCATTGTTTTAAATCCACATTTTTTTCAAAAGAGGAAATACAGACTCAAAGAGGCTATACCTTCTGCTTCTCATTACAGAGCCAGTCAGTGACAGAAGCAGAATTAGAATCCAGATCCAAACTAATCCCACGCTCTTCTCACTATCTTATGCTAAGGGCATTTAGTGATGGGACAGGAATACTGCCAGTCTGTAGTCCTTCTGCCCTCAGAAGGCCAGCACCACCATCTGAAAGACTCTGGAGCCACGCTGGTGGGTATAGCTGTGTTTACAGGTTCTTTCTCCACCCAGCTAGAAGTTATACCACATGGATGCCGGAGTCAGCCCTTGTTTGAAGGAACTAGAACTAGCATGTGAATCTGGGCAGGACTAAGGCAGCTCTGAGGGTCCCTGCACACAAAACACAAGTGTGGAACTTCATGGAAGTTCAAAAACACAGGGTGTAGGGCTATCAGTATGTAACCCTTCATGAAGAGAGGTTCAAAAAAAAAAAATCTCTGAAGAGAACTGAGGCAAGAGCTAAGGAAAGCACCTGGATATTAGAAACCCAAGGGAACTAAACTAGAATTCAAGAAATTGACTATGTTTATTTTCTCAGCTAATTCCTACATGTTTAACCTCAAAGTTTCCCCAAACTTTATTCTTATAAAAATGGTTAAGATATAATGTTACATTAAAAAAGCAAAACACAAAATTATATACAACAACACATTGAAAAATGGTAGAATTTTGGTTTTTACTTTTTTGTTATTTTCTTCTGAACTTTTTAGATTTCCTGTAACAGACATCTATTACATTGTTATCGGGGTGAAAATAAAATTTACTAACTGAAATACTTTTAATCAATACTTAGGAAAAAAAATTACCTAGAGTAGTCTAATAATTCCCAAATACTCAAACAAGCTCCATCAAAATCACCTGAGATATTTGTTAAAAATACAAATTTTCAGAGTCCAAAGACCTATTCAATTAAAATTTCCTCAGGCAGGGCCCAGGAATTTGGAGTTTTAACAAGCTCCCTAGGTGACCATAACATTTTTTTAATCCAGGAAGTCCAAAAGTACTTTTGGTTCTCTTCTTCTTTTTAAGGTTCTTTGATGACTTATTTAATACTAGGGAAAATTCATATTGGACTGCAAACACCTAATATTTAACAGTGAGAGTAATTGACTAGGATGCAGATGTAGATTGCCTAATGTCTCACCATTAACGTCTGCAAACTTCTGAACATCACTCAGGGTTTTCAGTTCTTGTCTTGGACACGCTGCTACACACAGTGCTACAGACTTAATCTTCCGGTTTATCAAGTCCAGATTGCATGGATCCAAAAAGAATACATACCTATAGCATGGAGAAAAATATTGACATATTACTTCATAAAACACATTCTTGTTCACTGTGTATGTGACTAAGCCTAAAAGCAAAGAACATCTCTCCAAAACTCCTTCACAAATTTAATCACAGATGAACAAACATTTTACTAATCTAATCACAGATAGATTCTTTTAAAAGAATAATTGCTCATAAATATACTGTTAATAGTGGGGAGAGAGGAATTATAGGACTCATTTTTTCATAATCTATTTTTCTTATTAAAATTTTTTTATCATGTGTATTTATAATTAAAAAACATTTGTTTTTCTAAATAATTAATTTTAGGTGTTTTTTTGGTCAAACTTGTATCAAAAAAATTACTGGATTATCCCAAGACTGCTGTATAACATGAATTGTAGTTTATAGCTTATATGTAAACTTTGGTAAATAAATATATAATTATAAAAAATACATTATAAAGTTAAATATATAAAGTTGAATGGTGACTAGAGGGAAACATACCAACATTTTAACTGTAATCATCTCTAGGTATAACAATAAAGTAATTTTAATTTTCTTTCTTTTACTTTTTAGCATTCTCATTTTCCAGAAAGAATGTAAATTACTTTTGAATTGATAACTATAATAAATATTGTTTATTTAAAAAGTCCATTTCATATAAACAAAATAATCCTCCAATCCTAAATTATCCCTTTTGTATATTGTACATTTATATATTAGAAAAGGGAAGATTAATTAGAAATTATAACAAATTTTTTTAATGTTATAAAGTAGAAGAGATGACAAAGATTACAGCTGTTATCATTTGCCCAAAGAGGCAGTAAGAGCCAAATGTTCTTAACTGAGATAAGCAAAATCTAATATTATGGATCAAGGGAGGGAGTACAAATAGGAATGCTCTTATGCAAGATAAGAGTTAAAAAACCTCCAGTCCTGAGTTTAATGCTACTAGGTTCATGGTAAGTTTTATAAAATCATATATCTGCCAATAGCCTTTCCCACATTATTCAACTCTGTTGCTATACAAAATATGATCCAAATCAGGAAATATAACAAAATACAAGGATTAGGTGAGAACACTGAAAAGCAAAAATATAAAGTCAATACATGTGCTGGGATGAACAAAATAAAGGAATACTAGGAAAAAAATTAAATAGAAAAAAAAGTGGGTGTGCATGTGTGTATATGTGTGCGATACACGAATGTTTGTGTGTGTCACAGGGGGCGGGGACTAGAAGCTCAACATGAAAATCAGGTATCAGCTACAGACCACGAAACAAAAGAAAAAAACAAATTTTTTGTAACTCCGTTAGTGGCTCCAAAACCATTAATGTTCTATGTAGATAAAAGGTACGAAAAGAAGGCAGGTTGTGATGTGGAAGTGAGATTCACGAACTGTTTCTGTAGCCCATGACAAGGAACTAGGGCACAGAAGAAACTTTCTATGGAAACTCTGTGTGGAAGCAATTAACCCCTAACTCTCCCGCCATCTGTCCTGTACATCTTATTGGGCATGCCCAAGGCCCTGTGCAACGAGCCAGACGAAGCCCCTGGCCAGGGAACAGTCAGGTCCTTGAGGAAGGTGTCATAAAACCTTTGTATCATTTACCACCGCCACTAATAATAATACTATTACCAATAAAAATAAAAATGGTTGCCAACATTTATTGAGTATTTACTAAGTACCAGTGTATTGAACCCTTTGTATTAACTCATTTATCCTTACAACAGGTGGGCAGGTGGATACAGGAACTGGGGTGAGGAAGAGGAGTTAAGTGCACATTTCAAAGTGATGAGCAAAGTTTTGAGAAATAGCTGGAGAAACCACATGACAGTAGAAAAACAAGTTTGAAGAAAATGAGAGAAAGCAAGGGGTTCCAGAGCCTTGCAGCTGGATTAGGGTACTGCTTTTTATAGCCTCCTGGGAACAAATGCCTCATCTGATTGTCCTGCAAGTTTCTGCCCTGTCCAAAGCCAAAAGTGCCCCTGTTATATTTCCAACTTCTTTTATATCTTACAGCACATTCCCTTGATTTGTCGTAGTGACTAGCCTGCAACCTTATACCACACCTGGGTGAGACCAATCTGAGCTTGCTTTCTGGTTCTCTTTCCCAATAGTTCTCTGACCTTGGGGAATATATTGATCCTTCTGAGTTTCAGTTTCCTTATCCATAAAAATGCATACCATCTTCTTTACAGTTTGTTGTAATGTTATTGGTAATGTACATGAAGCACCTGACATGCAGCATATATACTCAGTAATTTGCATCATTAAGAAAACGATTTTCCTTTCACAAATTTTACCTTTGATAGTAGGCACAAAATTCAACACTTTCTGATACGAGCATAAAACAGTACAACACACTAATATTTAACTACCACTTGGAAGAAAAATCTGTGTGGGAATATTCATGACTATTAGGTCATTAGCCTTAATAAGGACTGAGGAGGCTTCCAGAACTGGCCTAGCACAAAGAAAACAACACAAGAGGAAGAGAAGAATTCTACGATAACTATAACACTCTAAAATTAACCATGCACTTTTTTTTAGCCTGTTTAAGGTTTAGAAGAATCTACTTCAACAAAACCAAAAAAATAATTTTAAATGGCATCCTCAGGAAATATACTCACATACATACATACCATTAGACTCAAAACTATCACCTACTTCCACAGTCTAAGTACATAATATACTTAATTCCTCACACATTTCACATATTCAAATGCACATACACACAACGCATGTGTACACGCCTAACACTGTTTTAAATAATTTATAGGCCTTAGATTCAGATTTAATTAATGCTTACTGGATGTCTGGGTGCTGGGAACTGCCACGTTCATGACTTTATTTGATCCTCATAACAGCTCTGGGAGAAAGGCCATCACCATTCTACAGACGACAAAACTTGAGACACCCCCCGCCCCCACCACCACCAAGGCAATAACTACATAGCCCAAGAAAGCTAGCAGATGCCAATGCATGAATTCAAACCTAGTCTGATTCTGCATTTTACTGTTTCTAATCTGCTCTATTCTCAAAATATTTCCTATAAACCCAACTAATAATGTTAACTGTCCTATATTAAGTTTGTATATTGTTTCCAGCATTCTGAAGCTCATCCAATTTCTGGAAACATGTTTGTAAATGATTACATTTAACTAATTAGTATTTAATTAAATATTTACAACTGTTTGTATCAAATTTATGATTCATTAAAACTGTACTTTCTTGCCTTTTGATTTGAAAATGCCCTTAGCCAGACATATATGTCCTTAGTTTCAGTTTTTACTTAAAAGAAAATGAACTATATGTGGCAATTTTATTTTATTTTTTGAAATGGAACAGCCAACTCTCAAATAAGCATGGCACTGGCAGACCAGATTATTATAACTGACAAATCTACAGATGAGAGTTTTCCAATCAAGAGAGTGAGAGACACCAGGTAAGAGGCTATAAAACATTCTAGAGCAGTTTCTTAAAATACAGCCTACTTTCACTCTGTCATCAGGCCAATGGTTGGGAAAGGAAGAGGACATATGAATTTTTGAAAAGCATCTTAGGCAACTCTGATTATATGTGGTCATCCCTATGCCCCATCCTTTCAAGGTGGAGAACCAGTGTCATAGAAAACCCATAAACTTAAGTTAAAGGTAAATTTCATTGCTATCCTCAATGAGTCTCTTACTAGACCTATTAATAAATTAAAAACAACTTTAAGTTTCATATCCTTTAGAGGAGATGGAATGAATAAAATCGCAAAAGCAGGAATCAAAGAAGGAAGAGAAGCAACAAGAGAAAAATAGTCTACAAACTAAACTGCCTAGACACCTGCATGCATTGGCAGGTACCACAGACATACAGCATGATCACGTAATACTGAGAAGAACATTTGCAAAGAGAATTGCTAAACAGCCTAAGTGAGCTTTGTACACAAAAGTTAGGGAATGAAGAAAAAATGCTCAGACTAAACTATAAAGCAAACATGACAGAGGATATAAACATGTAACACAGTTGAGGTGGTTTCTGGGAATTACTGAAGGAGAGAAAAAGATAAATTCATTTTAAAATGAAATTCTTGAAATACAATAATGAGTTATTCCCAAAAGAACAAGAGAGGAAAGATATCTAAATGAAAGGTCTATCTACACAGTGAACTTGAGGGGACAGATGCACCAAAGATGAAAATGGGACAATGAGACAACAGAAGGGCACTAAACCATGGAAGTTGAGGAAAGGGGACAAGAGGCACAGAAAAGGGTGACCTTTAAAGCTGTGCTCAGAGCAGGAAGATGACCACGGAATGATCTAGTGCAGATAAAGACATCCGAGAAGGTTCAAAACTAGTTTAAACCTCTAGTTTGCTTTCACTTTCTCCCCAGAAGGTAGGGTAAGGTAAAGAAAGTAAGATTAATCAAGAATTTACTTTGGACCACAAAGCATTTTGGCACTGCCCTCACACATCCTAAATCAACAAGCGGGAACTGAGACCTACAAGTTGGTCAACAAACCAAAGGCCACACTGACTTGACCCCCAAGGAGACTGATTCCCAAGTGTCGTTCTTTGCAGCACAGCCGTTCTCACTCAAACTGGAGAGGGAGAATAAATGTACTGGAGAGTCAGTTATAGACCAATCAAAAACTGGGTCAATCCTGTGGGAACCCAGAGCAGACGAAGCCCTACCTGGACATGGAAGTTCTGTCCTTTAGGTGGTCTGCAACATTCTCATAATAAATATTAAATAGGATGATATGAAAACACTTCATTCATTGAACAAACATTACTAAGTATTTTCAACGTGCCCGCTCCTGGGCTAGCTCCTGGGGATGTGAAATTCATTAAAAAAAACAACAACAACAACAACAACAATAACCCCAAAACAAAAAAACAGTTCTTGAATGCAAGTAACTACAGTCTAGAAAAGACAAATATACAGAGTGGTTTCAAAATCACATGACATATGGCAAAGTTGAGATGCCAGAGGAAATGGTGTAATTCTGCACGGAGGATAAGGGGTTAGAAGAAGCATTATAGGGCAGAAGGCAGTATCTAAGCCACATTTTGAAAGTGAGTAGGAAACTGCATGTGTAAAAGCACAGAAACATGAAAGGAAATTATTAAAGGAACTGTGAGTAATTTGATAAGGTAGACTACAGGACAGGGCATCAAAGGGCTTTGTGCCAAGGAGAAGCAGGGGATGGAAGAGGCAGCCATTCTCAGAATCCGGAGGATCTTATAGCTCTACTCCATCAGGCAATGTGCCTTCAGATGGCCATGGCACAGTGATGGCCAGGTATAACCAGCCCCTCAGGTTGAAGGCCAGAGAGAGGAAGGCTGGGGCACCAGCGGTGCTGCTCCAGAGACAAGCCTTTGCCATTAAATTGCCTCCTGCTGCCATGGCAACTCTCTGCGGCAAGGCTTTTTGGAGCAAAAGGTGGCAAGTAGATACTAGGTCTGCTGGCCGCCTCCTGCCGAATTTGGCTTCTCTCCTCTCTAATCAGGACGCAAGCACTGCAGCGCTAAAGCTGGAAAGCTGGCTGAAAAATCCCTCTTGTCGCCTTCTGATTAAGTGATTCCTGACTCGTGTCTTCCCTAGAGAGAAATAAAAATGGACCCTGGTCATTTTCCCAATTATTACCTCATATCAATTTACAATTTATAGCCCCTTTCTACAGAGTATGGTGCTGTTAGCGAATGATACCAAAAGGAAAAACACGACAGCCTAGCAGAGGCTCTGCTGTTGCTAAATATAGACTGCAGAGAGCTCAGGATCTGTCCACCACCCACAGTGGAATTTTGCCAAGAGGAAGCCTCTTACTTCCTGTATGAGGTGCCAGCAAGAGAATTCCAGTCATCCTATTGGGGTGTGACCCAACTGCCCCATGAAGGGCCGTGTACAATGATAGAGCTATGGGGCCAGCTTACTAAGGTTGGTAAAACCCAAGCTAACTCAACGCAACTAACTGTAACACATCATAACTAAAACTTTGTTAGCCCTCAGCTTTCTGGAATGAAGTTAAGGAGAGAGAGAGAAACAAGCTGAGAGCAGCAATTTGTCTTTAAAACTGTAACTCTAGAGAGTGGCCAAGAGAGCTATACGATGTTCGTCGTGCCCCCAAGACCATGTGGACACTGGCTAGAGGACAAAAAGAAAAGGAATGAGGTGAAACAGACCCATGTGGCTGATGACAGTGATGTTCCAATTTCCTACTGTCTCCCCAGTCCTAGTGAGGAAAAGGCAAAAATGTCCTAAGAGGTAAGATTCATTAAAGAAGTGCCTAAGCATGCACCTCTCCGACCTCCAGAGAAGCAAATGAACTCTAACTAGCATGGCAGCCTTCTACATCAGCACATCTACAGCCCTTGATTCACAGGTCACTACTACGATACTTCCATTTCCCTCCTGGTAAATTCGCAGCACTGAGAGCCAAAAACAACTTAAAACTGTGGAGGAAGCCCAGGAATCAGATTAAGACAGCTATACTCAGAGGATGTCTATCTACCCTCTGACCTCACCTCCTACTGGCTTCCTTTCTGTTCCTCAGACAGTCCAGCACACTCTCACTTCGGGGCCTTGGCACTTCCAGCTTCCTGGAATGTTCTTTCTCCAGGTAAGCAAGGTGCCTGTTGCTAGCTCCCTCATTTGCTTTGTCTTCACTCAAAAGTAACCTTATCAATGAAGCCTTCCCCAGCCATCGTTATCTAGAATGCCAACACTACTCTGATGTACCTTATCCATCTTTCCTGCTTTATTTGTTTTTCCTCAGAGCTTACACTCATTAATACACTACATAATTCACTTATTATCTGTTTATTATCCATCTCCACTGGTAGAATACCAGCTCCCAGAAGGCAGAGATATCTGACTGTTTAATTCATCACTATATCCCAGTGCCTAAAATAGTGTCTAGAATAAGGAAGGAGCTCCTTTCCTATTTGCTGAATTAACAAATAGATGGTAATTACATAAGATTTTGCCAAGTGAGGTAGGGGTAGAAGGAAGGTAAGGAAGAAGATGTATTAGGTAGAAGGAAATACTCTCATTCATCCAACAGAAATTTATTAACATCGCTGCCGGGTGCAGGGCTAAATAAGCACAAGCAATACTGTGATAAATAAGACCAACACAAACAAGTGTCTCCCTTCCCAGCATTTACAGTCTGGAGAGTAGAGAGGCAATTACAAAAGTGTGTAAGTGCTCTAGCAGAGAAAAGAGGATAGCAGAGGATGCATCAGAAGGGCCCTGTGAATAAAGAGTCAGGATAGGAATCCAGAAGAAGAAAAATCTGAAGCCAGGAACTAAGGGAGTAAGAGCTAGTCAGGGGCAGAGAGAAGGAGGTGGGAGCGGCAGGGAACAGAGCATGCAAAGGCTTATAAAGTGAGAACATAGCATAACTGAGAAAAAGAAAAATGTCAGGACAGCTGTGACAGACACTGATGAAAAAGATGGCTCGATAGGTGAGCTGGAGCCAGATCATGTAGGGCCTGCGAAGTGATATCAAAGGTTTTAGAAAGTTTGGAGCTCACCCTAAAAACACGGGGAAGCCACTGAGAGTTCACCGGCTGCAACATGGAGAATGAATTAAAGGCAAGTAAGAAAGTAAGGAGATTGGTCAAGAGGCTACCGAATCCCTACGAAGAAATGACTTGGACTAGACTGGAATGGGAATCGAAAGGAGATTTGAAAAGCATTCAGGCACAATTAAGAAGACGTGCCGACTAATTATATGTGGACGGAAAGGTATAAATTAAGAGTGATGCTTAGTACCTCACTTAGACCAGGGTGGCTAGGGCATTCTGGTTTGGACTCCTGTTATATTCAATAAGACAGGGGACTCAGGAAGAAGAGTATAGTATAAAGGGACAAATATCATGTTCCAACTTTAGACAACTGAGTTTAGGGTATCTATGGAGTGTCCAAGTGAACCTAGACAGTTGGCTATCGTATTCTAGCAGAGAAATCAGAACAGGAGACAGAGATTTTGAAATTATCAGCATATAAATAATAACCTCAGCCCTGAGAGTGCATAAGATCACCAAAGTGAGCATGTAAATTGAGATTCTTATCCTGAGTGAAATCTGTGACCCCTCTGAAACTTGCACAAAATTTCATGTACAAATTCACATGTAGTTTTCTAAAGAGAGATTTCATGCTTCATAGTTTTGAACAGATTGTCAAAAGCCCCAAAGAGATTTCCATGGGGCAAAAATGATTCTCCTACTTAGCTACAGTGTCTGTCTTCTTCCTATACATGTACTATAAATAACTGCCAGGGAAAATAATTGCCAGAATGGTAATCAAGTGTCAGACACAAAATTATGTTCCTCATTCTAAGATGAGAAAGCAAATTAAAACACCTTTTAAAAATATTTCACAAGAGCTACAAGAAAGAAAATGTTTTCTATTTAATCTCAAGTTCACTGTCAATACTACAAAGCACTCTTACTGAGAAATAATATGTGCTAAGAGCCAAAGACTAGAGATTTATTATTTTTAGTTTAACAGACTTATTGATATATAATTTATATACCATAAAATTCACCTATAAACTGTACAATTCAGTATTTTGTATAATTCAATATTTTTAGGTATATTTTACCAAGTTGTTTATCTATTACCATAATCTAAATTTTAGAACATTAAGTTACTCCAAAAAGAAACCTCATACCCATTAGCAGTCACCCCCCACTTCCTAATGCCCAGCAACTAATATACTTTCTGTCTCTATAGATTTATCTATTCTGACGATTCATATAAATAAAATCATATAATATGTGGTCTTTTATGACTGGCTTCCTTTACTCAGCATAATATTTTCAAGGTCTGTCTATGTTGTAGCATGTATCAGTACTTCATTCCTTTTCGTGGCTGAATAATATTCCATTGTACAAATATAGCACATTTTGTTTATCTCTTCATCAGCGGGTACACATTTGTGTTGTTTTCTCTTTTTATTATGAATAATGCTGTTATGAACATTTGCATACAAGTTTTTGTATGGACATATGTTTTGACTTCTCTTGGGTAGATAACAAGGAGCAAAATTACTGGGTGATATGGTAACTCTGCTTAACATTTTAAGGAACTGCCAGACTGCTTTCCAGACCAGGTGCACCAATTTTACATTCCCTGAAGCAATGTATAAGGAGTATAATTTCTCCACATCTTTGCCAATACTTGTAACTATACGTTCTTTTTATCACAACTATACTAGTGGATGTGAAATGGTAACTCATTGCTATTTTGATTTGTATTTCCTTGATAACTAATGATGCGGATCATCTTTTCATGTATTTATTGGCTATTCATCTCTCTTCTTTGGAGTAATGTCTATTTAAGTCCTTTGTCCCATAGATTTCTTTTCTATCTTTGAGAAAGACAGAGTGAGGCAGAGATAGGCACTAGATAATGTCAAAACATTATGAAAAAATTATATTGTAAGAGAAAATAAGCATAAAAGTAAAGAAAGAAGAGCACTTAGGAAGTACAGGAGTCAAAGGACTACAGGTTAAAGAAGGGTTCCAATGGGCACAAGAGAACATGCAAGCTAGGAGGAGAGAAGGCTGTGGTCAGAATGCGGAATTCTCGAATAATTAGTTTGAATTGATTTTATAGGTAGAGCAATTAAGAGTGATGACAGAGACGAAGCTGTGACTCTGGAAGAGAGAATCCTGAAAGTCCCCACTGAGAAGATACTCAGACAGTTCCCAGGGCTTGAGTGAAAATCAATGACACAATATGTGAAAGAACTTTGTAAATTACACAAATGCAAAGTTCGTTAAACTAGCTGTGTTTCCGCCATCTGGTTAAAAAGTAAAGAAGCTTTAATAAATAACTTGGAAACTTATTTTGGAAAATAATGATAATGAAAATTATTATAATAAATACCAGTTAACACTTATGGTTCCAGGCAATGTGCAAACGAGAATGCATCATTTATCATATTTCTCTAAAACACCCTTGCAAGTAGGTATTACTATTAACTTTGCAAATAAGCATCTTTAGGCCAAAAACATTATTGTTGTTATTTTCTCCAGTATCAACTGTCATTTGTTATCTGTCCATTGGATCTACCTGTATATATTCCTAATTACATGAAAAATTTTACCCATCATAGAAAAACTACAAATACTATAGCCAAGATATTGCTTTTATTTTTATATAGGAGAATCAAATTTTTTGATCAAACATGCCTACCTTGGTACTATTTTATTTCTTTACTGCTTCAACAATGCATAAATTATCTCCTCTCTACAACAAAGGTAGGTACTGTATAACATCTGTTTTAAAGTATTTGATTCACATGGAATTTATTTTGCATGGTATAAATTAAGATAAATCTAAATGTAGTTTTCTTTATGTTATCATTCAACAACATTTCTTTAACAATGTATTTTGTTAAACACTGACTGCTTTCAGTTTTTATGTAACTTGATTAATCATACCTTAAACTATTATCAGTTTACTTTTGATATTTCTAATCTACATTCGGGTAGTCTTGTTAATAATATGCTTTGGAATAGGTTTTGGTCTTAAATGGCAAAACTCCTTTTGTTCACTTCTAAGCTACATAACCATTAATTAAACAATGACAATATAGAGACATAACCCTTACTCAGACAATGAGTAACCTTTCCCCGTTACATGTTTTGGTTGGTGAGTACACTAATTATCAATATTTAAAAATCATAAGATCGATAGGTGTTATGGTCTGAGTGTATCCCCTCAAAATTCATATGTCGAATCCTAACTTCCAGGGGGGCCTTTGGAGATGATTAGGCCAAGATGGTGGAGCCTTCATGAATGGGACTTGTGCCTTATAAATGAGGTTCCAGAGAGATCCCTCCACCATGTGAGGGCACAGTGAGAAGGTGCCAGCTGTGAACCAGAAAGAAGGCATCATGCTGGTGACTTAATCTTGGACTTCCAGCCTCCAGAACTAAGAGAAATAAATTTGTTGTTTAAAAGCCACTCAAAATTAAATTAATTAAATTAATTAATTAATTAAATAAAATGAAAGCCACCCAGTCTGTGATATTTTATGACAGTAGCATGAACAAACTAAGACAATAGGTGATGTGTGCCCTATTCTCCCTGTCATTAGATTTCTGACTTCTTTTGAAAAATTACTGGGCCCATCAACCCACATGCCAAAAATCAGCTAGAACTAACAGCAATCTCCTTTTAAGAGGAACACACATATAAAGTTCAAAGTGTCTAGCATTCCCTGTTGTCTTGTTTCCAGCCTACTTAAGTGATTTATAGTGCTGCCTAGAGGCCTTTGGCTTTGCAACCTCCAGCGAAACCCACAGTTTCCCTTTGTACCTTCAAAGACAGAAAGTTCAGTTAATTTGGTGTTTAACTTCAGTAACTACACTTAGCCTAGATTTCTGATCTAGGCTATTCATGACTTGGTAGCATGGCTCCTGATTTTTTATCTCCATTTACTTATCTTACAATACATGTACCTAACTAATCCTCTCAAATTATTTTGTGAACAAGAATAATTTTTAAAAAGGTTTCCCCCTGAAGATCTTGCCTGCTTCTTTACTCTGTGATTTATATTATCAATCAAGTTCAATTCAACATTCTATTGGGATTGTAACTGATACTGTATTAAATCTATAAATTAACTTTGTTAGTGTTCTCATATTTATTATATTAAGACTTCTCAGGCAAGAGTGGATTGTATATCTCTTACTATTTGTTTTCCTTTCTTCTTATTAAAATATTGTAATTCTCTCTTTGGCCCTATATCTTGTTAGATTTTACTTTTTAATAAAACAAGCATTATCTTTTTCATTATATTTTGTCTACTGATAGAATAAATGACTGAATTTAGTTTGGCGAATGTTTTATAGCCCATGATTTAAGCATCTCATTTCAAGATATATTTTTGTTTAATCTCCTAAACATTCAGGTTACTATCCCCTGTCATTGGCAAATTGTATTATTCAATAAATGATGCTGGAATAACTAGATTTTTGTATGGGGAGAAAAATATAAACCTTGACCTTTCACATGGTTCACAAACATTAAATCAAAATAGATCATAGACATAAACATAAGAGCTAAATGAAAAACTTGAAGGAAAAAGAAAAAAAATCTGTGACTTTGGGGTAAATCAATGATTTTCTAGCTAGAACATAAAAATCGTAAACCATTAAGAAGACACATTTTTGTGTGTTTTTAAATGTATCTAATAGGAGCTCTGTAATTACAGTCCTGTTCTCCGAGTTTCTGTGACCCTGCCAGCGTCGCCAGGATGGCCTTCCAAAACCGCGACCCAGCGGCCGCCAGTGCTGCTGCCGCTCGAAAAGGAGCTGAGCCCAGCGGGGGCGACGCGCAGGGCCCTGTAGACAACAGGTTACAGCAAGAACTGATGACTGGTGACATGATGTCTAGTGACAAAGGAATTTCTGCCTTCCCTGAATCTGACAGCCTTTTAAAATGGGTGGGGACCATCCATGGAGCAGCTGGCACCGTTTATGAAGACTTAAGGTATAAGCTCTCCCTAGAGTTCCCCAGGGGCTACCTTTACAATGCATCCACCGTGAAGTTCCTCACGCCCTGCTACCACCCCAACGTGGACATCCAGGGTAACATCTGCCTGGATATCCTGAAGGACAAGTGATCTGCCCTATACGACGTCAGGACCAAATATATGTGCTGCCGAGCTCTGGAAAACTCCCACTGCCTTTAAGAAGTACCTGCAAGAAACCTATGCAAAGCCAAGTCTCCAGCCAAGAGCCCTGGACCCAGGCTGTCCAGCCTCTCTCCTTGTGCTGTCTTTTAATTTTTTCCTTAGATGGTCTGTTCTTTCCTTGATTTCTGTATAGGACTCTGTATCTTCAGCTGTGGTGTCATATTTGTTTTATTTGTTTTTAAATTAAGTCTCTGGTTGAGCCCTTGTAATGGATATATTAAATAAATACAAAGAAAAATAAATGTATCTAATGGATAAATTTAGATTTCTTCAAAATCAAAAACTTGCTGGTCCAAAGGTACCATTAAGAAAATGAAAAGGAAACCAAATAAGAGAATATTTGCAAAATATGTATCTGACAGAGGTCTTGTATCCAGAATACATAACGAACCCCTATAACTTTTTAGAAGACTAATTTGTTTTTTTTTAAAGTATGCAAAAGAAGATGTATGTATGGTTACTAGCGCTTAAAAAGATGCTCAACATCATTGGTCATTGGAAACATGCAGATTAAAACCACAATGAGATGCTACTACATATATACTAGAATAGTTAAAATGAAAAAGACTAACAACATAAAATATTAGTGAGGAGGTAGAGCAACTATAATCCTTCTACGTTCTAAGTGGGAGAGCAAAATGGTGCAACCATTTTGGAAAACAGCTTGGCAATTTCTCATTAAATTAAACACACCCTCACCATGTAACTTGGCAATCCTAAGCCTAGTATCTACCCCAAAGTAATAAAATATTACACAATAACACGTACACAAATTTTCAAGGCAGTGTTATTCACAATAGAAAAAAATAATAATTTTAAATACAGAAATAATGCAAATATCCAAAAACTGGTAAACAAATAAACAAAATGTGTATATCCACACAATGGAGTACTACTCAGTTATTAAAAAGGAACAAACTACTGATATATTAACAGATGAATCTCAATAACATTATTATGCTATGTTAAAAAAGCCAGACACAAAACACTATATACTACATATACTGTATGTGTGTGTGTGTGTATACGCATATATATACATACACACTATATGATTCCATGTATATGAAATTCTAGGAAAGGCAAAACTATCCTGATAGAAAGCAGATTAGTGGTTCTTTGGAGACAAGGATTGGGGTAAGACTGACTGCACAGGGGCATGAAGTAATTTTCAGGGGGCAACAGAAGATTATGGTAGAAGGTACATGATTGTATATAGTTACCAAATCTCAAACTGTAATTTAAAATGGGTAGATTACTACATGTAAATTATACCTTAATAAAACTGTACAAATAAAATATTTTACCCTTCATCCTGAAAATATACTTTACAAAATCCAATTTAATCTCAAGCTTCTGAATGGATAGCAAAGAAGTTAACCTACCCAGAAAGAGGTTTGGACTTTGCTCTGAGCTTCTGGGAGTTAACCGCTAAGCCTTTGAGGAGTATCTTTATTTGCCTGGGGCCTTGGGTGATTTTAAATTTAGCGGTGTAATTTAGGGTGGAATAGAATTTAGGAAGGCTGGCCACTCTTAGAAAGACCAGCAATGTCATGTAGACTGGGAGTTTTGGATTATACATTATCAGTTTGACAAGAGGGGCTGGAGACTGAAATCAGAAACATGGGCAATGAATCATGCTTGCATAATGGAGCCTCGATAAAAATTTTGAGCACTGAGGTTTGGGTGAGCTCACCAGCTGGCAGTACTCCATGTGTACTGTCACATGTTAATGCCAGAAAGGTAACATGTTCTGACTCCCTTGGGAAAGAACAGAGGTTCTGCCCTATGCTCTTCTTTCACTGACTGATTTTAATCTGCAGCCTTTCTCTGTAATAAACCATAACTGTGAGTATCACAGATGTCGGTGAGTTCTGTGAAGCCTTCAGGCAAACTATTGAACCCAAAGGTGCTCTTGTGGACTCTTGAACTTGTAACTGGTGTCGCAGGGAGAGTGGTCATGTGTGAACTGTGGACCCTCAAACTTCTCAGCTGCCCTCAACTCTCACATCCAAATAAACATAAATGGGTGGCAAACTGAACTATAAAATTCATAGTTGAAGTAGTTAATAATTGCCTAAAGTACATTACAAAGGTCATATCCATGAGCTTATGTACAATAACAGCTGCCTGGTAAACCCGGAATCAACCCAAGTAGTGAGACTGGATTGAGCATTTGGAATCGGCTGTTTAACTTAGATACAGCCAAGTATACACACCTAAGTAGGTATCACGGAGGAAAATCAGTCATTCCATCCTTGCCTTGGTACATACATGTCATCTAATTCTGTTAAATAGCTTTTTACTTCCCTATTTAGAATCTGCAAAACATTTCGACTTTCAACTCCTACATTTTCTAAAGTATGTATTTGGGTCTCTTCTTTCACATTGCTAGCAGTATCATCCACAGCAAGTATTATCCTAGAGGTAGAATTACACTAGCAATACAGGTATTACCTTTGTAAAGAAATTTAGGCTAAAGAGTGGTATAGTTACAAAATGACAAAAAATATTTTCCAAGTATGCCTTTTTAAATTTACCTGAAAATTTAGCCATCAATTTTATAACTTCTAACATTTGCCATGAGAGAAAAATAGAAGTTTAGGAAAACCTGCATAAATAATGCAAGAAGTTTCCATTTAGAATATCATAAATGTTACTGTTTCCAAATGCTTATGAATTTGTGGGAAAATGAATCCACAGATGCAAGTTCAAGTGAAGTATCTATCCAGGCTGCTCTTTTTCATGTGGAACCAAACTAGGAGAGGTGGTAGGTTAATGTTGGAATCAGAATACTTGACAGGAGGCAGGTAGGAGAATGCTTTCCCTCAAAGCAAAACTACAATCCTCCAAGGCTTAGAGTATCTCCATTTGTTGAAACTTATCCCTGAGTGTGGGAAGAAGCAAGTGATCTCCTGGGATGCTCTGAAGAATACCCCCAACACTCTGTAAAACTCACACATTAGGGCAGTAGATAAATGGCACTCCCCATCCTAACCCTCTACAATTCCACAAGAAAGAGCTGGGAGCTCCCTCCTGTGTAGGCCAGTTTTTACCTGACTTTAGCCTGGCCTACAGAACTCCAACTGTAGACTCAGCTCATGCTGTTCATCGACCAGTGAGAACCAAGCTTGGCATTCTAATCCAAATCCCATCCTCACTAGAGATGGGCTCTTGGAGCCATTGCTCAGCGCAAGAATCCACATGACCACCCATTCACCAGCTTCCCCCGCCATCACAGCTATATGTACCCTCCTTCCAAAGACCTACTATTTGATTCTCCCCTGCTAGGATGCAAGCTCTGCTCTGAAACCCAGACCTTCTAAATGGGGCTCTAAAACCTTATTTAAGATGACTCCGTCCCTGAACTCCCCCAATCATTGGCTGAGAGATTCTTCGACCCACATGCACAATCTGAAACCATGATGCTACCTTGAAGGAGAAGTCATCTTTAAATGTTGGGAGGGAGAGGCCCCAAAAGTGAAAAAGGTGGGATACTGGATTACTGTGTAGCTTACCAGAGACAGTGCACTAATAATGTGAAGAGCACTAGAATGACTGGGTGTAGAGAGTGGATGGAGTGCTAGCCCTGATATATCTCGTCTTTATCATGTCACTCACGTTTCCTAGACCCCAGTTTCTTCACCTATAAAATGAAAGGGCTCAGTGATCTCAAGGGCTTGTCCAGCACAAAGATTTTAAACTGTGGATTTCTGGGGAATGAGACAGTTAAAGAAAAGAAGTGAAACTCACTGATTTTCACTAGATACTCTGCTAAAGGTTATAAAGGAAATTGGAAAAAGGTCTCAAATAAAATATCCCCTATAGACAACAGCCATGCATGCCATCAACCTCCTCAGACCTCTACTTCCTGTACAGACTGTTAACAATGGTTATCTGAAATCCAAGAGGCATTTTAGGGCCACAAAGCTTTTATTAATGATTGGAACTTTCCTTAGAGGAAAGACAAAAAGATAAAGAAGAAAGTTAGATCTGTACCAAAAAAAAAAAAAAAGTGTATCTTTAGAAACTCTGTGGAAGAATTGATACTGATAAATGAGATACAATGGGAAAATATTTTTTAGAGTATCAAAGAAATTAGACACTAAGCTCTGCATTAGGATTGTTCATAGAACAGAGTCCTAATAATTATATAATGCCTCTATCAAAAAACTTTAAAGCAATTCCCTACCTACTCTCACCAGGCTTTATAATAACCTATATATACCAACAGCCACTGCCACCTTGCCATAGCCTCCCCCATCCCAGGCACCCAGGACAAGAGAATGTCTATAGTAGAAACACAATACCTCCCCTCCTCCAAAGGTTTCCCCAGGGGCCAACAGAGCTAAACATTTGCCCCAGCATAGTTCCATATCTACTAATTCAGGTATCTTAGACCTAGAAGCACCCCTGCTTCATCCAAATTAATAGGTAGACAGGGGACTTCCTCTCTGGGAACAATTACTATAATTCTCCTTCTTCTTCTCCTCCTCCTCCTCATCATCAACTATCTAAAAATTGACACTCTAAGGCTAGCTTTATGGTTTGGAAAATTGTAGGCAATCAAGAATGTGGCAGAAGAGATAGGAGATATGTTTCTGAAACTGTCAGAGTTCAACATATATTATGACCACCCGACTTCCGAGCACCAAAAAAACTGGCAGTAAGCCATAACCATGTCCTATATACCATTACCACCATCTACCGTAGCTCAGCTACAAAACAAGTCATTTTCTTTTCCAGGCCTCAGTTGGCACTCACAAATATTTGATGGAATGCTTAAAGGAGGCTACAGGCTAGGGAATCTTAAAGATCCCTTTCATCTCTGGCATTTTATGGTTTTAAGATAAATGAGCTTTTTAAATTTGATCCAGCCTCAGAGTCTTATTCAGAGCATTGTTTCTATGCAGAAAAGTTTTATATATCTCCAACAACCAACTTAAAAATCAACCCCGGGAACACAATTATTTGAAATTGGGACATTCTTGTTTCTCATAAAACACTGCCTGACATTAATCTATGTATCCTTATTAGTACAGTAAGTATACTACCAGATCAAAAATATTATTTGGAGAAAAAGAACATTTTATAATTATAATGATAATAAAATACTGTCTTTTCTTTGCCACTAATAGAATTCTAATAGTTATCTTGGCATCTTAAAATTTCTGGTTAGTAGAGGTTAAAGGCATTTTCCTTCCATCACTCTCCTGACTTTCCTCCTTCCTATTTTATTGCAATTCAATAAGCTCTTATGAAGTAACTTTTGAGTACTCGAACCTAGGAGTTATACAAAACATAGTGCTCTAGGGAGACAGAGCTGGGCAGTGTGGCAGAGAGACTCTAAAATGCTCAAATCATCACTATCTCCTAGAATTTATGTCCTTGTTTAACCTTTCTGCCACCCTTGAGATTGAGTAGGACCTGCAACTTGCTTCTGAACAGTAGAATATGGCAAAATGACAGGATATCACTTGTGTAAATACATTATATAAAATTCTAACTTCCATCTTGCTAGCTGACTCTTTATTGTTGCTCTTCCTTGCTGGCTTTGAAGTAAGCCACCATATGGAGAGACCCAGGCCATATGGAGAGGCCCACATAGCATGCACTGAAGGTGCCCTCCAGCTGATAGCCAGTAAAAAGCTAAGGCTCTCAGTCCAACAATCCTCAAGGACTGTGTGCTGCTAATGACCACATGAATTTGGAAGGGGAACTTCCCCGGTAGAGCCCAAACCTGACTAACACCATGACTGTAGCCTATGAGAGACTCTGAAGCAGGAGACCCAACTAAGCCATATCCAGATTACTGACCCACAGAAACCGTGAGAGAGTAAATGTGTCTGTGTCTTGTTTTAAGCCACAAAGTTTATGGTAATATTGTTACCTAGCAATTAATGCAGGCAGATGAGAAACAGAATTTAATTAGAGAATGACTTAGAGGCAATAGAAAAACAAGTATGAGATATAAAGGAAAGATCGCTATGAGTTAAAGTTAGTTTTGAAATATTTCATGAAGAGGTTAGTTATGAGACCCACCTTAAGTCTTTCAGGAATTCAGATTGGCAGAGAGGTAGAGTGAACAGCACAGAGATAAAATCGACTGAATATCATGGACAATAATATTAGTACACTGAGGAACAGTGAGAGAAGATTAAATAGGTACAGTGGGTCCAAATCACAGGAAGCCTGGAATGGCAGGGGCTGAGTGAGCTCATCTTCGATACTATAGGAAAAACTAGAGAAAAGGCTCCTGAACAAGGAAATGACAATAAAAAGTGTTTTAAAGAACTTAATCCCATCACAGTATAAAGGCTGGAGAAGATTTAGAGAGAAGACCAAGAACAGATATGCTAGCACAGCAGTCTTCATGAGAGGCCAACAAACATATAGAAAAAAAAAGGTTCATGCTCATGAATAACCAAAGACATGCAAATTAAAACTATAAAATGCCATTTTGGGGTTGACCAATTAGTAAAAAAATAAAAACTAGTAATACCAGCAAAGATAAAGCAATCTCAGACACTGTTAGAATGTAAATGGAACAACCTTGATGGAAAGCCATTTGGCAATATACATTAATAATCTTAAAATATTCAAATCCTCAAACTCAGTTATCCACTTCTCAGAACATACTCTAAGGAAATAATTTATTTACCCATTCAACAAACATTTAATTGAGTGCCTACCATGTTCTAGTTACTGAGGGCATAGCAGTGAATAAAACAGACCTCATCTCTGCCCTTGTAGAACTTAGAAGAGCCGAATATTTAACAAATAATCACAAAATAAATGTATAATTACACATACTACAGAACACAGTGAGAGAGTATTTTTAAATACCTAATTTAAATTGTGAGATCAAAAAACACTTTTCTTGGAGGGAGCATATATACTGAGAACCAAAGGATGAATACAATTTAGCCACACGAAGAATGAGAGAAATTGTTTTTCTGAAAGAGGAAACAATACTCATGACGGCAAGAAAGAGTTACTTGTAGTCAAGATTTTAGAGGATATATTCATCAACGTATTCAACAAAGATGTATGGAGGGCCTAGTAAGTACCAGGTACTAGGGGCTGAGGATGAGAAATGGGAGAAAGTGTTCAAGGTCAAGTTGAGGAAATAGCACACAAAACAGGTATGAAAAAATTCCAAAGCTGTGGAAGAGCCTACTAGTCATAATAAAGCCAAAGATGTATGAGGAAATGAGTGAAAAAGAAGGAAACTAATGCACTCGGCAGAAAAGAGAAGATAAAATAAATGTAATAAACACAAAGATTTTCTGCCTCTTTTCAAATCCAAATAGACTTACCTGAGAAGGGTATATTCAAAAAATGTACTATTCATCTAAAAAGTTTTCCATATATAGGTGAGAATATTTCAATCAGTGAGCACTATAATGCTCATATGCAGAGAAGAAGTTAGTAGGGATTAAAAATAAATTTAAACATGTATATATGAGTGAGGGGAAACTATTTCCCCTATGGCTATCCATGAATGGTTCCAACTATGCAAGCATTCAAGAAAAAGTAACTTCTTTTTTTAGAATAAGCAAGCTCTCTTTGTAAGAGGTTAAGATGTACACAGACTAATCCAAGGATTTGAAATTAAAAACTGACCAAATAGGTCTCCATTAGGTTAAGTGTGAAGAGTAGAATTGACACAAACCTTGTGGTGAGAATATGCTTATAGTCAACAGCAAGTTAAAAAGAGAGACAAAAAAATGATTATAGTCTCATGTGCAGTAGACCTGAGGAAGTCAACAATCCTTTTCTTCCTACTTCCTCAATTTGCTAAATGATAATATTTTATGTCTGTTACATTACAATGGCATTAGAGAGTTAAACAATATTTGACAGCTTAGATATTACCTCCAAAAAAAAAAAATTTGGAACTCTGCACTATTTTGCAACTTCAATGTGAGTCTAAAGTTATTTCAAAATAAAAAGGAAAAAAGGCAAAAAATATATGAGTAGTCTTACTACAAGAAATAATGCAAAACCTAAAATTTGTGTTACTTTCATGAGGCAATCAAAAAGAATAAATGAAATAATCCTTCAAATTACTCTCTAAGAGTCCAATTCTCACTTATCCTGTCAAGGGATACTGGTGCCTACAAGATAGAAGCTCATGGTCACACTGCATAGTCCACTGCCTGCCAGACTTTTGGGAAAGTCATTTAAGTCTCTCATCTTCTGCTACACTCACCTCACAAGGTTAGGTATGTTTGTTGACAACAGTGTGCTATACAATATTATTATTATTATTATTTAAATTTTATTTATTTGAACTTCATTATTCCTTCATTAAATGGAGGAATATCTCTGATATATAATTAACTATTTGAATTTCTTCACATCTGTGAAATTATCAAATTAATTTTATATTTTTCAGTAGGAACCCAGATTTACTCAACAGATTCATTTTATTATTAATATAATAATAACAGTTATTACTTACTGGAAAATGCTTCATAATAGAAATATAGCACAAAAAATGTTTTTATCTGCTTGGCCTTTTCCTATAAAGTTCATTAATAGAATTGGTTAACTTGTTACCTTAAAAATTAGTTCGGTTAATTCTGAAGACCTAATAAAGTTTGATAGGGGTATAAATATACAGTTTAAACAAATACACTGACATCATATAATAAAATATATTTAGTAAAATATATTTTCCCCGGAGACATTAAAAATGAAATACTAGTACTTTCAGAGGAAAAAAAAAAAGGCAATTAAGTCAGGAATTTCAAGAAATCCAAAAAATGAAAATGCATCTTTTATAAAATTGAAGTATACTTAAAAATGATGCATTATAAAATGTTTCTTCATAACTTTAATGTTTCAAAAACCATTATCATCCCTCTGTCTCCCATCAAATATAATCTTAAGGAGGAAAAATATCATGTTATTTTCTAGATTAAAACTTAGTGTACAACTTAAAGGCTAATGAGAAAAACAAAGTACAACAGTAACCCTCTCAGATCAAGCCTTTATTCATTAAAACCTCATGGTAGCCCATTTTTAACACAGTAGCTAATTTTGTTTCCTGGAAAAAGTTATTTATAGACCAGGAATGATTCAAATGGACAGTTAAAAAAAAAAAACATCAACAGAAGTCATATAAAAATAATATTCAGTAAGGTATTATTTTTATAACAGTAAGAAAAGTAGGATTGTCTCCCCCCATTTCAAAGTTTCCATAGTGTTTATCATTTAGCAAGTCTACTCACTTCCGATGGGTGTGGTCCATGCCACTGTTTGGTACTGCTTCCAACTTTGCATTTTTCTGCCCACAGATATTTCCAAAGCTGTCGTATCCTGACACTAGTCTCGCTGCTGCACCTGTTGCTACTGAAAAGCCACAAATAAATCCCTAGGAAAAAAAAAACAGAAAAAAAAAACATACAAATAAACCATTTCAATAGCAACAGTCACTACTTGATACCATAATGAGCTTCTTTTGTCTGTTGAAGAGCACAAAGAGCTATCTTTACTTGTTGCGAACACTATTCCACTGTTTTCCTTGGATTTCACATAAGCAGCACAAAGAAGTCCACGGGGAAACTATTTACTACCATAACAAAACAAATCTCTAAGCTTTTACATCATGTGATCATCTTTGCATTTTTTAATAATAACAGCTTCTCTGTATCGAACATCTGCTCTATGCCAGGCTCTGTACTGGGTGCTTACCATACATTATCACTAATCCCCATGATGAGAAAACTGAGTCCCAGAGAGATTAAATAAGTTTACCAAGGCCATAGAAGCTAGTAAGGATCAGCATAGACTCAAATCCAGCTTTCTGCATTTTTTAGTTGTATTTGGTTGTAAAAGAATACAATGAAGTAAACATGAAAGAAAAAAATTCAAAGAACAATAGGTATGTGGGTTTTGAATTATCATCACTTCAGTACACACAATACTTCTGTGTGCTTCCTGCAATAAAGCTGTATTCAAGCCAAAGAATTACGCCATGAAGTACCACCATGCTCTTAATACTGGAGGCTCAAGGAGTGAGGCACTGGGTCTATGTGACACAAAGGTCACTTCATTTCATGGGAATATGCTTCATCACAGTGCCAAAGGGAAACGGTAGGTGATTTAGAACTTCATCGTGCTTACTGAGTCAAGTATGTGCTGACCAAAACAAAGCAATAAAGCCTGTACTCAACCACAGGCTACTGGGCATAAGAACCGGAAGTAAGGTGAATCACTACTGACAAACTGACTGAATTGGGAGAAAAGACTAGGGTTAAGAAATATTCTTGCAACTTGGTCCTTAATAGGTTGAGTTCTTGTCGTCTTTATTAAAATAGCTAACAAAGGCAGAGGTTAGTAGTGTTTAACTCATCATAACCAAGTATCATGACTAGTACTTACCTAAGCAGTCCTGCTAGATCTCAAGCCTACAGTGGTAAATACTGTACTTATATGCAATTTCTCAGAGAAAAGTATTTCTCCCTAAACATACTTTCCTAAAAAGGCAAATGAACTCTTTTTTTTCTAAACATCCCCTCTATTTTTATCGTGCAAGTAAGGGAAGAGAGGGTGGAAGAGCAGAGAGGATTGCTCTAGCTAGTAGAAACCTTTTTGAAAATTTTTATTTTTCTATTAGAGTTGACATTCAATATTATGTTGTTAGTTTCAGGTGTACAACATAATGATTGGATATTTATATAACTTACGAAGTGATCCCCCAATTAGTCTAGTACCCACCTAGCACTATACATAGTTATTATAATACTAACTACATTCCCTGTGCTATACTTCACATCTTTGTGACTATTTTGTAACTACCAATTTGTACTTCTTAATCCCTTTACCTTTTTCCACTCAGCCCCTTAACCCCCCGCCCCCAGTAGAAACTTCTTGAAACTAACTTTGTAAGAAAGAAGATTTAGAGTAGAGACTATCCCTAATTTGCTACTCTCATGCTCTCTGATGCTTGCCAAGTTACTTGAACTCTCTGTGCCTCAATTTACTCACCTGTAAAATGGAGATTATAGTAGCTCATAAGGCTGCTGTAAGGGTTAAATAAAATAATCCAGTAAAGTGGTAAGAATCTTGCTTGGCACATAGTAAGAGCTCTGTAAATATTAGCTATTATTGTTAGAAATGTGAACATGCTCTAAGGGAAAGACCATGGGCTTTGGGGTTAGACAAACTTGCAATGATCATTGTAACACTGATGACTCCATTTTCTACTTGAGTGAAGTTAGACATGCTTGCTTAATTCGTCATGCCTCAGTTTACCAATCTATAAATTGGGGCTAAAACCACTTACCACAAAGGCTGCTGTGAGAATTACATGAGATAATACATGTAAAGTGTCTGTTTCAAAAAATGTTAGTACCATTCTGCCTCAAAGCAACAGCTAACTGCTAGCACGAAGACTAGGCATAGGCTGGTCAGTTCTCACCTCTTCGCCTTCACCCTGTTGTCCCTTCCCCTCTCTCTTGACTTCTCTAAGGATACTGCAGAACAGTTACTCCCATCTCAGAACTTTAAGCCAATACTAAGACATGGGAAAAAATATTTAATCCCCTACATACATACACATGTGCAAATCAGCATGCCATTTTAAGCATACCCTTATCCTACAACTGAATAAAAACTGGAAATGGAGGTAAATATTAGAAGATTTAATGGCTAACCTTTCTACTACAATTCTTTATCATCACAGAGTCATAGAAAAGGAATCCAAAAAGGCCTGGATTCAAACTCTCACTCTACCACTTACTACCTGTGTGACTGATTAGATGTTTCTTCATCCCTAACATAGAATACTGAGGTTTCTTATCCAAGGTTTTGCTTTCCATGGTTTCAGTTACCTGTAGTCAACCATGGTCTAAAAATACTAAATGAAGAATTCCAGAAATAAACAAGTCATAAGTTTTAAATTGCAAGCTGTTCTGAATGGCATGCTGAAATCTCACTCCATGCTCCATCCATCCTGGGATGTGAATCATCCCTTCGTCCAGCGTATCCATGCTGTATAAGCTACCTGCCTATTAGTCACTTAGTAGTCCTCTTGGTTACCAGACTGACTGTCACAGCATCATTATGCTTGTGCTCCAATCACCCTTATTTTGCTTAATAATGGCCCCAAAGCACAAGAGTAATGATGCTAGCAATTCGAGTATGCCAAAGAAAAGCCCTAGTCTTTCTTTTAAGTGAAAAGGTATGCATGTATAGGTAAAAATATAGTATATGTACATATACTAAACAGTATCCACAGTTTCAGGCGTCCACCGGGGATCTTGGAAGGTAATCCCTGTGAACTATGGTAATATCATCTATTTCACAGCCTAATGATAAGGACTAAATGAGATAATGTGTATCTGGCCTCTAGCTGGTCCAGGATATGGCAGGTAATCAATACGTAATAGTTGTTAGTGGTGAATTTGAATGAGAAAGTCAGATAAAAGAGGTTGACAACAGTAATTGGAGACTAACCAAAAATCCCTTTGTTTCTCTATTTTAGAACAAAAATTTCTTGGGGGATAAAAGTGAGAAATATGGTCTCTTTGCTATTACAAAGAAATATTCAGACCACAACTACAATCTTCTTTCACTACTAAAATTGCAAAGCCTTTGCATAATTAAAAGGTTATGTTCCTCTTTCACTTTTTATAGAAACTTTCCTCTATGCTTGATAAGTACTTTGTGTTATAGACTGCTTTAAATGGTTTCTGATTTCCTTTTCTGACTTTTTTCCTTTTAACTGTATTATTGGACATATGAGTTTTTTTAATCATAAGCCCCATTCACTCTGCGATGTAGGCAGGGTATAAATGATAAATGTTTTACAAGTAAAATGGGACACTGACATATTTTCACATAGCCATGTAAACTTCTTAGTAACTTCCAAAAGCACTTGAGTAGAGAGGTGAGAAGGCACAAGGGAGGAAGGAAGGAGAATAGTAAGATAATAACATAGAAAGAAACCATGACTGTTAACCTAGGGACTTCCCATATGGTACAAGCACTGACAATGGGGAACTAGGCCAAATATAATTAAAAATACAATATCTTTAAAAAAAATTCTGAAATCCAAATGCAGGAAGCAATATAGCTTCAGATGAGAAAAAAATGTGGTACATGAAATTAGAGCACAGTGAGAGAAACTTTACAGAATACGCTCAGTAATTTAATGGCTCCACAGAGGATGGGGGTGGGGGTAGACATGCAACATTAGAAAATCATATTAATGAAGCAAATGATAAGGGGGACGAGGAAAGCTTTTATAAGCCTATAGTATGGAGCTATTGCTAGGAGGAAAGTAAGCCTGTTAGTAAGGAAGAGAGCCATGGCTAAAATCTTAAAATGACTGAGCTATTGAAGTGCTTTTAGAATTGCTATTTTAAGAGAGAGGAGGAGCAGACAAATCTAATCACAAACAGGAGGTGACTCAAATCAGATAAAGGCAAACAAGGATAGAGGATCACAGGCAAGATCTGGTGACTAATAAATACTATTGCCTAAGTGGGAGAAAGACACTTGCTAATTAATAGATTGTGCTCATTTTGCCTTTATATCACAGGATTTAGTTTAACTTAAATAAGAGTCATTGCTTAGTTTCATTCACCATCAGTCAAAAAAGGGGACATATATCATTTCACAAGCATGTTTGAATTTCATGCCTGGAGCTTTTACTGTGCAACTGAGAAATGTAGAAAGCCTTAGTTTAGTTCTGAGGGGGGAGGAAGTCAACAAAAATCTGAGGGGGAAGAGGAATACAGGAAGAGGAATACAGAGTATGAATATGGCAAAATGTTTCAAAATAAAAAAATGGGGGGAAAAGTCTTATGCTTAGAGCCCTCTCCCAGGAATTAATGAAATTATATCCAAATTCTTTTTTTCTCAAATACTACCTCTTTTAGCTCTATAAATATCTTACCTCAATCAATGCTTAGTGTCAATCTCCTAATAACCGATTTGTCAAACCTTTGAGTAACATTTGGCTTGTTCTTCCTCTTCTGAGAACCCTAAGGCAAGGAAGATGATTCAACCCATCAGACAGGGTAGGATTAGAACGTCTGATGCAGAACCATGACTTACGCAAACGAGCTAAAAAATTAATTTAAAATATTTGCCAATCTGCTAGACTTCTGGATTTCTTTAGCTTAATAAGATGTATTACTCTAAGAAAGAGGAGAAAGAAAGACAATAATGACTGAAAGTCTAGGAAATATCCACTCGATAAGCATTTATTGATCATATACAAACACAAGAGGCCATGAAAGGTACAAAAGGGTTATAATACATAAAGTTTACTCTAGAAGAACCGAAATGTCTCAAATGAGAATAAAATAATGGGATGTGAAGGAGTAAAAAACCAGTGAGGCTCAGTTTCATGGGCAGCTTAAGCAATGGAAAAAAGAAACCAGATGAGGAATACTAAGAATTAAACCCAGCTATGTCATAAATACTCTTTATGTTCCTGGGCAAGTCACTTCAACTTCTCCTATAACAAGGATTAGACTAGATTAATTTCAAAAGCCCTCTCTGCTTCTAAAATTTTATAATTCTAGGAGAAAGTAGATAAGAAAGTAAATTTTTCAGGATATACTTGCAAGGAGAATATAAACCCATTGGTTCACTACAATGAATGAGAAAAAACAAACAAACTAGAGTAGACGTAAAGCAAAATGGATTTAACTAAACTGTACACTTAAAAATAGTTAAAATGGTAAATTTTATGTTATGTATTTTCGACCATAATTAAAAAAAAAAAAGAGGATTTAATAGAAAATAGGTAGTCATTTGGATCAGGTAACCTTAAGGTAAATTTTGGAATGCTGTTCTTCCTATTCTATAATCCTGGCAAAACAAAGACCATCACACAGGTGACAAAATACTGCAGTGAGTCTTTGAGTTTCTCACTTTATGCTGCTATCAACAATAGTTAATGAGATAGAAAAAATATTCTCTGAGAACTAGGCTAATGCTATAAAATAAAAAAGGGATAAACTATGCAATGATGTCTCCTAAATTCAGCTCCAGTCCAGATCTATCTCCAAAATTCTCACTCTCCATTTCCAACTGCTTATCCTTACTCATACACTCTATGTATCAAAAAGGTATCTTCTCATTCCACATTTCACCAAAACCACTTCCCTTTCCTGCATATACTCTATCTCCATTTGTAGCATCATTATTTACTAGACTGCACATATAAGATAAGGAATGAGAGAATGTTTCAGTCTCCTCTCTCTGTGCCTTGGGCCATCACCCTAGCTTCCTAACTTTTCACTAGAGAAAATGGTAATTCTCAATGCTTTGCTCAAAGTCTGAAATATTGATTAGACCACATTTTACCGGCAAGTTACTGTGTCCTACAGGTCCATGTTCTGAACAATGTTTTCTATTATTCCCAGTTCCAAGCAACAAAAAAAGGGACTCTCTTAAGGCCTCATCTTCTTCCTCTTCTCTCCTGGGCTCAGTGTTGCTACTGTGTAATTTAGACAAGTTATTTTACATATCTGTATGCCTTTTTCCTTATTTGTAAAATGGGAATGATGACAATGTATACTTCATTGAACAGTTCCCTTCCCCTCCCCTTCCCACTCTTCCCCTTTCCTTCTTTTCTCTTCTCACATATCCCTCTCCCTGAGACAGAATGAAGTCAGACCATCAAAGATAGGAAAGACCTTTAGCCCACATGGCACAGGCGTTATTCCACAAGTCATTTTTACAACGGAGTACTTTACCAGGCATAATCAGATGACTGTACAGCTACTAATAAAGAAATACTTTGTTTACTCATCCCTTTTTTATTTCCTCATGTATACAGAAGCTGTGGTTTGGAACCTATGAGGACATAATGTAGGCTGTGAGCTGAAAAGTCTCACCCTGAACCACTGTCACAAGGACTTCTTAGTCATCCTTAACTTGCCTCCCACTTTCCTGCAATATTAATGACACCAAATTCTACTTTTAAAATCTCTCTCCTCCTTTCCTTATTTCAGGTTTTGCACCTCTAATCTGGATAAACCATCTTTAACATTGACTGCCAGGGCTCTTCCTAAACCAGTCTTATCATTTCTTGCTCAAAACTCCTCAGTGGTTTATCTGTGGCTACAATAGTGGGTCTCAACCCCACATGAGCCTTAGAATCACAGAGGTTAAGTCTGAATCACTGAGTTGGGGCCTAGGAATGTGTATTTTTTAAAGATCCTAGCTGATTCTAACATGTAACTAGGGTTGAGAACCTTTTTTTACTACTTTAATGGAAAATAGAAATTTAGAAGTATAATATTACAGGTAATTTTTTACAGCAGGATAAGCATATGTTCAATAATTTCAAAATATTCATGAAAGTTCATGTGGAAGATGATAGCTCTCAAGAAGGCTGATAGCAATTTACTTTTTGAAAAATACTTGAAGTTCTGGACAATTCATGGAAAAATCTTGAAAGTAAGGGAAGAAACAAAAGAGAAGTACATTTATGAAGAGACAAACATGCATAAATAAAAATATTTAATGGTGAAGATGAGTGAAAGATGAGAACATCTTAAAATATTTCAGAGCTGGAGCATAGTTATCAAGGAGTGAGCAAAAGAGAATAAAGATATGGTTGGAATATTAGGCTGCAAGATGACTGAGAAAGAAGACCGTAAAAGCAGAAGCCACCGGGCTACGATGTGAAAAGAATATAGGCAGAAAGTTCCAGCTCCTATTCTATCTTCACCTTAAAGTACTAATGAAATGAAATCCAAAGGGAAAAAAATTTTTTTTAAAACCATGTAAAATAAATACTCAGAAGACAAACTCTGAACTACTGTTGTGCCAGTAGGGTGGGCAACAAAACTTTAAGACTTCTCCAGTTTCCACAGAGCAAACTTTGATGTTAGCTCAACTTCATGAAGGTAAGCCACTAAAAGAATCATTCCAAAACAAATGACGCTTTGCCTGCGTTTAAAAGTACACACTGTGGGTCTTAATTATCACTGCACTAAAATCAACATTATATTAATTACCATTGCATTAAAACATTTCAGTAAACAAATGGATTCCTTACTCTGAAGTCACTCCCAAGTCAGCCTGTTAACATTAATGACTGCACTTTCCTGAGCTATTTTAGCAAAGAAAATCAAAAAAGCACCTCGGGTCAAAGGCACATGTTTTTATAAACATAATTTTGAAAGGTCAACTGCCATTTGCCCCAGGGTTAAATTCAGGGGGTGGGGAGAGGTTGTGGACTAGTTCTGTAAGCGAAGACTCTTTTCCACACACTCTCCATGCATATTAGTG
>CM053509.1:142191873-142209637 GCA_028627145.1 Eidolon dupreanum | reverse complement strand
TAAAAAAAACACCACCATCCTTGATAGCTTGCTCCCAGACACCCACACAAGAAAACAAAAAAGCACTAGTCATTGGGAAAAAACCTTACCCCAAGACTCTGGCATTAAAAACCAAGAGTGAGTAGGCAGTTTCTTCCAGAGGAATGTTAACACTATGGCAAATGGATAAAGGACTGCTCTCTCCCTGGCTCTGTCATTAGTCAGCTGCAGGACTTTATGTAAATTGCTTCATCTCCCCGGGTGGCAGGAAGGAATTAGACTAGAGCTCTCAGGCTCCCTCCAACTCTAAAAATCTATGATCAGGAATGCAGTTTTATAAAAATTTTTGTTATGACAAGAAAAAAACTGCGAAAATAATGACATTATTCCCTGTGTCATTCCAATAAGAATGCCTGTATTGTGGTCTATGTTTTTCAAGACAGTATGAATAAAGAATGTTCTTGTATTAAATAATTTCAATTTTGAATAATACCCATTACAGTAAAATTACTTAGAAACAAAGAATTTGGACACTTCTCTAAAATGCATTATATCTACTCAAAGGTAATTTCCAAAGCAACAGCTATTTTAATATACTGTATTTGTTTATCTTAACAAATAGTATGTATTGGGGGGGGGGGTTCAGATTGAGCACTTCCTTTATCCACAACTATTAGTATTTTTGCCTCAGACCGACATTCGACTTTCAATGCTTTAATTTTTATCTAGAACATAAAGAGAGTTTTCAGTCCTGACCAGAAAAAACACAGATTCAACATCTCAGCAATTCAGTTCAACTAACTGTGGGCCAAATACATTGAAAACCTTTCAGTGAGGATGAGAAATGGAGAACAGACAGGGGCCACATATACAAAATAGTGACACAGTACAAAGTAGAATGAAACAACACAAAGGAAGGGGTGGTCACCCTCACTCAGATAAAGAAAGGCTCTTCTGAGGAGAGGCAGCTTGCTTCATAGGGCTACACTGAGGATTAAATATGAGCATCTGTCGCATAGTAAGCACTAATTCTTGATGATTACGTTTTTCCATCAATGCTCAATTTTTGGTCAACCCTCTCCCTATTGTTAAAATAGCCTTTTACTAGGTGGATTATGCCACTAAAAAGAATAAGAAGAATATTAAACTTGCCTTTCTCCTTCTACTTACTAAAAGTTTGACTTAATGGTGGCAACTTTCATTTTAGATACTGTTTTAGTGCTATCAGTTATTGATTACTATTAACTAGGCAGTATAACCAAAGCTTAACATACATTACGTCTCCTACCTTCAAAACAGCTCTCTGATGTAGGTATCATTCATATTTCACAGATAAGGAAACTCAGCCTACAAAGTTAAATAATCAGCCCAAGGTTTCACAGCTGTGCAATCAAGATTTGAACACAAGTCTGCAAATGCAAAGCCAAATCTGATGAAAATATCATTCGTTTGTACTAATCAGTAAAGAGCAAAAGCCTCCATTAGTTTTTCCTCACACTGCAAAATGTGGGAGCCAACCCAATAATTTAAAATCCTATAGGCACAGAAAAAGAGAGTGAGCTGTTTCATGAGCCATGAAATTTCTCAAGTGAGTCAGGAAACCCAATGGTTGAAAAATTTTAATGATTCTCTAACAGATTTAACCAAGTGGCAACTAAATTTAATGCTGCCTGTTTCTTCCAATTAAAATCCACATAGACTCGGCAGAAGTAAAATATTTTATAAAAGCACTTTTTAAATGTGATTTTTATCCCTTTCTTAAATTGTACATGAGATTAATACAGGCTGTCAATAAATGTTAGGCTCCTTCCCTTTCATAGAATCTTACAATTTAATAACTAAATAGGACCAAAATAATCATACAGTCCAAGCCTCTCAATGAGAGTGATCAAGACCTAGGGAAGGGAAAGAAGGGACTTGCCCAAGGGACCTTATTTGAACCTCACAACAATTCTGATAGCTATTACTATATATTCCCATTTTTTCTACTTTGTAAAAGAGAAAACACAGGTTCAGAGAAAATAAGTGGATAATCTATTTCTGAAACATGACACCTCAAACTCTGGCAGGAAGATGGAAAGAAAGAATTAAGGAAATGCTGAAAGCGAAACACATGGTAACAGAGATGAAGAATGCCTGGTCACAATCATCAGTAGGTAAGAATCAATTGACTCAAGGATAGGTCAGCAGAAATTATTTAAAGTGAAACATACGGGGGGGAAAAAAAGTAAAAATTAAAAACCCAGAACAGAGCATCCAATTGAGCTACAGGATAATATCAAATGGTCTTACATATGTGTAATTGGAATCCCAAAAGGAGAGGACAGAATGGGGCAGAGGGAATATTAGAAGAAATAATGACTGAGAATTTTCTAAAATAACAAAAGAAATCAAAGCACAGATCCAAGAAGCTCAGAGAATCCTAAGCAGGATTAATATAACACACACATGCATGTATGCATGCATACACACACCCTACACATACTATATTTAAACCGCTGAAAACCAAAAATAAAGAGAACATCTTGATCTTGACGGCAAGAGGCATAGGGGCGGGGGGTGGGGGGTGGTGGAGATACATGACATACAGAAAAGCAAAGATGAAATAAACTCCTTATCAGAAACTATACAAAGCAAAAAATGATGGAATGACATATTTAAAATTACTGAAAGAATATTTAAAAACCACTGTTAGCCTAGAATTCTATATCCAGAGAAAATGTCTCTCAGAAACGAAGACTTTTTCAAATGAACAAAACCTAAGAGAATTTATTAACAGCAAACTGGAATTATAAAAAAAAATTACTAAAAGCTCTTCGGGTAGAAAGAATATGATACCAGACAAACTTGGATGAACACAAAGAAATGAAAAATTGAGGGTAAAATGAAGGTTTGAGAGTTTCCATAATAAAGTTTTTCTTAAATTTTTAAAAATAAGAGTGTGAATATATGTATAACAATATTCACATTCTATAGTCATTTTGTACATTTATACAAAGTTAATAATTAAGGCAGAATTAATTTTTAATACCAGTAATAGACCATAAAAAAAAATTCTAAGTTAGACCACTGCTGACATCTACCTCATGTTTATCTTATATTCATATCCTTAAAGGTAGGAAAGAATAATGTTTAATATCTTCACATTTCTTCCTACATTTTGCATATCACAAATGAAAAAAAAAGCTTCCATAATATCTCTTACAGAAGTCATAGTACACATAGTACAACCAATTATGTCTTAGACTCCACATTCACCATGGTCCTAATGGCTAAACCCAAGGCCTTTCAGTTAATATCTTATGCTCTACTCGGGGTGTGTATTTTCTAGGAAATAAACCTGTAAAAAATTTTATCCTAAATTTCCATGTTATTTCTAATGAAGATATAGTTGTTGAATAAATGTACTTGTAGAAAATAGTAAGACACAAAGTTTGGACAAGTGATATGTTACAACCAGTTGGGTCAAACTAGATATCACTGGAGGGCATCAGAAGTAACAGGGTAGGCAGGGCGGGCAAAGGCAGGGGACCAATCAAGTAGAAGAAGTCTGGCAAAGGTGAATCTAGTTCACTGAAGTAGGCAGGGCAGGAAGGATTAGGAAGATTGGAGGTAAGTAGGGTCCAAAATTCAGGAAGTCAGAAGACACCTACATGATATCGAAAGGCAAAGACTGAATGCTCCCTGCCCTCTTTTTTATACTCTGAGCTTACTGTCCCCTAATTAAGAAAGAGGTATAAAGCTTCCCAAAAGATTCTTATAGTAATCTAATAACAGTATTACCTAATGCTATGAATCTTTCCTTGACACACCAGATTTTTATAGACATGTTTTAAAAATAATGGAAAATGTGCTATAAAATGGTGACAGTCAATTAAACTAAGTTACTTGATTTTCAGACAACACTCTTCAAATAAGGACCATTGGTTCTTCAAATAAATACTGAGCAGCACACAAAGTACCTGAGATTCAGAGTCAGGTAAGATGAGCTCCTGCCCTCACTCAGCCCTAGTAGTAGTGAGAGAAGCAAAGGAAGTACTATGATATCACGAGCGATGCCAAAACAGAGGTGTATAAAAAGTACTGCAGGAATAGAGATGGGGAACCATTAAGCAAACATTTGTGAGATCTCTTGAAACCACTTCATAAACTTCTGAAGCAAACACTGAAAAATGATCTGTTGGCATCTAAAATAAAATGTTTTGTGCCTAAGGGAGATCCCTAGCAACAGTGTGCGAGAACGGGTGGAATGTCCAGAGGAGCCCTCACCATGGGGCTGAGAGGGCCATCGCAGTCAAGATGACCTCTGAGGGGAACAGGGATGTTGCAGCAGCCATACAGGCTGCAGAAGAAGGACAGGTGGACTGCTGAAGACCCCAGTCCCCTCCAAGATTCTGTTGATTCCTTCTTCCAAAGGTTTTTTCTGCTGATGTGAAACATTCAGCACAGTAGACTCCACTTTCCCCTGAGGCTTGGAAGAGGGGCTGGGCCCTAATCCCGGGACCCCCTAACTGTGCACTGCACAGGGATTCAATTTCTGGAGCAGTGTCATTCTCTCCCTGGGGTCTCATTGTTTGCCCATATTGGCGTTGGTTTCTCTAGGCCCACTTGTTTGTTTCCCTGTTGCTTCAGGAATGGGGTGATTAAATGCTTGTTAAGTGCAGCAAAAAAAAAAAAAAATGTTATGTGCCTAAAACACACTAAAAATTCTTGCTAGCTATGACACAGAAATATTGACTGCCAAATAAGAATTATCCCACTCAGAATTGCTCAGTAGTAAACAAATAGAATATGAAGTTGGTTTATAAAAAAAAAAAAAAACATTCAATTTTTCACTTTGGATCCATTAAGATTCATTTGTACTAAAGATGTATGGCTGTTCCAGTTAGGAAAGAGGCCTCTTGGTCTTGGAAAACAGGAAAAACATCTTCCTTCATTTTCTGACACAATTAGCACAGGGTTATATTTAATAAGCTAGAATAATATTTTCATGTTGATGTCATTGGTGAGATTCCTGCTAACACTGACTGATCACACACACATCTAGATTTGCTGCAATTTGGAATTTCTCATGGGCTAAACCACTACAGGCTCCATTGGCACTTTCCCTGAGTAAGCCAGAGAACAGCATTCTCCCATATTCAGAGCAACAAAAAGTAGCAACCTAGGAGGCTGGTCCAAAGGAAGAGAACTGATGCACAAACAGTGCAAACCCTGCGAAAAACAGGATAAACTACAGTCGATTCTAATACCATTAGGGCCAGCAATTCACAACTATGGCATTGCCTATACTTCTGTGTTTTCATCCGTTTGCAAGTATTCATTACTAATAATTAAGTATTAAAGCTCAGAAATTTAAGCAGAATCAAGACTGTCCTTGACATACGCTTATACTCCTACAGGCCAGGAATAAAGGAGAGTTAAATGAGTAGGCTGGGAACTGCAATAACCTGAAGACCACGTTTCCTGACAAGATACAAACACCATCCTTCATGTGTACTTAGATTTCTGCTGCACAGATTCACGCTTTCCACCCATGCTGCCTTTCCCTGATCCCAATAAAATGTCATGTCAATACTGCATGTGAAGGCTAAAGCAAGCTAAGATGTAGCCTCTCACCTAGCACAGATTCTCAGGATGTATCCTTTAAAAGTGTTAATTCGTTGGATAATCAAATCCCCAATCCCTAATTTTTCTTGACTATCATAGTCTCTGCTTCCTGGGTAAACAGATCAACTCCAAAATAGCCTGAATTCCAGGGGCTCTGCTATAGTTTTCATCATCCCGACAACTCCCTGTCACACTCAAAAACACTACAGCAGTCAGTGAATGCATCTCCAAGGTCACTGCTTACGGAAACATCTGTACAATGAAAGTACATATGTGGCAAACACTGTCCTGTCTATGAAGACTTTATTGTTCATGTCCACCTGTTCTACACAAAAACCTCCAGTGTTAAAGACAAAAAGTCGTACACTCCGAATCTCCAAAGCTCCCTCCAAGGACATACTGCTTCATTGAATTCCTCAATATGCTTTTATTTGTGCAGAGTAGTAACAAAAGAATAAAAGAGCTGATGTGTATCATTTTTGCCACAATTTTCAATAGAGTGAGCAGACCTGATGAAGTTGGGTAGCAATAAAACATGGAGGCTTTCAGCCTTCTGTTCATAAGTGCCTGCAAATAAAATCTTGTAATAGGATTTTGAAAGACACTGCCTGTCCTTTGGGAAAGCTCTGTCAAGGATTTGGAGTGCAAAACTACTTACAGTTACTATAAGTAATCCGTTTCATTTGCTAAGCCTGGTGATGGCAATTCATATTTGAAAGGTAAAAAATAAAAAGCATGATTTTAACAGAAAGTTAAGGGTAATAAGATGCATTGAGTGGAAAGCTACAGGAATCTGTGTCCAACTGCTTTTCTTAGCTCATGAACTTTATGCTAAATCACAAACATTCATCCATTTAAGGAAAAAGGGGGAAATGACAACTAGAGTTGCTTTATAAGTTATATATTCATATAGTGACAGAAAGATCATGGGCAAATATGTTCCAATGTCTTCCCTCTTCCTCCAACTACCCCCAAAATAAAAACTGTAGGCCTGTCACAAAGATGTCCTTACATCAGACTTCTCAGTAACTGTCTTTCTTGCATATGAACACATAATTACTGGGCAGAGGCCAAATTCATCCTGTTCTGCAACAAAGTTAATAGCATCTTTACCTCTATCAGCAATGAAACATAATTAAAATTATACAGACAAGACTTGTCTACAATCCTCAAACAATATTTCTAACTTGCCTTTCTTCTGGTTCATTGGTGAGCAACATTTTTAATTTAAAATTATTATTTTTTTAAAATTACACATTTTTTGTGGGCTTCTTTTTTCCCTATCACATCCTGCAAATGTCAGAACTTCTTCAGTACTTGATGGTAACAAAGACAGATTGATGGGACCAAAGCTCTACTTTGTACCCCCTACTGCTACACTACAGCCATTTTCAGATAGTGAATGGATTTACTTACATTTCTTGCTATATCGTGACCATTTTTTTTTAAAACAGGAATTTGTAGGTACTCAAGACAGTATTCTTATTCCAATCTTGCTTCCTTTCCATGATAGAACAGGTAAAAACTGACTTATGAAGACTACACTGACTTAAAAGAAGGAACATGAAAATTACACTGATTGTGAAATAGCTAATGGGTAAGTGGAATTCAATAAATTTGTTTTAAATCAAAATTGTATGTTGTCTTTGCCGATGAAGATGTTTCAGGCCACAGGAATCTTGTACAGAAACAAATGTATGTTCCGTTCTGTGGCAGTGTCTTAAGAACACTTAAGTGACCAAGTCCCTATTACAGTAAAAAAATAATTTAGGAACCTCTCAAATATGGATTAGAGTCTCTTCCTTTGTGTTACTAAAGCATACTATGCATATACCACCGCCATGGTAATTACCATTTCACATTATAATTATGTGCTTCCCAGTAAATTATGAACTTTTTGAGAGAAAGGACAATGTGTCTATTTTTGTTTAAATCAGGGATCAGCACTGTTTACACTAGGCATTTGAATACTTCAAGTGAAAGCCTATTTCATGTAAAATAATGTGCAGAATCTTCCCCTAAGTGGTTAAACATAGAATGTCCATTCCTCCCCCCTTAATGCCTACTTGGGGTCAGAGACTCATTGATTTTATTCACTGTTACATCTCCAGTAGATGAACAGTGTCTGACACATAATAGGCTCTCAGTAAATTCATCTAACAAATGAATGAACAAGGCTACATCTCTTAGTCTTGGAGTGGCATAATATTAGAGCAAATATCCTTACTGCCTCTCCTGCGTCAAGTGATTTTCCTAAAAAGCATTCTATTGCATCATAGGCTCGCTCCTTTTCCCACAGATATTACACTGTATGGCATTTCCCAAAGATGCTTGTTAATAGGTTCGACAAGAAAAATAAATTCCGAATTTAAACAAGTTTTGGAAATACTGATTTAAAAAGCCTACCTAGTCTTTTAAGTTGGACTTTGCTGAGACTTGTTATATGAGACTCTCCAAAACTTATCTGGCCGTACACCCACTGGGAAACACGATTACAGATGGTGTCAACCTCTCTCATGGCACATTTTTGGAAGCATAAGGGTTCATGGTTGGAACGATGCTCCCACTGAAATGACTTCCAAAAGTAAGGGCTCCTAAGACTGGTTAAGACCCTGCTAAAACTGAAAGCAGTGTAAATTGGTTAGACGCTTCAAGAAAGTAATTTGGTGATACATTTTTTTAAAAACTCAAGGAAATAATCTAAAATATTAAAATAGCTTGCATGTAAGATGTTCAATTTCATGATGGTATGGGAAAAAAATTAGAAATTAACTATCCAATAATAAAAAAATAGTTAAAGATGAGAATGAAATATTAAGCAATCATAAAAATAATTATAAAAATGACTATGATAAAAGGTTGTTTAAAAACATGGTATGAAATTATATCTATGCTCTGGTTATACAATTATGTCAAATAGTATATGCAAATATACGAGCATTGGGAAAGGATAGTGAAATTTTTAAATAGTTTGACATAATGCATTTGTTTCATTTTGAGTTCCATTAATGCTATTTAAATTATGAGAAATATAATAAAGAAAGCGAAATATTGGTTTCCATTTCTCTAGATTATTTTTTTCTACTTCCTCAGTCTAATGTCAGCTATAAAGAGATGTAGTATCAAAACCACCAGAAAATGTTTAAGTCATAATATCTGACACTTACTGATAGATCAGAACACTTCAAATTTCACTAGAAAGCAGTATACTGAGAATTACCCAGGCAGGAGCAAGATTTCTCCTGAAGAATGCAGAACTGGCAACATTAGAGAGGCAGTGCTTAAACATTAGAGAGGTAATATACTGGTATAGTGAGAGGGAAGAACACAAATCTGGGTTTGAATCCTCGCTCCTCTTTTAAATAGGAGTATGATCAGCTGACCTGATCTCCCCACTTGTATGAGAAGATGACTATCCTTACACTGTGCACCGTATTTTTTTTTTTTTTTCAGGATTAAGCTCCTAGCTGAGATCAGGTCTTAAACCACAGTTAGTTAACATAGTTAGTTAACATAGTTAGTTAGTACCTTTTCCCAATGAGCTATGGGAAAAAATTTCCCCTATGAAACATCTTTAAAAATATTCATCTCAAATACTTTAAAATTGTTCCCATATTGTATACATTTTAAAGTATATGATTGAAAAGTGAAAAGTGAGTTGTTAAGGACATACAACCAGGAGTGTATACTAGTGCACAGCTGTGTAGATAACTGTGGTAAACGTAAGAAACACATTAAAAGTAATTTTCAAATGATAATACAACAAGAGCAAATGAAATGACTGCCTATGCCTTAAAAATTGTAAGGGAGTTAAAGGAAACTTCAATTCTAAAACTTATACTCAACAAAACAACAACAACAAAATACATGCATTCAATAAATAATTATTACCACATGAAAGGAACAATGTTGGAACTTAAGAAATCTAGTTACTTTATTTTCACCTTTCTACTGTTCTCCCCTTGTCAATTTACCTTCCTCATCTCTGGGTTTCTCCTTTTCTCATCCTTTTTATAAATATCGTTCATTTGAATTCACACATGAGGGTTGGTGAAATGATAGACGAAAATGCATGTATTTATTAACGGTGAAAAAGGGTCATGGATCAACCTTAATTAAGATCACCAAAATAATCTCAGTGATGTACTAAGTGACTCACACACTCTTAGTGACTGTGTAGCACTAAATGCAGACTATAGCTAATATTACTGAGCATAGTCCATATACCAGACACTTTACCTATAAACTAAACCATTAAATTTGCACAACAAGCCTATTAGGTTGATATTATTTGTATTCCCATTTTACTGATGAGCAAACTGAGACAAAGAGGGGTTTAGTAATTTGCCCAAGTCATATGGCCAAACTGTACGAAAAGCAGGGATATGAATGGAGCAAGGAGCTGGCCTCCAGAGCCCACGACCACTTTGCTCTGCTGTGTTTACTCTGGTTAACATATCCCGTGTGGACACCATGGACTGATGTATGTGGATGAGAGGAGGGACAATAAAAAAATGAGAGGCATAAGAATTACAGCAAAAGTACTACAGTACACATCATGGACTTACTTATCTAAATCGTTTATTTACATGGTTAGGATTTTTTCCTACAGGGAAATTATAACTGAGAATAACATATTATTAACATTTTGTATTTTGATATCAAAAATAATTTCCAAATGTCCAAATATATCTATCTGTTGATATTTGAAGAGAATACTTGCAGTGATATTTAACAGGTAGAAACAAACTGTTTCCTCCCAGCCTTCTGTAACTTTCATCTATGTTTTATATAGCATTTGTTTGGACTTCAAAAAGAGTAATGATACTTAAAAGTGCTACTTTGCTATTAAGAAATCATATACAAATGCCCTGAACTGATGAATGGATAAATACAATGTGGTATATCCACAGTATAGAATATAAATTTTGGAATAAAAAGGAATGAATTAGTGATACACACCACAACTTGGATGAACCTTGAAAACATTATAAGTGAAAGAAACGAGACAGAAAAGACCACATATAATTCCAGTTATATAAGCTATCCAGAATAGATAAATCTACAGAGACAGAAAGTAGATCAGTGCTTGCCTAGGGGTGGATGGGAACTGAGGGAAAATGGGGAATGATTGCTAATAGGTATGGGGTTTCTTTCTGGGATGATGACAATGTTCCAAAATTAATTGTGGCAACGGTTACATAACTGTGTGAATATACTAAAAACCATGGAATAGTGTATACTTTAGATGTGTGAACAGTACGGTACATGAATTATATCTCAATAAAGTTGTGTATAAAGGAAATCCCACAAAACACTTAAAAAGAGGCCACATTGTCCACTTCACCCATGGAGTTCTACTGATTTCATGACAGACTCCATATGAATCCTTTTAATATAGTTACATTAGGTATACAGTGAAATAAAAGCAGAATAGTTTTAACTAATGTAAAGAGTTGGGCAATAATGAAAGTTGATGGAAGAAAGCATTTACCTAAGAAAGAAAAGTTACAAGAATTTCTAGATAAAGTGCCAATTTTCACAGAATAATTCAATCCCTCTGTAGGCAGTACAGGGGATAAGAGAAATAAGGTTGCAGAGTACTAAATAAAAGATAAAATAGATCAAAGTAAAGCTAGAAAATTCATCTTCAAGAGACCAAAGGACACACATGACAAGGCAAAAGTGGACTGTGGCATGAACACAGTTACAGAAAGAGCACACTTGTCAGAGTAAAGGGACCAGAGAGGGCAGTACATGCACAACTACTACTTATTTAGCACCTATTAGGTGCCAGGATCCATACTTGGCCAGTTGTAACTGAAAAATAACCGTCTGAGAGATAAACATTAATACTGCCCTTCCAAACTGTCTTGGGAAGGGGTGCCAGGGTAACAAACTCTAGAATGAGGAATAGACAATTCAGGATACTGCTGCTACTGTTAAGTCATCCAGCCTACTCCCCTTCATCTGAGTCCATGTCATTAGGCAACCTTCTGACTATCCTCTGGCTTCCCACGAGTGAACAAGCAATGTGTATAACACACCTAGAGATCTAAGGAAGAGAAAAGCAATAGAGCAAAAGAGGTTATTGCATGTATAGAGTCTGGATCAATACACACAGACTAAGCTGTTGACAACTGTTATCTCATGAGGTGCCATCAGAAAGGACTTTGTACTTACACACATCCATATTTGGATCAGATTTTTTTTTTTTTAATTTAACTGTACTACTTTTCTACTAGAAATAGTTTGATAATTCTTCATAATAATCTGGCTTTACCTTAATACTAGGTGATCTGACAAAACCTTTCTGGTCTTCATGTCACTTTAATAAAGTAGCCTCTTGAGTTGACATATGTGTCTTACCACCTTGGTTTACATGCATCTACTGTTAATGGAAGGATGCACTCTAAATGTACTAGAAAAATTAAGTCTCTAAGCCTCCAAAGCCCTAGGGCACTGCTTCTTGGCCTTCTGGCTAAGAACAAGTGTGTAGCCCTTAGGGCTTGGTAACTTCTAAGACACATGATACTTGGTGAAGCCTCCTAGCAGCTGTCGACTGGGCTTCCTCAGTAAAACCTGAACCACATCAAGTATTCTTCATTCAAATTTTATAAGCAGCAAATATTAAAGAGCTATAATTTAGAACCCTTCTAGAGAACTTCTTTCAGTATTTCAGCATAATTTACAAACGGTTACCTCCTGCACATACGGCTAGCTTTGGAAGCAAAGAGGTTGGTTCTAAACCACCAACGACCAACACCCTCTCCCTGACTGTGAACAGATCAGAACCATGGAGAAACCCTTAGGAATATGAGAGTCCAGGGTTTAGCCTGGCCCTAGAATCCAGGTCCTAAGTCCGTTTACACTCCCACTCCCAGCCCGGGGTTTAAAGCTAGGGGTCAGAGTACCCTGTAATAGGGGCCACTAAATGGTGCCAACATTCAACATCTGATAAACAGCTGGCCCTCAGCCACCCCAAAATATGACCAATTGTTTATCTCCAAAAAACTGTTGGGTCTAAGACTGCTATATTATCACACAACCCTTGAATTCTACTTCTTGGTAAATCCAAAAACTACCAAAAATCAAGACATCAATTATTTAAATCTCAAATAGAAAAGTATAATACAGGAGATTAAAGCATCAAATTGACAGTTGGATTAGAAGACTATTACAGTCCCTTCAAACCCTGAGATAACAATGGTTCTACAATCAGCAAAGGTTTTCAGGAGAAGCTAAATTAATGAAACCAGCTAAAGATCTTAAGCAATTAGAGAAAACTCACACTCAAAAAAAACAGGAAACACCCAAATAAGTGAGAAGGAACACTGAATCATCAAATTAATAGTCCTGCAAATGACAGAGACTAAATTTGCTCTTAAAAAAAAAAATCAGCCAAGAGAAATGAATGTTAACGGACCAACCTTGAATAAATGCTCTAAAAACATAAGCAGCTGTAAATCTCCACATCTAAAGAGTCATTAAAACAGCCCACTCATAAGAAACCATTTTTGTCTGTCTCCAAAGCCCATCTCAAGCTCAGGCAGACCTCATTCATTCAGGTGCAGTTCTGGCAACCTATCTTCCCCTCTAGCCAATCTCCTGTCTGTTAAAGCTACTTTTCTCATATCGTAGGATTAATTTTCATTAACCCTTTAAAAGTAACTACTTTTTTTTCTCTCTCCACATCCCCATCCCAACCCATGTCAATTGGTTCTTTCTGTACTGCTCTAAGTAATGATTCTCAAGCGCAGGCTTCAATTAACTACACAACTTGCAACAATATTGTTTTCACATTCGGAAAGTCTCTTCTCCGAAATCCAATTAAATCCTGCTTTTTTGCAAAAGTCAACCTCAAAATAAACCAATCTTCTATTAAAACTATGATGTGATCACAAAGAAACAACCCATTCTAAGATGATACACATAAACTGCCTTATCAAATGACCAGCTAGTAGTCCATTGTGGAATAAAAAGTATAAGGCCCTGATGGAATGGAATGCCTGTGGCCAACAAACATGAGACAGGACCCCAAGACCCTGTCCCTTGAAGCTTCCCTTCCTGACAACACCATAAGACATCTCATGCCTAGCTAAGATGAGACACATCTTTGGCCTCCTGGTCTACTACAAAGTATCATTTGTGTCGTCTTATCACTGCCCAGGCACAAGTGTTCATGCTTTTGTACATCGCTACTCCAATGACTGATCTTTCTGGTGACCACACTTATGAAAACTATTATAGAGAGTAATTTAACAGTATCAGAGGAGGAAAAAAAATAAAACAGAGATACGAATAAGCAAAGACAGAAGAATATAGCAAAACACATGCACCACTGCCAGGAGTACCATGAGCTTTAGAGGAAGAAACCAAAGGAGAAACACCTGCTGCTCCGGTCTAACTGTTCTGTGATGTGTTTGCCAAACATTTTTCTCCTTAGTCCTTGGCCATTGCATGATTTGACCCCAAAGAGGGTGCTCCCAGGGTAGGCTCCAGCCACCTCCCCCAGGGTTCCTTCTACCCCAGAGACCCTTTGAAGGTCGAGCATTCTCGTGCTGGTGGATGTCCAGCTCAAGGTAACCTCTATGGTACAATACAGTGGGTTTTTATTCTGTTACCTCTATCTTATCCTTCTGAGGGAAGACGGTTTTGAGCAGGTACGTGCTCTGACCTGGGGTAGTCTCTAGGAGGCTTTTCAGCATGCTCTGCCATGTCTGTGCAGGGAGCGTGCTGCAGCCAGCAGCACCAGCTCATGAGAGCCAGCGATGCACATCTCTTTCCAACCTCTGCTCACGACTTCACCTTGGAAGCCTGGAGTGTTTATATCACGAAAATCTGTAAATGTGACAAATCTGGGCATTTTTCTTCTTTCCTCACAGAGCTGGTTGTTAAACATTTACCAATATACCACTACTTGTGCCTGTTTGTCATCCAATCAAGTTTTTATTCTGTACAGAAAAAAAATTTTGGATAGCCAAATCAATTTGACTGTGGACCTTTCCTCACTGCTTTTAAAAGCTCTTCAACTACTTCATAAATATTTTTTTCTTCTACTTATTTATGGTTTCATGAAATTTATATTGCTATATAACAGGAATTATCCAAAAAATTTAAACTAAATATCAATTGTCTGTTGATTTAAAATGGCTCTTTTGATAAATAATAAAGTCTTACTTATACTATGGTCTTATGTTTAGACTATTTTCTTCAACTGACTAATTTTTTTTGTGTCACCAGAACAACAGTAGCTAACATTTTTTGAGTACTTCCTATATATCAGTAATTTGCTCAGCTCTTCATTTACATTATCTCATTTAGTCTCATGCTTTACAGGTAAATAAATAAACTCAGGCTTGGAGAGATCAAGTTATAAGGTCATGGTCACATGCCTAGTAAGTGGCAGGCTTAGAATCCAAGTACTATACCTCCAACACCTAAACTCATGACCACTGTGGTAAAATATTACACACTACCAACCACTATAGCTTTGTTATCTAATATTAGTCTTTCCTTTGTTTATTGCTTAGACACATTTTGTCAAGCCCCTCTAAAAATATATGTAGTTTTTACTCAGATCATGTTAAATTTAAAAATTAATTGAAAGAAGCATCTCAATATTCCAGTTTTTACATCCAGGAATAAGGTATGTTCATCTGGTTCATTAAAGTTTTATTTTATAAATCTCAAAAAAAGTTTTATGGTTCTTTTTTTCCATTTCAATCACACATACCTCTAGGTATTTTGTATTTGTTGTTACTATGGCGAATGGTCTAACATGTCTAACTTGTTACTGTGGATACCTGTGAAAGCTACTTATTTTCACATACTTAGCATCTACAGCCCTTATGAACAATTTTTAATTGATTTCTTTGGATTTTGTATTTTATCTCCTTTTCTATCATACTTATTTTTGTTTTATGGTTTATTGCACTAGTCAGAAATTCTGGAACAATATTAATGATGATAAAAAGTTCTGCTTATATGTTCCTGAAATAAAGAGAAAATCTAATATCATTGTCAAATGTGATATTGGCTGTTGGCTCAAAATAGTGGATCTTATAAAAGATACAGTTTTTGGGTCCTAGTTGTTAAATAGCTTTTTAAAGGATGTTGAATTTTTTCAAATGTTTTTTGAAAATACTACTGAGATAATTTTAGGGTTTTTCTTACTGAATACCTATTTTAAATGAAAAAAATGTAGACTATCACATAAAGAGACAGCTCTAAGTCTGGTCCTGGGGTGTATGTCAGCTTGAAGGAGTCCCAGGTCAGCAGTCCAGCGTGCTCTGCCAAAATGTGTTCCTCTGAAACACATCACCTCATATACAACTGGCAAATAGATGAATGATGTCGATATTAATGGAGAAGTCACATTGACTCATATGCAATTTTTCCCAGCATTTTAATGTTTCCAAGTAATCAGATTCACATTTTCTCATGATTATTAAAGAGAAAACCTTAGCAATATAATAAGACCTTAAAGTAGAAAATGGGAGCTGATTATCTACAGAAGTGACTTACTTTTAAGTGGTGGCTGATTCAATGACTTAAAACCTACTGCACTTTCAAGTTATCTGGTAAAGTTGCAAATGCAGCTAAGGAAGCTGCAAAGACATTTCCCCCTCTATGAAACCAATGGATTAAGAAAGGCTATGTCCTGGATTGGATTTTTAATTCTAATGAAAAGGTCTCTATTAGAAGACCAACTTCTCAAAGAAGAGTGCATGAGTTCCAGGGTTTAAGGGGACAAAGAATATTCTGTGATAATGGGTGCAAACATCAGTAAACTGTGCTAGTTTTTTTCTTACTACTTTGATTAAGACTGTACTTGGTTACAAAGTTCCTTAGTTTTCAGGGTCTGTTCCATCAGCCACAATGTTTTCCATGACTGATTTTGCACAACATGCAGCTGCTTATTTTATTTTTAGATTGTTATAGACGTTTTAGTCTTGCTGTTTCTGTTTACTTGTATTTTCCAGGTTCACTTATATGGGGTAGCAGCAGAAACATCTGTATTCCTCATAGAAATATTGGATCTAATGAAACATTCTTATCACAGTGCGGCCCACCTGAGATTTGAGATTTTTTTTTTTGACCCAGTCAGCTAATAGACATGAAGGACCTGACATCTAGGAATTTAAGATACTTGATTTAAATGTTGAAAAGTTTAAAACATTTAGCATAGATGAAGTAGCACCTGCAGTGAAGAGAGGGGGGTGTGCAAATTTCTGAAGCATATTCATGCAATGAGGCAGGCCACACCCAGGCTCCGCTGTTTCTCGTTCAGGATGCAAATCTATCACCAAACTCCTGATGTTCTTCTGCACAAACTGTTCCACCAACAGCCTTCCCCATCTCCAATAAACAGTAATTCCAACTTCTCAGGTTTTCAGATTGAAAACCTTATGGTCTCTCTTTCTCACACCATATATCCCATTTATCAAGAAACGCTGGTGCCTCCATCATCCAAACACATCCAGAATCTGACCATTTCTCGTCACTTCTCCACTGCTTACCACCCTGGTTCAATCCACCACTATCTCTCAACTGAATTACTGCAGTTGCCTTCTATCAGCTTCTATTCTTTCCCCCTTGACATTTGTTTCAATGAGACCCTTTGCAGCAGACAGCCAGACCATGATATTCCTCTACTCAAAACCCCACAATGTCTTCCAACCTTACTCAGGAAAAGCCAAAATTTGATAATGGCTGACAGCACGCTAGGTGCTCTGGGCCCACCACCTCTGACCTGTTTGTCCTCTTCCCTCCACACATTCCTCCCACCACTCTGGCCTTGCTGCCCCTTCCAGCCTCTCAGGCTTACTTGCATCTCCTGCCTTTTGCACTTGCTGCTCCCTCTGCCTAGAATGCTCCTCACTTTCTTTAGGTTTTTGCTCAAATGCCATCATCTCAGCGAGACTTTTCCTAACATATTGTAAATTGCAAACACACCACACACATCATACCACACACTCCTATTCTTATCCCCTAACTTACTTTTCTCCATAGCAGCACATATCTCAATCTGCTAAACTGTATATTTTACTTATTTATGTAGCTGTATTGTCTAGTTGGAATGAAGCTTGGTGCTCTCTGCTGTAGCCTCAGCACCTACAATAGTTTCTGGCACATGGAAATGTCCAATAACTACTTACTGAAAGGAATACAT
>CM053509.1:142083163-142191373 GCA_028627145.1 Eidolon dupreanum | reverse complement strand
AGAAACTACCAAGACTGGAGGAGTTAACGAAGGAGAAGTGATGGCTAAATGCGATGTGGGATCCTGGACTGGATCCTGGGGAAAAGCTAAGAAAACATGAATAAAGGCTATAGTTTAACTAATGGTATTGTATCAACGTTAATTTCTTAGTTTTGATAAAGGTGCTATGGTCATATGAGACACTAACATTAAGAGAAGCTGGATCAAGGGAATACAGGAACATCCTGTACTCTGCAACTCTTCTGTAAAATCTAAAAGTATTTTAACATAAAAATTTAAGAGAGTGCTAATTCTAGAAACACAACAAAAATTTTAGCCATTTTAGGGCGATCTATAAAAAAGCCAATCTTACAAAGTTGGTTTCATTTAGTTATTAATACAGAATAAAGAAAAGCTACAAAAATCTGGAAATTCAGCTCTTGCTAATATGCAAATTGTCAAAAAAAGATACCCCAAATGAAAAATAAAATCTTCCATTGATCTATCACAATAAAATCTAAATACCCAAAAATAAAGGAAAACCACCTATGATAATAACAATGATCATATTTACATAGACTTGAAGTGATATGAAGATTAGAACAAAACATTATTTCAACTAATACTGGGTATGAAGGAAATTGTAAATTTGGAAGGAAGTTAAAACATATAGTGGTTGTTCCTATGTCCTGGTATCACAAATGATTATTTTATTCTTCAAACTTTTCTCTACAATGAGTGGATAAAGATTTTATAATCTGAACAATAAATATAAATACATCTTGGTATTAGTACATGTGATCTTGTACTAAGTGGTGGTTATTTTTGCTCCTGCAACCTCTCACAACCCTTTTGTCCCCACCAACTTACACTGGTTTAGACTCAAAACAATTCTCCCCTAGTCTGCCATATCATCAGTCAGCCCCCTCCCACACCCCTCCACTCATCTTCAGTCTATTTTCCCATTCTTATAAGTTAGTTTACTAAAATTCTGGTTATAACACATCACTTCTCTGTCAGAAACAAAACAAAAATTCTAATGGCTCTGCCTGTTGTCTAAAGAAGACAATATTCTAAGGGTGAAATGATTCACTGAAGCCATAATTTCCAATCTACCTTTCAAGGCTCCCACTAAGTCCCATCATATTTAGTCTCAAAGAAACTAACTCCTTCTACAAACTTTATGTTCACTATCAAGCTTCCCAAGCCTTTGTTCATAACCCTTCTCATTAATAAAATTACTTAGTTTGACTAACATTCGCTGAGTGTTTATTATGTGCTAGGCCTAATGCTAAGAGATTCACAGGTAATTTTTCCTATAGCCTTCTTACCAATCCCCAGGGGTAAGTGCTACTGAATGAGAAAAAGTCAGTGCTATTAGCTAATTTTCCCAAAGTTATTTGTCTAGAAAGTGATGGGATAAGAACATGAACTCCGAGTTCTAAAGTCCAAACTCTGAATACAATCTTCTTTCCAACTTCTATCCTTCCATTGAGACCCAGAACAAATGCTAACTTCTCATACCATCCCTAATTCCTCCAGTCAGAAATGGTAATCGCCTCCATAGACTCACGCGACTATTTAATTTCCTTTTACAGATCTTATTTCAACTTGCCTTGTATGTAGGTAACAACATATGTATGTCTATATTACCCCTTAGTTCAAGAGCTTTGAGGATAGAACAGCTGAATTATTATGCTTCACAACCTGGCCCCATGATAATGCTACAGGGGTAGCAGTACTCAGTAAGTGTCTATCAAGGAAGAAAATCACGTTCAGAGAAACTAAGTCTCCTATTTAATTCTTTCAGATGTGTACACACATGGACACACACACACTTGAATTAGAGGTACAAAGCATTCTGCACAGTACAAAGAACACAGGCTTTGAAGCTTGTGGAACTTGTTTACAAACCCTGGCTCTACTAGAAAGAAGTCATCTGATCTTGGGGCAACTTAACCAATGTGTCCTTAGTTCCTCATCTGTAACATTGTGAGACTAATGATAATGTGTGTTAAATACATAGTACTACATATAGCAAATCGAACACTTGATAAATACATGTTACTGTTATTAAACTCTGGCCATGAGAACTTGTTTCATGCTCAGAATGACAGGGCCTCATCTCCATTGTTTCAAAAAGTCAATATTTAAATAGGTAGATAACATGAGACAAACACTTAGATAACAATACTAGGACTATTATACTATTAAATATTAAGTGTTCAGAGAAGGGAGTGATCAGGGTGGACTAATGAAAAAGTCTTCTTGAAAGGAAGGAATATGAGCTGGCTCACCAGGACAGGATATGGACAGGAAGGAAGAAAAATTCCAAACAAAGAGAACATCATAAGTAAATGTAGTGAAGCAGAGTAAAGATGGAGTAAAAGGGGTCAAATATGGGGTGACAGAAAGAAATCTAACTATGGATGGTGAACATAAAATGCAAAATATATATGACTTATTGTTGGATTGTGCACTTGAAACTTACTGGATTTCATTAACCAGTGTCACTATAATTAATAAAAAATAAAAAATAAAAAAGTATGCCTCCAGAGCAATTCTTGCTCAGTGCACAAAGGTAGATGAATAAACTTAAGGCAACAGACCAGAGGTAACTCTGGATCTAATTTTGGTATAAAAGACACACTACTAAATAGAATAAAAGTGAGAAAGGAGCAGCTTCATATTGCTTATAGGAAAACATTCAGTAAAATGAGAATTAGTGGTTTATCTAATGAATACATGAATAACTGTTTGCTTTAATGAGCATAAGCAAAACCCTAATAATTCTGTCTTTTGTTTTGTTAGTTTTATTCACTATTTTTATCTCTAATATCAATGTCAGTATTCCTATCCTACCCAGTCCTTTAGCACTGTGACACATATTTGTATGCATAGAAAAATAATGACTTAGAGAACTATCATATTCATTCACATGTGAGTGTGGGTATGGATAAAACAGAAGACAACAGAAGACAACTTAAAAATGCTATTTGATCTCTAAAGACCATCAGACCTAGGAAAAGTAGTTTATTATTAATATTACTAAGGACAAAAAAATTAGGCACATTCTGTTGAGGAAAAAACAAAAACAGTGATTTTTAGAACAATACCAAACTATGGTTAATGAACTATGATATTGATATATACAGTGGTACAAACCATCACTGTTCTGTGACTACAGATGACGAACCAGACGATACACACAGAACATAACACTTTTTAGCAATGGACTCATAACTTTGAGACTCCCGTTGCTTGAATGAAATTCATTCAGTTGCAATTTTAGACGAATCATCCACCATGAAATGGTATAAGAGCCCACCATCCTGAGTTTACATATGAATTTTTCAACTCAATGGGCACCTGTTCAATCAGAACTGGAAAAACAAAAAAGGAAAAACATAGCTGACAAGTATTAATGAAAGCAAAATGTAGTCCACTCGTCTCCATAGGCCATATTAACTATGTTGACAATAAAGAATAACAGCCCTACCTCTAATTTATCAACACTATATGTCCTAGAAACAGATTTTGGTTAACTCTTATTCTAATTAAAATTATCAGTCATAGCAATAGTTTATGTCAAATGGAGAAAGCCCTGTTGACAATATAGGAAAGACAATTAAAAATTAAACATGTTGAATGAAATTATTATTTTACTTTAACATAATATTTAATGTGGTATAAAGTAATGCTTACTTTTCTTGTTATCTTTTTCATGCATGTGTCACAAGAGAGGCCAGAGGCTTTGAATTTGCCTATATCCCTTAGCAGATAGGAAAGGCTCACTTTCAGCTTATATACTAGCCAAAGCTGCACAAATTGCATTTTTTCCAACTGGCCAGTAGGCCATTCATCAACCTTAAGTGGAATTTTGGTTATCTAAAAAATAGAGGAAAGAGAATAACATAAGACTTATATTCTAATTCCTGCTTATTTGCTTACCAGCTAAATAATCTTAGACTCTTAACCTTTGTGAATTGGTTTTCTCACCTGTTAACAGGATAGTAACACCTACCACATAGGGTTGTTCTTAATAGTGGCTCTAGATTTTCTTCTTTGAGGGACATAGAGGTAGTTCTCTGATTAAAAGAAGGTACATGAAGATGCCTCTGCACAGCACTACACCGAAGATTATGAAAGTATTACCTACCCCAAAATACTGGGGACTTGATGGAGATATTGAGGAAGCTAAGTATCTCCCAGTCCCTTTCCTTGATGCCAGCACCGCTGCTTGCGGTGACCCCCATATTAAAAATGGGAAAAGTGATGTGGGAGATACAAAGAAAACAAAAAATGAATAGCCACAGTGCAAACTCATATAAAGCATGCAATTTAAAAAATTATATATATGTCCTTTCTAAGATTAACTCAATAGAAAAAGTCTGGCATTCTAGATCCTTTGGGAAGATTAAACCCTCTTATCAGAATTCAACTCGACACTGAACACCTGTTATGTGCAAGCTCCTATACTGAGTACTGTTAAAGACAGGAAAAAATGAAAAGTCCCTCCCCTTCAACCAACCAATACGTAAAAAGAACAAAACAATTTATATACTAGAAATATAAAAATATTATGAGACCAGAATATAGAACCTCCATAATCCTGAGGCTAGCATTTAAGGTCACAATTGACCTTTTCAGCCAGATCTCACACTGTAGACAAACACTTATTCTTGTCATCCCAACCACTCTGGCAAATGCATTATGCATTTTACACTTTTATCCTTTTGTTCATGCCATACCTGCAATCTAGAGTTCCTTTACCAATGACCCACTGAAGTTATCATTCATCCTTTAAAACTAAATTTTATTCCTTTTCCTTCACAAAGCCTTTCCCATGCCAGGTGGAACAAAGGAAGGTGATTTTTTAAAAAAATGATACTAGGGAATATAGAAGAAGAAGAAAAGGATAAAAAAATCTGTACCAGAGGAGCTATCATAACTATGAGACTAAGGATTTGTCAGAACCTACTAGAAAACCATCAGCCCATGCTACACAGAAAATTGACAAGCCTAACAAGGTCCGACAGAAAGAATCCAAGATGTGAGAGAAAGCCTGTCAAGATTATGGAAGAACAAACAAACAAACAAAACCAACGGCAGAAATCTGAGAAATGTATCCAGGAATTATGAAACTGTAGGACTTAGCACCACAGTGGGAAGTTAACCACTGGTTACACAGATAGCATCAAAGAATAGAATTTAGTTTATTACAGTTTCAAGACTATAAACATTAAGCACTTAACTCTATCAGAGGGTACCTTATTAAATCTGGAAGAATGCCTTTTTCCAGAAGCTAGCCTATCTCAACAGACAGGCTTTGAAATAAAAAGGGAGAGGTAGAGCAAATGATGTAAACTGTGCTCATGGAGCTTATAAAGAAAGCAAGCCAATAAAAATACATAAATGACTTCAGGTGTCGATCAGCTTAAAGGAAAATACACCCAAGTAAAGAAACAGAAAATGACAGGGTTGGAGCAGAAGAGCTGTTTCAGAATTGAGGGAGCAAGTTTGACAGATCTGAAGGTAGAGCCAGGCAGAGAGAGGAAGGCCCTGACAAGGAAGAATTCGACATGTTTGAAAACAGTGAAATCAGCCAGAACATAATGAATGAAAACAATGGTAGGAGGGGAGGCGGAAAGGTAAACACAGCCATAAAAAGGTACAGGGAAAGTCGAGATGTTTTATTTCAGTGTGATGAAAGTTCCTGGAAGGCTCTAAGCTGAAAGGAGCTGGGATCTGATTTAGTTTTTTGATCATTCAGGTTGCTGTGAGGAAGAAAGACTGCAGAAACCTAAGCGCAAGACAATAGTGACTTGGACTAGGGTGGTGGCAGTAAAATTGGCATGTGGTGGATATAATATGTTAGAGATAGACTAGGGGCAGTCCTAGGAGAAAGTTTTTGGGAAAAGGGAAGCATCACATAAAAGACTTTCAATGTCAATATAACATGTGCACAGGACAGGTCATGCATGAAACTTCACTGTTAGCACTTCTTTAATCTTCTCCTCCCACTGGCTGGTGAGCTCCATGACAGCAGGAGCTGTCTTATTTGTTGCTGTATCTCTGAAGCCCAGCATAATGCTTGGAACACCAGCAGGTACTCTTAAATAACTTTTTTTCCATAAAGTCTTGACACTTTAAATACAAGTAAGAAAGTATACTCTAACGAGGATCACCAGCATTTAGTTAAGAGGAGACTCAACACTGGCCTGTAAACACTGAAGCCCTAATAGGTGAATAGGTGAGGGAATTCAGAAAGAACCCTACACTGTTTCAAATAAACATTCACACATTTACGAAGTGTCTTCTACATGTTAGACCAGTGCATTATGCTGAGAACACAGAGGAAACACACTGCCTCTCCTGTCTCCCAGGAAAAAGTTCACACCCTGGTGGTCCAGACAAGTTACATGCCTGAGCACCAGGAGCCCTTGTGCAACCTGCTGAGCAGGGGTCAGTAACCTTCTAGCAATCGCAGAGAATAAGAGGAAGGCAACACAGAAAGAACCATGTTAGCACCCCAATTTTTAGAAAGGAAAAAATGAATGCCATAAACTGCAACTGAATGTAACTTCTAGAACAGATCATCAAAGGTTTGTAGGTGCTTAGAAAAGGAAAAGTTGAACTAGTAAAAGGCCAGCACTTGTACCTTACTAAGCCATATCTGACTGTCATGTTCTTATTTGATAGGAGGATGGATATTGGAAAATGCATGACACACCTGAACTGTATTAAAATTTGCTGATCTCTTGGGATAAGATTAGGGAAAATATACTAAAATAAGAGTCAAGTATATTTGGAACTGCTAAAATGGTCTTGAGAAAAGAGCAAACTAACTATAAAGACATCTTGAAAAGGCATAAAAAATATTTTTAATAATAAAGTAAAATGATAAATATTATCAAGGCCCAAAAATAATGGCATTGAGGATTTCTAAAGGAAAGAGGCCAGCCAGACCACACTAGTGACCCCCACAATTAACAAGCCATTCCCCAAATGAATATGAAGACATACTTGGTTTGCTGACCAAATTATCAGATAATAAAAACTTGAGAAAGGAATAGCAAATATATTGGATAATTAAGTCAGAATTCTAAAAGCTCATAATAGTCTACGAAACTAGGCAGAAAACAAAATCAACAGTTTTAGATTTCGTAGGGAAATTCAAGTTTCATACGTCTTTTAAAAATGCAACATAACAGAAACATCAGGACAGAAATTAAAAAAAAGATGACCAATGGATTTGGTGGACTGCATGATAAATTAAGGGAAGTTGTTAAAAAAGCTAATTCCACTTTTGGCAACATTAAGAACCCAGAAGGAAAGACTGACCACATCTGACTCAGTGAGTTCCTCTCTGTGCACTCCACTTTGATAAAACTGTACACTAGAACTCATACAGTTGAAAGAGACTTGGACAGTACTTCCAGTAAATGCTAACTGAACACATGCATTTAACTCTGCTCCCTTCCAAAACACTACTAAAATGACAGGAAAGGGATTTAAAATATTTGGAACTAAGAAGCAGTGAGAGAGAGAAAGCTGATCTAGAAGATTTTAAAAAGCTAAATTCTGAGTCAACAGTGAAAAAGGCCAGGAAGCAAACCATGTACACCACAAAACTCCTCCAACCCTCAGGAATTAATGCTTTAAGGTTTTCTCTGGCATCCTGTGCTGTCCAGAGGTCAGCATGCTGCCACAAAGCTCAGGAGCTTTCTCTGGTCATTCTTCATAGCTCCCAGGTTAAAGGGCCTCCAGAAAATGAACTTCATGGAACAAAACTCTTTTTGAATCCACTCCATATGGCATCTGGATTTCTTACTTGACATGGCAGTATTTGATCTCCCTTTGCAGCACTGGGTGCAATTTTACTCTCTAGAGGCAATTTATTTCCTTGTAAGGCATTATGTTGCACTGTGAGTAACTTGTGGTATGAAAAGCTAAATGAGGTTTTCAACATAGGTTAACTGAGTCAAAAGGAATTATAGAATGTTTTTTCCTCCATAATAAATTTTAAAAGAATTTTTTTTTAATTTGTAATATTTACTTAAAAAAAAAAGATGTCTTTGGAACTGGAGGTGACAGTGGGGCTAAAAATGAGAGGATTCAGTAAAAGGCTGCATAAGAGCAGTTATACACCCTGTGCAGCTGGCTGCACAACTAACTGCTCCTCTTCTACCCAGGAGAGTAGTGGCCAGGGGTACCACATGGAAAAGAGAAGTGCAAGTCTACATGTTAAATACTAAGACCAACTCCCATTTCAACTTTCTTTCTCTGCTTGGGTCCCAGAACTCTTACAGCCAGATTAATACCCTCCAGGAGACTAGAACAGACTTCTTTAGGAAAATTTGACCAGTCCAGGAGAAAAGACCTTAAGATATATTGCAGTGAACCTCAAAGTCACTAATTCCATTCCAAAAAGAATACAAAAGAATTCAACCTTTTAGAGCCCTGTACTTAAACAATGAGCAGATAGCCAGAAATTTAAGAAAACTGTTAACATGAATAAGGAGACAGAAGAAAGTAAGCTAGAAGAATCAAATGATGCAGATACAGACAGATGTGAATGTAAAACATATGCACAGAGAGATAAGAACACATGTTGCAAAAACAAAAAAATTAGAGAACAAAAAATACCCTAAAAAATTAAGAACTTATAGCAGAAATAAAATGCAATAGAAATACTGAAAAATAAATTGAAGAAATCTATCAGAATATGGAATAGAAGACAAGAAGTTCAGAAATGAAAGATAAGAAAATTAAGAAACTGGGGAAACAGGTAAGAAGGAATCAAAGAAAGTATTCTGGAAAATTTTCTCAGCTGTAAAACACAAATTTCCATATTGAAAACCCCCATAGTGTCCAGGATAATGGGTGGAAATAAATACACAAGAGGCACATCACTGAAAAATGTCAAAACATGGGTTGCAAGGAAGATCCTATAAGGTTTCCGAGAGAATAAAACAAGTTTAATACAAAAAAAAAAAAATCAAGAATAAGATGGCATCAGACTTGAACAGTCACCCTAGAAGAAGACAAAAAAGAACAACACATTTTAAATTCTGAAAGAAAATAATTTCCAATCTAGAATTCTACATCTAGCCAAATATTAAGTATGTATGAGATAAAAAAGCATTCAAGGTATCAAAAAATTACCTCATGCATCCTTTCTCAGGAAGCTATTAAAGGAGATATTTTACCGAATCAAGGCAATAAACCAAGAAAGAAAACACTAGGATAGGAACACTGATGAAAGAAAACAAAAGGTTAAACAAATGGATAACTATACAACATTCACAGATCGGTAAACTCAATATTATTTGACAATTCTTCCCTAATTGATCTACAGTTTCAATTCGAGCTAAAACAAAATCCCAGAACTTTTTTTGGAGATATTGACCAGCTGATTCTATAATATGTAAGGAAAGACAAAAGAACTAGAATAGCCAACATAGGTTTCAACAAAAATAAAGAGACCTCACATTACCTAATGTGTATTACCTAATATACACTATAAAGCTACCATAATCAAGACCACATGTTATTACTGTTAAGACAAACAGATCAATGAAACAGAATAGAAAGTTCAGAAATAAATACACACACATATGGATATTTGAAAAAGGTAAAAAGGCAATTCAATGGAAAAAGTACAGCCTTTCAAAAAATTGTGCTGATATTAGACATCCATATGCAAACAAAAAAAAAATCAAAGAAATACAACCTATAGCTTAAACCTTATATAAAAATGAATTAGAAATGGACCACAGACCTAGGTGTAAAATGTAAAAGTAACAAATTGTAGGGCGGTGTGTTACCTAACCTGCTTGGTTGGGAAAGTGATCTGAGGGTCTAACTACTGATACAGACTATTAACTAACTCTGATGTTACCAGCCTTTCTTCTCACCTGCACCCTCAGAATCCCTGGGCCTTAGATTTCTGATGATCTGAATCTGTATTTATGCTATGTCAAGGAGTTTGGGGAAGGAGCAGAGATAATAAAGTACCTGTGTTCAAAGCACCATGTTGGCCAGATTCACTGGTCTCATTACAAAAATACAGATGTTCTGAACTCTTCACAGACTGTCTGGTTTGAAGGCAGAATAGAAGTTTTCTTCCTCTACTTCTTTATGTTTCCTTCTCTCATTTTCTCTTTCATTTTCCTTATACAGATTTATAAACTAAAGGAAGCCACACAACCATTAAAATTTTTTTTAAATAAATTTTTATAAAGTACATGAGATGCAGATAATTGGGACCCCAACACAAGAAAGACTAAGGGAATCCCCAGCGTGATGTGAAGAGGCATCTCAAACTGACAGCTTTGCGGCAGGCCTGAAAAATGGCCAACCCAGATAGGACCTATGGGAGAAATCTCATCAAGAAATTGAAATTGAAAGACTATCTAAGGTATTCGAGCTGACTCAAAGAAATTCACACAACTAGGCAAGAATTTAGAGGTCAATTAGTCATAAATATAGAGAAAACTAGGTAAACAGCAAAACCAGACAACTATCATCTCTAAAACTGACAAAGGGTTATGTAAGAATGATGAAATGTTACATGACTCAGCTGTGAAGAGCATTTAAATAGCCATAATGTAAAGACTGAACACAGATCCTAACAAAATTACAATATATCTACAGCAAAAGGATAAGGGGGGCAGAAAGTACATATATGTGACGGGGCAAAGAACAGTGTTGGAAGAGAGCTCAATCTTCATCTTCCATAGTGGAAGCTAAAATTAATGCCAAAAACTAAAGAATCAGGACGCAGTAATATAAGCATGTTAGAATTACAGAGGGGGTAAAGCAAGAGATTTAGCTCAAAGATTTAAAAGTGATGGCCTCAGGGCAGCAGAAAATGGAGAAGAGGATTTTTTTTCCTTTTTAAAGATGACAATCCTGCTAGAAATGTTTAACTCTTTAAAATATATGCAGGCATAGCTTTGATAATAAAATTAAATAAATTTTAAAAATGAAAGTGTAAGATGAAAATAGGAGTGTTCAAAATAGGTCAGGACCTGGAATTATGACATTTAGAAATGACTGTATAAACTAAGGGTTTTTAACTTTAAAACCCACCCCCACACACAAAACTTGGCACATATTAGAGGCTGATTTCAGTTGTTTTCAGTTATTCTATCTGGCTAATGGGTGCAGAAGAACCAAAAACAAAGTTACATAGACACAGAGCTCAGCTGTGCAAAAAAAGAAATTTCTAATAACTGCCTAGAAATAGCATTAACTGTCTCAGTCAGCAGTGAGCTCTTTGCTGACTGAGGTATTTAAGCAGAGCCTGGACAAAATCCACTTAGCAGACATGATACCTTGGTGGGTTGGATGACAGACCTCTTACAGCCCTGTCAGTCTGGGATTGTGTAAAAGGATTCCATGTAATAATCTCCTTTGAATTAGCACAATTCCAAAGCAGGACTGGAAACACTGGTAGGTAAGGAAGCTCAGGCACTTGGGACATGTATGCTTCTTCCTTCTACCCCATCTCCATCTCTTTTTAGCTTTTGATTTTTCATCTCCGAAGTCTTAAATATATTTACATTTGATTACAAATCACCTAAAATATTTTTGGAAGTAGATGAGGTATAAATAAAGAGGAAAAAAATGCATGTCTAAGTGGGAGGAAGCTGGAAGAGAAACAAGATGTTCTGATGTAGTGGTAAGAGATGAAGTGAAGAATCATTCTGGACCCTGTGGAACATTAAGCAGGTCACAGTAACCCAGTTAGGTAGGAAACTGAGACCATAACAACAGCACTTGGGCTCCTTGGCAGGGCAAAAGGGCAGAAATCCGTGACTTAGTCAATAGAGGCAGACGACTAGCAAGAGAGCCGCCAGAGATTAGTGAAAAACAAAAGCATACGTCTGATTTGTTCTACATTTACGTTCCCAGAATTTTGCATTATCAAAGAACAAAAATCACACCTTAGCTTAAATGCTAGTCATTTCAACACAGAAATAAAAATATTAAACATATTATAGGTACCATCTTTCCCATGGGACTGCCTCAAGAGTCACTATGTCTTGTCTATAGGCTCCTAAAGCTTTATTTTCTACTCAAGGACAGTATTTTTTTCTTTCATTCTGTCATAAAATACTGTCATGCTTATAAATACAATAAATTTATCCTAAAGTTTACTGATCTTACCTTGAAAACAATGTCTATGTTCATTTAGGGCATTTTTGTATTTCTAGCTCTTAGTTTTAAATGTTAGTTTAACATCTACCAAATCACCAGCGTTGTAAACCAGTATAACTTTTGGCTATTTAAGAAAGATCCAGGTGTGCTCTGACACTCTGTGGAAGCCCCTCCACCCCTCTGTACTGTCTCCCTGTGTAGACTAGAGGGAAATTCTCATTCTTGGTTGAATCCAGTACTTAGCAGCCTGAACAAAACACTAGTCAATAAACGGTGGACTGAACAAAGACAATGGGATGGGCCAAGAATTTTCTTTTTATTCTACCAACATTCTTGATTCTTTCACTTTTTTCGTTTCAGTGCCTTCCCACTGCTCTCAGAGCTTCCTCACTCTTGTACCCCAGTCACAAGCAGGGGTCATTCTTGCAGCAGGGCTCTCCTCCTTTCAGGCCATACTTTGAAAATATGAAGGATCTGTAGCTTTACCCACTCTGCTCCCAGAGAGGCACAGAGAGGGCCCAGAGAGCTTTCACTGTGCTCTTCTGCATGGTAGGCTAGTAAAAAAAGGGGTGGGGCAGGGTGTAGCAGAAGGGAAGCCTCATTCTTATAAATCTACCAGTGCTGATTACTTAGCATACTTAGGTGTTGACAAGGCCCAAAGATCTCTAGCTTATGTGTTCTTTAATGATGTGCATTTTTTCTTTTTTCCTGGCTGGCTAGTATTAACGTCTTCAAGATGTCATTACAATGTACAAACACATGATAGCAAGGTCAGGTTCAAAGAATTAACTTAAAGCATTTCGAATACTACCTAATTTTAATTTTCAGGTTCACTCCTATTTCTATTGACAGGTTCTATTTTAAAATAATTTCGACAAGCATCAGCACCATAAACAAAAATTTTAGCCTCTGAATACCCCATCCACATTTATTTAATAAATATTTATTGAGGATCTATTATTTGCTTTGCCCACATAACATCATCTTGGACCTCAATTCTTTCTCCAACAAAAAGCCGTCAGCATTTGATCAGCAGGTCTTATCTCCAGATGTCCATTCGAAGTGCTAAGCGATAACATAACTGCCCCTAGTGTCTCTCTCTGCCACAGATCTGGAGTGGAGAAGAAAACTCCCAAGCACAGATGGTTGGTGCCCTCTCTTGCTGTTGGCCCAGCTGGCCTCACCACAGTTCAGTTCTGAGGTTTGAAACTTGAAGGATCCTTTTGTACATCTCTTATTCTTCCCTAACTTCTTGGAGATCTCAAAATACTAATCTGAAAAACAATTCACATGAAAGGCTTTTAAATTATCATAATATATATGAGTGACCTGAAATTTATTTACATTATTTTGCCAAAATTTTAAAGAACATGTTGAAGTTCTCAGTTTCAGATCTGCAGCGTGATTCCTTCCTATTCCTTCCTGATCCAAGAACATTCTTACTCTACCGTACTCACGTTCATTGTCACTTAATGGAACTGAAAAGTAATATTTCAAGCACTGTTTCTCTAAATGTGTTCTGCAAAATAGTTTTATATATAATGAAAGAAAAAAGAAAAAAAGACAAATAAATTCAATGATGTCCAGTAAAGCAAAGTTAAATTAGCTTCCTGGAGGTAAGCATGAGGAGCGAAGAGTCTTTATAAACTAATATATACTGTGACTCTACAAATGGGGAGAGGAAGGAAAGGTGAGTCGGAGGTGTACCGGAAGATGGTATGGCATGAGCAAGAACTTAAACTTTTCTTGACCTCAGACCCTTTCTTGGAGGACCATCTTGGAGAATCATCTTGGTGTTTCTCGGAGCACATACTTGGGGAAACACTGATTAAGGTATTTTTGCACAAGAAACTTTGTATCCTTAAATGGGTTGGCATGTATAGCACCATTCACTGAGCTGGTAAGTAGCAGGTCTTGGGAAATATTCCTTCCCCCCAGCCTGCCTCCCTTCTTTTGCTGGTCACTACCTCAACAGAAACATGTGTTTCCACTTGGTCTTGGCTTACTTTCTCAGATTAAATTATAAATTTTTGAAAATTATCACCAAAACTAACACTGCATTCAATTTTTAAATGAAGTGTCTTATTAGTATATTATCTCCAATCTTCACAACTGAAATATGCTTCAAACACCAGTGTCTATTCCAAAATATTTTTCTTGATGTAAAAGTATGGCCAGTTTCAAAATATATTTAATATGCTAGACTTTAAAACTTTATGTCTTCTGAATTGCTTTACAACACTTGATGATTTTAGAATTATTATGAAAATACAAAATCACCTGCAAAAGAGATGTGAAAAACTTCAGGGCCTAACAAGCAAGGGATAAAACTCATAAATATGCCAAATTTTTTAAGTGCAGATTAGTTTTTTAACAAAGGGGGGGAGGGGGAATCCAGCTTTTGCCAAGGTGGTGAAAATCTCTGCCTTCATAATCTGATCCGAATGTGCGTGGTAATCATTTGTGCTAGAGTCAACTTCACTGTGGCCATTTTCTTCACCCTTTCCTTTCTTAACAGCTCTCCAAAGCCTTGCTGGTTATTCAATATTAAACAACGTTAGCATTAATTATATAAACCTTTTCAAAGACTATAGATCTCCAAAGACTGACTAAATATGTAAATATATATTCTTTATTTAAAACTGTATTCTCAAGAATCTGAGTTGTGGGGAAAGGACATAACTATAGTCACATTTAGTAAACTTATTACCATGACAGACTTGCTTCGACTTACGTTCTTAGAAGAAATTATAGAAGGGCCCACAAGGAAATGTATAGTAGTCAAGGGTCCTAAGTCTGTAGACTCAGAGTCTTATAGACTCTGCTACAAATTGTCACACCTTGACCTCAAGTTTGAGGTGCACTGATTTAAAACACCCGCTCTACACACACACACACACACACACACACTTTAAATTGAGAGTAAATAGTACAGTCTCTGAATTTCAGTAACAGAAAAGTAACAGATTATCAAATCTAAGGAACATTTAATATGTTACTTAAATATAGCTGTTCTCAGTACAGCAAAGAGGAATATATTGCAGTGCAGCAGGAAATGCACAAGCTTTTAACTGCTTCTGGCTTTACACTATTTGAGGGTCCCTGGGCAAGCTACCTATACCTTTTGAACCTGCTTCCTAATCTATAAAATGGGGCTAACACCGGTAACCATCTGAGTTGTGAGAATACAATGAAATTTATTATATGAGAACAGACAAGTAAGGAAATGAGTTCTATAAAACCCCCAATTAATGACTGGTCACCACTATTCCCTGCAGTCATACCCTAGTTGTCTGCTTTCATATTTCATTCCCTTTTTTTCCCCTCAGAGACCAGTCATCCTTAAAAGCATTCCTTCTATACATGTCTTAAAGCATTTTCTGAAATCCAATATTGTCTTCAATTGCTTATGGGATATTGCTACATGAAGGTATTAATACCAATATCACCTCGAACTCAGTCTATACAAAATTGAATTCACCTTCTCCCCACGAGATGAATCTCCATCTCAACTCCCATGTCTATCAATTATAATACCTTTCTCCAATTGTATGGCATTCTAAACGTTTTATCCCTCTCCTCATCTCACATATCCAGATTAACTCAGGAAAGGCTGTCCTACTTTCAACTCCATTTACACTATCTGGTTTGAGTTTGTGAACAACTTCCTAGGTGGCTTCTGTTTCCCTTTCTGCTACTTCAGGCACAGACAATGCTGTCAGATGAATCTTCCTTAAATCAATCTGAAAAACTCTCCATGTCTGCCCACTTCCTTCCCCTTCAAATATTAATGCCTTCCCCATAACTAACATCTGTTTATTCTGGCCAGGTCTCCTTTTGAGACTAGCATGCAGTATAAAAGCTTCCTTGTCTTTGCTCAAACTGTTCCTTTTATTGGAATGCCCTCTCATCTCCTTGCTTTCTACTAAAATCTGCATACCCTCCTACCCTTTCCAAACCTCATTCTTCAAGGCCAGATCAAGGGTCATTTTCAAGAAGCCTACTTTCCAACTAGTCCATCCTTCTTAGTTTCCCCATTCCCTGAACTCCTCACTACTCAATTTAGCCTTATGATTGCTGTTTATGTCACCCTTGGCACCCTTTTCCAACTCCCAAACATTGTTTTGTTTTAAGGGAAGGATTAATGAATGAGGACATCCAAGAGATTCAGTTTATATTAATATGCTAATATGAGATATTTTCATGGGTTGTACAGTTTGCTACAAGCCTATGAGGTAGGTTTTATTATTGTTCCCATTTTACAGCTGGAGAAACAAGTACCAAAGGTTAAAAGATTTGGCCCAAATAACCCAGCTGGTGACAGAGATGAGATTCAAACCCTTATAGTCTGGCTATACAGCACATACTCCAGCCAGTGCATGACGGTGCTAGGAGCCTTTAGGGCAGCAGTAGGTAAAGGACTTCTTATAAGGACAACAGAAGGTCACTCACCCATTAAGGGGGGATAATTTAGTTGGGGATGGTGGCAAAGTGAGACACTTATAATAGATTAAATTCAACTGAATTTTATTTTAAGAAATTTTACACAAGAAACAATTATGTTTACAATTAAAATCTTTTGCTATTATAAAAAATGACATGTGGAAAGATTCTTACATATAACATAATTGTATTTTTGTATTATTAAATAACATCAACTTTTTCTATGGCTTTCAATGTATGTTGTCAAACGGTGTCCCAAAAGAGTCATTCCAATTTATTCAGCAAATCAATAAAGTATACCTGAATCAAAAACCACTTGAGCATTTAATATCATTTTGTTAACTTTTACCAAAGTTACAGATATAAAGGGGGTGTCTCTATGGTTTAAACTGAATTAATTTTATTATCAGCAAGACTGAACATACTTAAATATTAATTTATTATTTTCCTTTCTGTAAATTAGGGATTTGTTGCAGAGATGCAATTTTTATATTTGGAGAGCTCTTTATCATATTCTAAATAACAATGTGAAATTTCAGTTTTATTATTGCTTTACATCAAAAAAAAAACCTGAATTTAAACAGGAGGAAAAAAAAAGCATTCTCTTTTTCCTTCTCTATTCTAGTATATTCCACTCAGTGGCTCCTTAGGTACATCAGGTAGGGGTAGGAAGAAAAGGAAGGAAAAAGAAAATTTTAGGAAAAAGAAGGGAAAACATAAAAGAAAAAATGAGTACCAATCAGACAAAGATAAATACACACAGACGTGAGATCAATCAAAAGAGGGAGAAAAGGAAACTGAGGGAACCATAGGGAAAAGGTTACACTCACCTCCAAAGCCTGTGACTCGTGGGAATACTAATCAGCTACTTAACCATTATTCTAACCTGGAATGCCCCTTTGTATCCTGAAATTATCCTTGCCTCAGAACGGAAAAGAGGCAGTGTGGGTGGGGAACAGAGAAAGGTGCTCAGCAGTGGCTGGAGCAGTATCACTGGGGGAACAGGAAGATAACTGTGACTTTCAACTAAGAACTGTGATAAGCTTATAAAGGAGCTATAAGAAAAATGTTAGGAAACACTGTATAAGTGTGATTTACAGGCAGAAGAAAATGGCAAAACTATGTAACAGATACTACTGGCTGCCTACACAGATCCCCCCCCTTACCCCACACCCCTACTTTGCTGGCAGGGCCTAATTTTGTTCCTGTATTGTTCTGCCCTCCACTTGACTCAAAGGGAAATCCGGGTTAGTCTAAGCCAATTACTGGGTCTTTTGCCTCCCCCCTTGCTAGAGAATGTTTAAGGATGTGTATGTATGCAGCCCTCCTTAACTCCTATTAAAGGAAAACCACTGGAGTTTGTCAGCTCAGAAAAAGGAGGGTTGGAAGAACCACATTCATCTTGGGGTCATAAGGGGAGTTAAGGGAGGAAAAGCTACCTTTCTGAAAATGACAAAAAGAGAAACAAGGAGAGAACTCAGGTCCTATTGATGCCATCAAGCCACTGAACTAACCAACCCGGACGCTACCCTACCTCTCAATCTATATGAGATAATAAATTTTCCTTAAGGTTTTAGCTATTTAGTTAAAGGATTTTTTTTTCTTTCTTACAGCTGAATTCATCCTAAATGGTTCATAATGAAAAAACCTTATAAGATCATTCTCATCATTACATGATCACAATTTTATATATATATATATATATATATATATATATATATATATATATATATATATATATAAAAGCAAACTTTAACACCATTGCTACTGGAACATCTTGAAGTACCCATGTATTTTCAATTTCTTCATCTTTTTGCTATTTTCCTTATTTTATATTATATAAATGTACCCAGAAATCAAATATTTAATAGAATGTTTGGCAATCTTAATAATTAGGGGAAAAAAATACTTTCAAGAGTTTTCTTACTAAATAAATGTCTAAATATTTGGTTGTGAAAAATAAAAAAAAAAATAAATAAATATTTGGTTGTGGGATGTTGTAGAGAGCAGCTAAAAATAGTAAAAATGATTATTTTTACACAAAAAATGAATTGAAGTTTATCAATCAAATGGTTTTTAAGTAAATCCTATTATACAACTGATATGAAATCAGAAAGAAGTCTAAGAGAAAAAAACTAACAGCCCTCTGTTGAGTACATAAAAACATACTAAAAATGCAAATTTCTTTCAAAAACCAACTCATAAAAAAAAGTAGTATTTGATATAATGCATAAATTCGAAATTGGAACATTATGATATGCTATATTCCAAATAAATGAGAAAACAAAAAGTACTAAGAGAGAAATGCTACTGTGCCAGAAACTTTAACCATTTTCACATGCTGAATTCCTATAGTAGAGATAACAATGCCTCTATAATGACTGACGTTTTTAACCAGCTCAGACATTTTTTCTTTATAACTCTACACATAAAGTCCCATCCATTTGCTCCTGCTATAGAAACACCAGCACTGTAAATACAACTGGCCCATTATTGGAGTGGACTAATCTTTTCCCATCCACCTTAACCTCCTAACTAAAACCTCCCTAAGTACACCTGCTTCACGAATGAGATGTGCACCGGCCACAGCCAAGCCACTTAAGATTGCTGCAGAAAATTCAGTTAAGAACCTTCTTCTAAAGTATTTATCCTTTAAAAACACTGTTTGCATTGAATTTTGAAGCATCAGAATTACTAAGGCAGGAGTTCATCCACACCCACCCGAGGATTTCTTAATTTGACTAAATATTGCAGTAGCATTTATGAATCAGGTATCAGCTAAACAAAGATAATAACAGCAATACACAAAGTAAGTGTGGGACCTGTCTTCATCAGCAAAGATTTTCTGTAAAGGGCCACAGAGTAAATAGTTGTGCTTGGAGGCCATGCCATAAGGTCTCTGTCACAACTACTTGACTCTGCCTTTATAGCATGAAAGCACCTATAGACAATATGTAAATGAATGAATGCAGTTGTCTCAATAAAACTTTTTTTTTGGTGAGGAGGGACTTATTTGTAGACAATGAAGTTCAAATTTCATATAGTTATTATGAAATAAGCTTCTCATGCAATGTACGTCTTTTCATTTTTTTTCAACCAGTAAAAAAATACAGATACCATTTTTAGCATTCTTAGCTTTCAAGACATGCGAGAACAGGTAGCTGACCAGATCTGGTCCATGGGCTATAGTTTTGCTAACTCCTGGTCTAGACATTAATACTGTATAATTATTTATTGCTTTAAGTGCTCAAGGGGAAAATACATAAGGCTGTGAGAGTTTAATTAGGAGACAAGGCCTGGTTTGAAGAAACAAGGAAACTTTTCTGAAGAAGTGATTTTTAGGCTGAAACTTAAAAGATGAGTAGTAGCCAGCCAAAGGCAGGAAGAAAAGCAAAGAGTCTTCCAGACAAATGAACAGCATATGCAAAAGCCCTAAAAGAAGGAATATAATCAACAGAAGAATCTGTGAGGTTGAAGCACAAAGAATAAGCAGCAGTAAGGCATGAGATGACGCTGGAGAGATGGAGATCAGCCCACATAGGGTCTTGTTGGCTAGGGTCTGGGATTCTGGTCTTTGTCCTAAGAGCATTCAGAAACTACTAAAGAGTTTCAAGTAGGAGAGGGATACAATCAGCTTTCTGTTTTTTAAAGATCACCAAGGCTGTAATATGAAGAAAAATTAGAAAGGAGCATGAATGACTACGGGGAGATCTGTAAGCAAGGTTCTGGCCAGAGATGATAAAAGCCTGGACAAGGGTGTTGGCACTGGTATTAAGAAGGTTAAAGAGGCAAGGTGTCATGACTCGATATGGACTAATGAAAGGCAGGTTTCCTACATAATTCAGGTTTTCCAGTTTCCACACCAGGTCATTGGTTATCATTTGGTGAACCAGAGATACTGAAAAAGGGGTGTGTGTGTAGTATACAAATTTTGAGTTCAGTTTTAGATATGCCAAGTGTGAGTTGCCTATAAGGTATTCTAGTGAAAGTGCTAAGTAATCAGTTGGATATATAGACCAAAGGCTAGGACAGTTTGGGAATTGTCAGTATATGGATTGTAACTGAAATCATAGGAAGAGATGAAATTACCTAAAGAAAGGGTATGGAACAATGGTTTTCATCCTCAGCAACCCATGAGAATCACCAGGGGAACTATAAAAAATTCTGATGCCCGGGTAGCACTCTTGAACAAATGAAATCAGAATCTCTGGGAGTGGGATCAGTTTAGAGTTCTCAAGTGTTCCCAAAGTGCTGACAATGTTGCAAAGATTAGGAGACTTAAGACATTAAGAATTAACAGTAGGACAGAAAGATCAAGAGATAAAGAGACTAAATAGGTTTCTAGTCCTAGAAACTTAAGGTAGCTATCTCTCTGCCTCAGACTACTTCCTATTTCTAAATTCTAGTTTAGTTCAACAAAAAAGTGAGATAGTAGGACTGGTTTTTCTCTAATATCCCCCAGGCTCCCAAAATTCTGAGCCGAAGTTACAAAACTGAAATATCTCTTTCTTCTTGTGGGGTAGACGGGCAATAGAAAACAGCTATTAACCAATTACCAGTAAATATATAGAATATATTTTTATAAATATTTAACTTCTCCAGCCAATAATATTTTAATGATAGAATACGTCAAAGAGTATTTGATAGTATTTGTTAAGCCTGGAAACCTTCTAACTGGACTAGTTTTGCTATATTACATTATGTTGCACCCTACCTAATAACTGCAGGAAGTTCAAAATGGTGGTATGAATTTAACCTGGAAATTCCTTCATTGAAAATTTTATTGAGTGGACCTTTTGTAAAGATAAAGTGAGCCACAATTTAAGATTTGAAAAGTATACACATGAGCACAGAAAGAGCGGTATAGGGCTCAGATTCAGAAGATCTGGGTTGAAGTTTAGATCACTTAGTAGTTCTGTGACTTCAGCCAAATTTCCCAGTCTCCAAGCCTCAATTTCTTCAGCTGTAAAATGGAAGTAAAATCAACTTCAGAATTACTGCAGAAATTCCATGAAAATGGCTGTGAAAAATAGCAATGTATTTTTACATTATCTCCAGCCAATTTTAACCCTAATTCTAATTTACATCTTTTGTGTAGTTAATTCTTCCCTGATACCAGCACAGTATCAGAAAAAGAGGGGAAAACTATATTTATGTCATGACTTTTTTCTTCCAGTTGGAGCAAATGTACTTTGCTGGATGTATTCTAATGGAACAAATTAGTCTCTGTTGATAACTCCCACTACACTCTTCAAATTTCATTTTTACCATTTGATTTCAAATTCCACAAATCAGACGGAGACTACATTATTATTGAAATTTTGTTAAGAACAGTTAACATACTCAAACGTTAACCAGTATTTGTGAATCACTTGACTGTTTTTCGTAACCTCCAAGGGAGCAAGAAAAAGACTATTAAATATATAACTCTCAATTTGAAGATCCCAGGACAAGAAAGTAGACAAGTACAATTTCTCCTAAAGGCAAGACAGACAAGGGACGGTCTGTTCAATCAGAAAGACTGTCCTCCATCCCTCTCACAATTTCTAAGGTTAGAACTGAAGGACAGAACTTCAGAGCACTTGCAAAATCTCCTGGCCTCCAAAGCACTGCTGTGAGAAATAATGATCTAGCCATTAACGACAGAGACTTAGGGCAATTTGCTAAGTAATCTTTCAAAAGCCTCCTTCATTCAAACTGGTTTGTCAATGGGAAAGAACATTTAATAAATCTGAAGATTTACAAGTGAACTTTGAAGTTTAACATTATAAGAGTAGAAATTATGTCAGGTTATAAAAGAACAAACGAATTATGGGGAGTTGGGAATAAATTTTAAGAGTCTTAGGAAGGATTAGTGCCATAAAAAGAAACTCAAGAAGACTGTCTTACTTTTATGTTCCCTTTAAAGAGATTTTTTAGGCAAAGGCTATCATGTGTTGGCTTGTTTTGAGCAATTACTAATATTAGTAGACAACTCATAGTTATCACTAATAAAAAATGAAACATAATTAAGAGCTCTATAAGAGCCCTGACTCACAAGATAGGCTTGAGATCTTAGATGTACATACCTGATACAGGATAAATTATTTTGCCAATAATTTGCTTTTTCAGCAATGAAATACAAGTTAGTACAGAATATGACATTTCGATCTAAATCCTAAAAGAGGATAATTACTTTGGTGGCAAACTATGATATCCAGATACTGCCAAGAAAATGAAAATACTAGGACAGACTACAAGTGATGAAACAGTATGGAAGACCATAAACTCTCTTATGAGAGCCTACAACATAGCAAGACAGTATGAGGGAAAACAAATTATATTTCAAAAGTGAATCCCCACTAGAAAAAGAAAACATACTATATTAACACTGATAAAACTATATTAACACTGCCAAGACTTTAAAGTTGCTGACAATACCACTGAAAAAAGCTAAGTTGAAATGCAGATTACATCAAAGCACATTGTTTTGATGTGCCGTTCAGGTTATCATTACAGTTTGCAGACAAGCTCTTTTATGATGTTATAACCATTGCTCTCACTGAAATATAAGCACTGAGCAAAGGACCTAGAAAAAAAGGAAAACCCTGCTCAATTTATCAAACTGACAGTACCACTGACAAAATAGGAAGGAATGTGGAAAAGCCAGGTGAATTTTAACTTAGTTAGAATTTGAGTTTAGAAGAAGGCTTGGTAAAATTAGTCAACCAGTCCTTGGAAGTGAAAAAGTGCATGGGAAGGGCTGAATTCATATTTAATTTTACTTGGCAGCCAGATGTTCAAAGCTCCATATATAATTCTGTTCACTGACTATTGCTTAGCAATCATTATGTACAAGGTATAGTGGGGCAATGCAGTGGATACAAAGATGAGGAAAACAAAAGTAGTTCCTATACTCAAAAAGCTTACAATCCCATAGAAGAGATTAAAGAAATATATTCTGCCTGAAAATACAGTTAAGGCATCTAAAGAAAGGTTCAAAGTGATATGGAGGTTCTCTGTTGGAGATTTGATCTCGCATTCCTATTTTGTTTCAACACGACACATATAGATACAGTATTATTCTAAACCTGGTGATGCTCCTGAAAGGATCATTAAAATGTCAGCAGACTGATAACAATTCACAAATGAAGAATGATGCCAACATCTCAAATAAGGGAGAAAAAAAAAATAAGGTCTTTGGCACAAAATCTGCTGCTCCTCAATGCTCCACTGAACACTACAGGTCCCCAAAGCTGAACTTAAAGGCACATGACAGCTGCTGATTGGTGTGAGAAATTCACAGAAAAAAAAACGCACCCCTTGGGGTGCATGACACACATCTTGCCTGTAGAACATGGCATGAAGGAAACAGTGGCTCCAAGAGGAGGAAAGAGCAAAGAAAATGTATGTGACAGCATTCTGAAAAGTATAATAGGAGCTAGAGAAATGACAAGACTCACTACCTGTTATTAAAGCAGAGTTTTGATGCAGCAATATTCATCCCAAATTTAATTGTTCATGCACTAAACAAGTCGCCCATAAACTATCAATACTTGCCTGTCTTAAAATCATTTCACCACCAAAAAAGGATATAAAGTTAACCAGTTCTTAAAAGAAATGCAACATAAAAGACCCCTCTGGGGTGAAAATAATATTTAAGTAAATACTAGATGAATAGTACCCAACTTGATCCCCATTCCACCCCAAAATCCCATTTGAAAGGTATTGTGTAATTCTACATCTTTATTTGTTAACGTGTAAACCCTAGTCTAATGACCTCTCCTTCATTAACACCACCACCACATACATACAGTCTTTTTCTTTTCTATTTTAACTAAATAGGAAAGCTTTACTAACTAAACCAATCAGCCTAGTAAGAAAAAAAAAAAAAGGCACACAGGTAAGCAAACACTCGAATAAAGAACTGGACAAATAGAGTAGATACTTGAGAAAACATAAACGTCCTCCATTCATCTGCAATTCTAGTCATTTTTCTAACAGATCTCAGATTTTCAGAACAAGTATGCAGGTTATTTAAAACTGAGTTATATATAGTCATTTAGCAGCAGCAAAACACTTCTGGCATTATCACAGATGCTAGATCTCTGGAGGAATTTTTTTTTACAAACTAGCATTTTTCTTCACCAAGAACTGAGGAGCCTTTATTTCTAAAAACAAGAGCCCTTGTCACCCCACCAAACAAACAAATCAAAGACCACCGTTAAATTCTACGCTAATGAAACTGTGAGATTACATCCCAAGCGTTGTCAGAGTCTATTTTTCATACAGCACCACCAGACAGTTTGATGCAGTATTCCTGATTGCTTTTTATCGTATTTGTAAATACACTCACTAATCCACTAAATTGGGTAATTTACAAACAGGTCCTCTCAGTTATTAGCGGCCAGCAGTCAAGTCCTATTACATTTGATCCTTACACAGTTGTCTAAACATTTCCATCCAGGTTAAGGGGATCCGCAAGAGAGAGGGAGGTTAGTGAAATTTGGATGGGGGCAGGGTAGAAGCTAGGAAAAATCTCTGCATCTCAGCCCTCAGCGACAACATTCAGCCAGTGCCCACAGAAAAACTAAATTCGGCACCTCTTCCTCCTGTTACACTGGCAACAAAGAGGGAGTTTCCGTAACGCTCCCGTCACCCACCAGGTGCCCAATCCCATTCCCTGCCCAGTCTCCGCGGCTCCCGCAGGCGCCTCGGTGTGCGAAGAGGCCGCGGTGCCCGGGTCAAGGCACAATGGGGGGATGGGGTGGGAGGCGAGAGGGTGGGATCTGGGAAGTGGGCCGTGGAAGGGCTCTGGGGCTCGCTTAAATACCCGAAACCCGACTGGGGGCGGCGGGCAAGAGAAAAGGGTCAGAGATCTAATGGAGCAGAAACTGGAAATAGGTGGAAGAGGGGTGAAGACCCCATGCTGGAGGTACTCCTCCTAGGAGCACAGAAAATAGTCGGTGGATGGGGAGAGGGGGTACTCCACGGAGCAGGGAAGAGCGAGGCCAGGAAGATGAGGGAAGGGGGTGCCACCTGGGGCAGAGGAGGCGCCTGTGTGGCCTCTACTTGCAGGCGGGCGGGACGGGCCGCTCAGGTGTGACTGGGAGGAGGAGGCCAAGTAGGGAAGGGGCAGAAAGGAGCTGAGGGCGCACTGAGGGCCGCGCGGAGGAGCCTGCGGGTCGGCAGCCGCGGAGCCAGCGCGGCGGCATCGGCGGGACAGGCGGACGGGAGAAGCGGGTGGGGGGGCTCTGTAGTGCACGGTGGGCTTAAGGGAGGAAGGCAGGTAGCGAGAAGCATCGGGCGCAGGGCGCCCGTCGTGCAGCGCGGGGGAGGCATCCGGGCGGGCGGCCGGGAGGCGGGAGCCCCTCACCTGCGCGGCGGAGGCGGAGCTGCAGCAGCCCATGGCGGGGCCGGAGGAGCCCGGAGGCGGCGCCGGGCGCGCAGCTACGCCCCGGAGCCCCTCGGCATGCGAGCCGGCGGGCGCCCGGGGAGGGCGCGGCCTGGCCCCGCACGGCTCGGCGGTGACGGCGGCGGCTCGGACGGCGGCGGGGACTCAGGAGGCGGCGCGGCTCGGAGCGGGCGCCGGCCACATCCCCCGGCGGCGGCGGCTGCGCGGCTCCTGCTCCGCTCCTGCTGCTGCAGCTGCTCCCCAGCGGAAAGGGGCGGGCGGCGGCGGCGCCTCCTCCTGTCCCCCGCCTCCCGCCTCCCGCGCCCAGTCCCTCTCCCGATCCCTCTCCCCGGCCGCCGCCTCCTCAGCGCCGCGCGCGTCTCCCATCAGACTCCCCGCCCCCAGTGCAGCGCCGCGCGGGCGGCCGGGCGGCGGCGGCCAAAACGAGGCCGGGCCCTTTGGCGTGCGTCGGAGTCTGCGCGGTGCCGAGCCTATTTAGCGGTGGCACCGAGGCAGAGCGCTGCCTCAGGGCAAGAGGGCACCCGGGGCTGAGGCGCCTGAGGGCTGGGCAGGCTCACTAGTAAAATGGGGCCGTGTTGCTTCCGGACGCGGGAGGTACGGGAGAGGCACGCGGAGTTGCTCTCTGTCCCCGCTGGGAGCGCAACCTGAAGACCCTAATGGCTTCTTACCGCTCCGAAGACTGCTTTTTATCCAGAGGAAAGCATACATAATAAACCTTCTCTGGAAAAGGGGTAGGTGATAGAAGACGAGGAGAAACAAGCATCAGTTGCTACTCGCCCCATTTTTCTGATGTTGAAAACAGCCTCGAAAGAGAACCAAGAGCCTAACGCACCCAAGGTCAAAATTGTTATCAAGAGCCAAAATAGGGAAAAGCAGTAAAGTTCTCCAGGTTTCTCAACTCAGAATCATATTGGATCTGAACTAAACTTTCTTATACAAAGGATAGTCCACAAAAAAACAATAAGCGAGTATTCAAAAAATTTGCAGCCCCCAAAGAGTCCTTGGGGAAAGTGTGAGATGAGAACAGTTATATAATGGCAGGAATAAAACCATAAAGGTTGTGGGTAATACTAGAGCCACGGTACCGTTATAAACCTTTTCCATGTTTCATTTCTTCTCGTCAAAGAATGTCTTAAAAACAGAATCAGTTAAAAACTTTAAAAAGTTTATTCTCAAAGATGCAAGGGGATGAGACTCTAGAAGGCCTGACCAAATAAAAACAGGAAGTATTAACAACCACCCAAAGTCTAAGGGGGAAAAAAACAGCATGGAAGTAAGTTGACTTTAATGTTCTTTGGAAAGGGAACCTAAGCAAAGTCAAGATTGGAACCTGGCGACAGCTGACGAAAAGATCAGAGAAGAGTTCCTAGGTGGTGTGTTCCAGTACCATTTCCTAGATGTGTTACTGGATCTAACTTAACCTCCTTCCCCTCCTCTGTGAAACAGATAATAGGGATGACCACGAAAGTTTGCTATCAAGATTAGATAACATATGAAAGCAACCAGTAGGTTGGTAAGCACTCAACAAGAACTGCGTGAGATCCTTAATCCTTTCTCTGCATTCTCCCTGTTTCCTTTCAGTTTGACCAGAAGGTCCACCATACCGCTGGGCTGGTGAATCCTAAGTATGTTATCAGTCACACTTAGGATTCATTAAATAGAATGACTCTAGTCCCAGTTCTGTTCATAAACTCTACAATTAGATTGTAAACTCCCTGAGGACAAGGGAAAGCATTTTCCCCTTTGTACTTCTCTAGGCAATCTCAAATATTTGTTGAATTATTCAGTGCATCCAGGAATAAAAAAACCTTCCCTTGAGATTTTCCCTCAAAGCCTCAAAGTACATCTTGTTTTTAACTGAGGGAGGAGGCTGAAAGTAAAATTACAGTCTTAAACAAGAAGCCATCTGTCTTCTTTATAATCAAGGAAAGGGGAGTTGTTTCTCTTAGTGGAGTCAATATGGGAGCATTCCTCTCGGATTATAAAAATCTTTTTGGCTAGTAGTGTTATTCTATGTAGTAGCTAGTGCTTATTTTGTAATTAGAACTGCAGAAGCAGATAAATACATGACACACTGTGGCAGTGCTTCAGAATAAAATGTGTTTCACTTTTTTTGAGGTCTCTTTCCAAGACATGGATGATGGGTGCATGTAACTAAAAGGAAACTCATTCCATTGTGTTCAATCTGAACTCCAGTTTTCTCTTTAAAGGATAATGGAACTACTGAATTCTAAAGTTCTGTAAGGTGCTTTGTAAATATACTAATTATGTATGTATGCACCATATATGCATGTGAATGTGATGTTTTAAAATTATACCTCATCATTAGCGTGAGAGAAACTAACAGCTTCTGAATTTATATTCTCTACCTTCTAAGAAGGAGTCTCTTTCCCATCCCCCTTACACCCAAAGAGGCCTCATAAAGGGAATGATTTAGAGGGGGGCCAAATTACTGTTGCTTTTCATTCTTTCTGATAAACAAGCACACACAGCATTTAATGAAATTAATTGAATTCAGAAATCTCGAAAGATAATTTTTTTTTCATAGCCGTGATCAAGGTACTGATGTTACCACCAAGAGGTGTCATCAAGGCAAGCCACATAGGAAGGGCTTAGGTATGTTTTTCTTTTGAGAAAAAGAGAGTTTTTAAATAAAAACTTATGTAAGAACAGCATCTGCACTAACCAGGATAAAATTATAAGGTCTATCCATCTTGGTGCTGCAGGGTAAAAACGGATCACCAGCTGAGGCAAACAGAAATGCTTTCCAGTGGTCCCATATTGCATAATTGACCATGTGAATTCCAGGATTTCCAGCTTCAGATGGAGGGCTTGGTGATGGTCACTTACTGAGGGAAACATTACACTAATGGTCGTTCCGACGATGGTAATAATCATTGCACACATGATTTCAGGTTTTTGTGTAACAGAGTATAAATACATTTATATGTATATCTGCTAAGAATAGTCCTCTAATTTTTTTTAAGGCATTTGGTGCTTTGGCTGTGTTATTTATGTTTTAGCACACACTGTGTTCACAGTCGCATTCCACAAGAGCACATTTACCTCAACGGAGCCCCAGCTTCCAGATCTGCCTCACAACTTCCTTCTTGAAAACCTTCAGGTATCACTCACTCCCCACCTACCCCCCACCCCCCGCCCTGGAAATGCTCCAAAAGGGAAAACTAATTGCAGCCAAAGGCTGTAACTGTTCATTCATTTCCAGAGAGGCAAGAGTAGGTCTCTATTCTTGAAGATGGAAATGTATCTCAGCAACCCCGAAGTTAGAAACTCCTGAAAAGAGCTTCCCTGAACTCAGGCATGTGACAGGACAAGACAATATTGTTCCCAGCCAGGCTCTAGCGAGAATCATAAATCCTTAGCTCTGCAACTTTGTTTCTGCCCACACTTGTAAGTTGATGTTTCTCCAGTGTTAATTAACAACTCTGGCTTTTATTTGTGATTTCACTTGGATTTTCTTTGCAATATCAGAAAATTTATAAGTTCTCTAAAAATGCTTGTGTGAATTCATGTTTAGAGGGGTATAGCATTTTCCCTATTACTTTTCCAAATGACATTTTTTTATCTGTAGTTTTTCAATATTTTTTTTTATTGATTCCTTTTTAGTAACTAAGCACGTTTCATCAAGTATCACATATGTAAACATTAGTCTTTGGGGATTTGAGCTGTTTCTAACATTAAGCTAGGGTTGGTTTTTATTTTGGGGTGGTGGAGTGAGGAAGGGGAGGAAGAGAGGCAGGATTATAAATATTCATTTGAGTAGGAAAGAAATAACTTATACGGAAATCCTTTTGTTTAACAATACAGTCCTTGAGCCATTATAATGAGCCAGATACAGCTTGAGGCCAGGGTTTTGCAGATGAATGAGGTACATTCCTAGTCCTTAAGTTGTTTATATTTTGGTGAGGTAGAAAGACATTTAAACCAAAAATTAGAAGATAGATCAAATGTAATGAGAAGAATGAGTCCACATCCTATGTAAACTCAGAGGAAGTCCACAGAGACTGATTCATTTTGTTTATAAAAAGTGCTAGCTACATTACATTTTCTGCCTGTTAACCCTTATATTCTAACCTCTACTAGACAAGTCCCACTCTACCAAAAGCCGAGAAAAGAGCTTGGTGTCCAAGAATGCATCATAAATACTTCTTAAAAAAATAAACGAATTTTATCAACGAGTTTTAGGAACTTTGATTTGTAAATGCCTAAGACTATCTCAAAGAAAAGGTTATCTGAAACATTTAATGATTATTTTATTTCAAATTTTTTTGGCTATTTTTTCTGTAAAACATCTGGAATAATATATTTCTTTATATAATATTGGAAATATGTAAGGCTTTTACTTGGAAGACACTATAGCCTAATACCTTAGCAAAAGACAGATAGGATTAACTACACAAACCTTTTTAAACTTCTAGATGTAAAAGTTACCATAAATAAACACAACCAACAAACAGGTGAATAATACTTTACTGCTATGGTCTGAATATTTGTGTCCTCCAAAATTCATACATTGAAATCTTAACTCTGAAAGATGATAGTTTTAGGAGATGGTTCTTTGGGAGGTACTTGAGGCTGGAAACATTATGAATGGAATCAATGCCTTATAAAAGAGCCCCTGTCACCATGTAAGGGCACAGAATCAATGCCTTATAAAAGAGCCCCTGTCACCATGTAAGGGCACAGCAAGAAATCTGCAGTCTGCCGCTTCAAGGAGGACCTTCGCCCAAATTCAAGCATGCTGGCGCCCTGATCATAGACTTGCACTCTCCAGAACTGTGAGAAATACATTTCTGTTGCTTATAAGCCACCTAGTCTATGACATTTTGTTAAAGCAAACTGAACAGATGAAGACATTTCTTATCCGTAATACTCAAAAACCTCCTATTAAAAACAAAAACTGAACACTTACCATAGAAAAATGAGTAAAGAACATGGCAGAAAAATTCCACAGTGAAAGGACTATAAAGTATGAAATGCTGCTCAACCTCACTAATAATAAAACTGTAGGTTAAAAAATTAGGAGCTTTCATTCCTCACCTAACAACCTGGCAAAGATTTAAAAGCTTGTTAATATCCAGTGTCAGAGAAAGTCACAGTACTCTCCTATAGTATTGCTGGGGATATCATTACCTCTTTCTGAGAGGAATTTAAGAATTTATACCAAATTTTAAAAGGTGCGTATTTTTTTTACCTTAGAAATTCTTCTCCTAGGAATGTATCCAATAACAATACTGTTTTGTTTCAATAAGGAAAAATGAGGAAAATCTAAATTTCTATAAATGGAATATCAGTTAAATAATAGGAAATACTATATAGCTATTATAAACTATGAGGTCCATTGGAATTAACCAGCATAAAAAGATAAATGCAATACACCCTTGACTTAAAAAAGCACTTTACAAAGCAGCATTGCAACAGAATCCTGTTTATGTGGGGTGTATGTGTGTGTGTGCGTGTGTGTGTGAAGAAGAGGTTGTGAGGAATATATACCACTCTGTTAGAGCAGTTACCTTTGAAGAAGAGATGGGAGTAAATTGGGGTGAGGTTGAGCAACACAGACGGGAGACACTTTCTGAATTATAGACTTCTATATAGATTTTTGTTTTGACAAAAGCATTTATTGCTTTTTAAGCTATATTAAAATATTTTCTTATAAAATGTTTGTAGGGAAAGTGGTGCTCTCAAATGACCTATTAATCATGGAGACATTATGCAAAGTGTCCTGAGTACAGAGAAAGAACAGGTTACCATTAAATGTGATGATTAGGAAAGACTTAATGAAGGAAAAGACCAGCATTGAGCTGGTCTTTGAACAACAGGTAAGTTTTTGATAAGTGAAGATGGGGGAAATATAGTTTCAGGTATAAAATGACATAAGCAAAGGTTTAGGCTTAGAAATGAATATGGTCTGTTGGATGTTCCAGTTGTCTATTGTTGTATCATGAATCAAAGTAAAACTTGGTGACTTAAAACAACAACAATTAGATATTATCATCTCTCGCAGTTCTGGGGACTGAGAAGGCTCAGGTAAACTGGCAGTTCTCACTTGGAGGCTCTCATGTGGTTTTAGTCAGACAGCGGATGGGGCAAAAGTCATCTCATTTCCTCACTCATATACCTGGTGACTAATGCTGACTGTTGGCTATCGGCCAGAACACTTACGTGGAGCCTGTCTCTGTAACTTGAGCTTCCTGGCAGCATGGTGCCTGGTTTCCAAGAGGACCGGTTAACATTGCATTACCTTTCATAGCCCCAGAAAGCAGATAGTGTGACTTTTGCTACAGTCACAGACCCATTCGGATGCAAGGGAAGAGACCATAGATGCCACTGCTATCCACTCACAAGAAAAATATCAATGTCACATTATAAGAAGAGCATGCAGGATGGGAGGTTTTGCCACGAGCTCTCCAGTTTGCCACAGTTCCCAACACTCTGAAGTCTACTCTGAAGTCTCTTATGACAGGAGCCAGCCTCTAATGTCTACATTACCCCAGCATCATGGGCCTTGGAGTTTGTATCTCCTACACAGAAGAAGAGCAGAAGACGTGGAGAAAATAGGTAACAGAGGGAGCTTTTTGCTTTAAAAAATCACTGTGGTGATACCTTACAGGGAGGTCTAGAGGAAGAGATTAAATAATAAAAACAGTAGGTGCTAAAGCTGTTGCCCCTAGTCATCAACTCTGCTCCCCAGTTCAGCAAAATAAGTGTGATGAATGGGAGTCCTCTGTATTCTGCCCAAAGCATTCAGTCTTCAGGATGTTCTGAACAGGCCTCAATTCTTATAGGATCTGTTACTCCTATGCATGGCAGGAAACTACTAGGCCATGAGAGGTCATTAAACTTTTTGAGAATACGAGAATACCAAGGTACCACTTCGGGGTTACTAACTGATAGTTCTCCAATTGAGCAAAGGACATAGATTACCTGGGAATCAAGCTTGATTTGACCGCCAACTTACTTTCCAAGTGATCTAATAGTCTGTCTCAGTGTGATGCTGCAGAACAAAATGAAGGGAAAGGGGAGGTAACTCGGGAGGCTCTGAGGTCTGGCCAGACTAGTGATTTGAAGCTTGGCTACAGTGATCCCCAGCTTCCTTCAAGTCCTGTTAAGAGATTTGTGTTTGGCCATGAATCTTGTAGCATTAGCCTGGTTCTTAAAGTAACCATCCACCCCCAACTATTATTATTTTATTGGACAAACTGTCAAAATCTACCTGTTCTTTTTCTGAGAGCTCCTTTCTTCTTTTCTCATTGGCACTAGACAGAGTCATTTTCCCTAATACTATGTAATTTAGAAGAGGCTGTGTCAATTGCATAAAATATTTCTAATCTCCATAATTAAGATGCTGCCAGGCTGACAGCTTTGCTCCCTTACTCCCCCTCAGCTAGTTGCAAGATGTAGAAAGATATTTAAAAAGAGTACTAAAGCAAAAATGACATGCTGTTCCTCTCCCAGAGGGCCATCTCATAGCTATCACTTGCCTCCCTGGACTCCTGCTTGGAGAGTTTCATTTATGGCTTCTTCAAAAGTAGGAAGGGGAGACTATGTCAAGGTTCTCCAAACCATATTCTCTCCATTCTCAGAAAATGTATACCCTGTTCTCAGTTTGGATTTAGAGAAAATCCAGATTGCCCCTTCTTATGGCCTGCCTTTGAGGTTAGCTCCTAACACAGTGTTCGACACAGAAATAGTCGCCAATGAATTAGGGTCAGGCAATTGAATAATTGAATTTAGAGGTCAATGAGAAATTTAGAGGTGAGAAGTAACAGAACATTGTAGTTGGTGGTGAAGAATCTGTGAAGACCGTATACTCCATTTTCCTTCACTAAGATGACCATAATATTCAACTCTATCCTCCTCCCTTTTGCTAGTTTGACAATATATTTATGTGTAGCCTGTAAAAGTCTCATTTTATCTTCACAATAATTCTATTAAGTAAAAACTTCTATCACTTTTATTTTTCATTCTTTATCATTATTTTAGAGATTAGGAAAAGAGGTATAACAAAATAGTCTTGACAGACTAGATTATGCTGCTATGACAAATTTACTGTCAAATCTAAGTGGTTTAAAGAACAATGGTTTATTTCTCCTTCACAGTATTATGAAACAACAGTTGTCCCAGTTGGGGAGAGGTGAGATGGTAGTGTCTGCTCCATATAGTCATTCAAGTGCCCAGGCTTATGGAAGCTTGAAGGTATTTTAACTGCAATCTGTATAATGTGAGGTCTTTCAGCTTCTCAGAGAGAAGAAAAAATTGAATAATTACCTATGGGTTTTCACTGCTTCAGCCCAGAAATGACACACATTCTTTTGGTTGCATTTCATTAGCTAGTACTAGACTTATGTCCTCACATAATAGTAAAAGGAAGAAATTGTAGGACTAATGGAATATATGGTAAGCATTACTGTCACTGCTTTATGAGGTAATAATTGGCCCACCATCACATAGCTATTAAGTGGCAAGATTGGCACCTAGACCCAAGTTGTCTGACCCCAGAGTCTATGCTCTTAATCACTGCATTTTTTATAACTTCATCATGTCATTTTGAGAATAGAAGTGGCCATGGTGTGGGAGGTTGCTGTAGCATAGAAGGAAGACCCCTGAACTCAAGACATTTGAGTTTGCATACTTATTGTCACTTACTAGTTATGAGGCCTTGGGCAAGTCCCTTAGCCTCTCTGCTAAGAACAGTTTCCCCACCTATAAAAGAGGGATGAATAAAACTTATTTAGGTCATTATGAAGATGGCAGTATAAGAACCTTCATGACATATAATGTTCCCTTAATGAATATATAAGTTTAAATTCTTATCATTTCTTCTTCCTGCTGCTCTTTCTGTCACACAAATGCCTTCCTAGGATGTAAATCCTTCTATAGGGAGACCTTTTGCTGAAAGTCCTAGTTGAACTTTTGCCAGAGGAAAGACTTCAGTAACCTGATCTCAACACATCTAGCATTAAAATTCTGATTCTATTACCAGTCCTTTTCCAGATATCAGCAATTTTCTTCATGTGTTGCTAAGCACTACTCATTCATGATTTCAGGTAAAAGGAAAGGATAATGTCACAGTGGAATTAAAAGTTGTGGCTTGAGAGCAGTTTTGCATTTAAAAACACTGTGAATGTTGGAACCTCTCTAGGAAGTAAATGTCAAGGCACATTAATATGGAGTGAGTACCAATGCCTTCAGGTATCAACCTTCTGAAAGAGCCCATTTGGTTTATCGTTGTAGCCTCTTCTAAATTCTGAAAATGAATCTTCTATATTACTGTAATATTATTTAGAAAAAAATTAAATATCTATTAAAGCAACCAGGTAATAGGGGGAAAAATGTCTTATTTAGAAGCTTAATGGACTTTTTTCTCCTGGGAAAGGAAAATAAATTGTTTCCTATGGGAAGGTGCATAAACTCTTTCAGAAGGCCTCTGGGTAATTGTTTAGGAGAGTATTGGCAGAGATAATTTACAATCTTAGGAATTGAGGTTCATAGCAAAAGTAATGAGCTTCCCTGAAGCAAGGCTCCTTTTTCAAAAGGAGCCTGAAGCACCTCAATTTTTATTTTTTATTCTTTGCCTTTCTTGTTAGCATCTCAAAAATTCTGACACGGGTTGCAATCTTGGGCTCTGGCATCAAACAAATGTGGGTTTGATAACCAGCTCAGCAAACTACTAGCTGTGGGACCTTGTGTAGCTTACGTAAGCCCTCTGAGCACCTGTGTCCTCATCTGTGATATTGCATCATGATTATTAAATGAAGAATAGCACTTGGCAAGGTTACAAATGGTGTATGTGACATGTTTGACACCTGGAACAGATTATTTTTAACTCACTTCTTTAGATAATAAAATTATTTTCAATAATAATAATTTTCTTAATTTATCCTTGGTTTCAAAACAATAATTAAAAAGAATAAATTTATTTTTTCAGAATCAAATGTATGTTTGAAAAAAAGAATTCAATAAATGATTTGAATTGAAGGGAAGCAGAATTTGTTACCCCAAAATATGCTTCTTCGGCATATTGGTTATTTTAAACTGGTTATCTTTAAAGAAACAGCGGACACAGGAGAAGCTCTGATAACCAGATAGAAGTTATCCTTCTGTAAGAGACACATATATAGGGAAAATCCCCATTTATAAAGATATTTCCTGTGCTATACCAGGAAAAGGAGATGACCAAATTTCTAGAAACTCATCAGGAAGAAGGTATCAACAACTCTGTATAACAACCATACTCTTGTTTACTGTGCTTTCCTGGTAACCCCCTCCCAAAGTGGCTCTCCAATCCCAATCTTTCGTCTTTAGCTGCATATGGTATTTAAGGTAGCTTGTGTGATTTCAGAGAGCTATTCACTTTCCCTGGGTATCTCTTATGTATACAGGAAGTATACATGTTATTAAACTTGTTTGTTTTTCTCCTGTTAATCTGTCTTTATTATGAGGGTGTCTTAGCAAAGAACCTAGAAGAGTATAGGAAAAATAATTTTTCCTCCCCCATAATTCAAACTAAAATATATAGTTACTACACAATTATACCTTGCAGTTCACAGTTTTACTGTTTTTAGTTTTAAACTTTAATTTAAAAAAAAATTGCTGAGCAATTATATGCCAACAAATTGGACAATCCGGAAGAAATGGATAAATTCCTAGAAACATACAATCTTCTGAAACTGAGCCAGGAAGAAACAGACAATTTGAACCAACCAATTACTACTAACAAAATCAAATCAGTAATCAAAAAACTCCCAACAAACAAAAAGTCCTGGACCAGATGGCTCCACAGGTGAATTTTACCAAACATTCAAAGAAGAATTTACACCTATTCTTCTCAAACTATTCCAAAAAATTCAAGAGGAGGAAAGGCTCCCAAACTCATTCTATGAAGCCACCATTACCCTGATTCCAAAACCAGACAAAGTCATTACAAAAAAATATTACAGGCCAATATCCTTGATGGACATAGATATAAAAATTCTCAACAATACATAAGCAAACCAAATTGAGCAGTACATTAAAAAGGTCATACACCATCATCAAGTTGGATTTATTCCTGGGATTCAAGTGTGGTTTAATATTCTCGAATCAAGTAATGGGATACACTGCATTAAAAAATTGAAAGATAAAAATCATATGATCATATCAATAGATGCATTTATGATAAAAACACTCAACAAAGTGAGAATAGAAGGAATATACCTCAACATAATAAAGGCCATATATGACAAACCCACAGCTAACATCATACTCAGCAGGTAAAAGCTAAAAGTGTTTTCCTTGAGATCAGGAACAAGACAGGATGTCCACTTTCACTACTTTTATTCAACTTAGTATTGGATGTCCTAGCCACAGCCATCAGACAAAGAAAATAAAAGATATCTAGATTGAAAGGAAGAAGTAAAACTGTCATTATTTGCAGATGACATGATGCTATATATAGAGAACCCTAAAGATTCTACCCAAAAACTGTTAGAACTAATAAATGAATTCAGTAAAGTAGCAGGATACAAAATTAATATTCAGAAATCAGTTGCATTTGTATACACCAATAATGAACTAGCAGAAAGAGAAAGTAAGAAAATCATCTTATTTAAAATTGCATCAAAAAATAAGTTTAACCAAGAAGGTAAAAGGACTGTACTTGGACACTTGGACAATTATAAGTCATTGAAGAAAGAAATTGAAGAAGATGCAAATAAATGAAAACATAGACTACGCTCATGGGTAGGAACAATTAACATTGTTAAGATGTCTGTACTACCCAAAGCAATCTATAGATTCAATGCAATCCCTATCAAAATACCAATTGCATTTTTAGAATAAATAATCCTAAAATTTATATGGAACCATAAAAGATCCTAAATAGCCACTGCAACTTTGAGAAAGAACAAAGTTGGAGGCATCACACTACCTGATATTAAACTATACTACAAGGTATAGTAATCAAAACAGTACTGGCGTTAAAATGGACACATAAATCAGTGGAACAGAATAGAGAGCCCAGAAATAAATTCATACCTATGAATTTATGGTCATCAATGACAAAGGCAAGAATATACAATAGGGTAAAGACAATAAATGCTATTGGGAAAACTGTACAGATATATGCAGAAAAATGAAACTGAACTACCTCTTTACACCACATACTAGAATGAACTCAAAATGGATTAAAGACTTAAATGTAAAAATCGAAATAAATCTCCTAGAAGAAAACATAGGCAGTAAACTCTCTGACATTGCTTAGTGGTATTTTTTCTGCTATATCTCCTCAGGCAGGAGAAACAGAAGAAATTGTTAGGAATTGTTAGGAATCAAGAGAAGGAAAAGACAACCTACTGAATGGGAGAAGATATTTGCCAATGACATATCTGGTAAGGGGTTAGTATCCAAAATTTAAAAACTCATATCACTCAACACCAAAAAAAAAAAAAAAAAAAAAAAAAAAAAAGAAAGAGATCTAATTTAAAAATGAGCAGAAGACCTGAATAGACATTTCTCCAAAGCAGACATACCGGTGGCCAAAAGACATGAGAAAAGGTGTTCAACATCGCTAACCATCAGAGAAATGCAAGTTAAACCACATTAAGATATCACCTCATGTCAGAATGGCTATCATCAATAAATCAAAAAACAAGTGTTGGCTAGAATGCAGAGAAAAGGAAAACCTCGAGCACTGTTGATGAGATTACAAACTGGTACAGCCACTATGGAAAAACGGTTTGGAAGTTCCTCAAAAAATTAAAAATAGAATCTTATAATCCAACAATTCCACTTCTGGGTATTTATCTGAAGAAAACCAAACACTAATTTGAAAAGATATATACACCTCCTATATTCACTGTGGCACTATTTATAATAGTCAAGTTATAGAAGCAACCTAAGATGAGCTGAGAAAGAAGATGTGGTATATGCAATGGATTATCACTCAGCCATAAAAAAAGAAAGAAAAGAAAGAGAGAGAGAGAAAGAAATAAGGAAGGAAGGAAGGAAGGAAGGAAGGAAGGAAGGAAGGAAGGAAGGAAGGAAGGAAGGAAAGAAAGAAAGAAAGAAAGAAAGAAAGAAAGAAAGAAAGAAAGAAAGAAAGAAAGAAAGAAAGAGAAGATAGAGAGGAAGAAAGAGAGGAAGAAAGGAGGGAAGAAAGAAAGAAAAAGAAAGAAATCTTACCACTTGCAATGACATGGTTGGACCTAGATGGTGTTATGCTGAGTGAAATAAGTCAGAAAGAGAAAGACAAATACCATATGATTTCACTTATATGTGGAATCTAAAAAACAAAATAAACAAAATGGAAACAGACTCATAGATACAGAGAATGAACTGGTGATTGTCAGATGGGTGGGGGTTGGAGGGCTGTGTGAAAAAGATGAAGAGATTAAGAAATACAAATTGGTAATTACATATTAATCATGGGGATGTGAAATATAGCATAGGGAATTTAGTCAATAATATTATAATAACTATGTATAATGTCAGGTGGGTACTAGGCTAATCAGGGAAATCACTTTGTAGATTATATAAATGTCTAACCACTATGCTATACACCTGAAACTAATATAAAATAATACTGAATGTTAACTCTAGTTGAAAAATAAAAATTAGAGAAAAACCTCACTGTCATGTAGAGTGATTAAACTACATACATTAATTCAATTTTGTTTTTTAATCTTTAGAACTACTGTGCTATCATAGTTTATTTATATTTCCTGTTTAAATGTAATGATATGTCCTACCACAGGGGTTGGAGACACAAACCATGCCCTAAGTGACCTTGAACAATTACTAGCTATTATGAACTTACTCTTGAAGCAAATCCAGGAAGTTGTGTCTACACGTGTCAGGGCTGACTGTAACTAGGGGTTGTCTGGATTAACTTCCATTTAGAATACAACGTTTATTAAGAGATAAGTAATAAATATTTGCTGATTTGAAGTATTATGTAGTAAATATTTTATGTGCATATTATGTATTAAACTTATATACCTATAAGTTTATATATACATACTATAATATACATATATATAATTAAAACTCAACAGTTTTGAAGGTAGATCAAGCAAAGATGTTTTAGGAAAAAGCATTTTATCACCAACGTTGTTTAAAATTGTTGGCGATAGTAATATGGTGATAATAAAAAGCAGACCAGGCTTGATTGTTTTTTAAAGTTCTCCACAGACAATGCACCCTCTATTGCTGTACGAGGGCTAGCCACTCCTACTGCCCCACCCTTGGCATACCACAGCAAGGTTTCTGGCACACAGTAAGCATTCAACATGTGTCAACTGTTGTTATTTCTCTACATGTCTTAAAACCAAAGAGATTCCTAAGGTCTTACTTTTAATTTGCAGAGAGAAAGAAAAACAAAGACATGGAAATATGACTTAACTTCCCAATAAAAAAGTATCATTAGCTTTTAAAAAGAGTAATGTTTTTTATAATCATAACAATAGATGCTTTTTTAATTTAAAAAACATATAAAAGTATTTTAAAAAGTATACAAAAGGTAATCAAAGCCCCTGTAGTTGTGTTATCCAAAGACAATAATCATTTATTAATCATTTACTATATATATCCCAGGAGGTGTATAGCCATTCCATTATTTTAATTTTTACTAGGCACCAATGAAGTAGGTTGATTTTTACTTTTTTTTTTCTTTTACAGAGGCAATAGCTGAGACCTAGAGAAGTTATATAAGTAGTCGAAGGTTATAAGCCCAAGCTCACAAGTGGCAAACTGGATATTTAAATATAGTTCTGTTTAACTAAAAGCCAAACCTTTTAACAACTCTGCTATTTTATACCTTTATAACTTCACCTCTAGGAACACATTTGAAGAAAATAAACAATTGGTTTCAAAGATTTATGAATGAGGATATTTATCACAGTGATAGTTGTAAAAACATATATTTGTGTATTTGGAAGAAAGAGGAGGAGGAAATAATACATTACCAATAGCTAACTCTTAGTTACTGAATTATAGGTAATTTTTATTTTATTGTATATATTTTTCAATATTTTCTAAAATTTTTATACCAAGAATGTATAATTTCTGATATGTGAAATCTAAAAATTTGAAAATTTCTTTTTTAATGTTGGTAAATTTTTGGTGAATCTTCAGCTCATCAGTCGTTGAATCCTGATTCCATACACACTTTGATTAAAATGTTTTGTACAGCTCACACTTTCTAAAAATGTCTGGAGTAAGCTGGAATTAAATGTCACTTGACTGTCTTCTCTCATGTGTCCTTTAACCCTCAACTGTTAGTGGCTCTAATTCTACCAATACTTGGATTGCTCCTAACCTTCCCAGGGAGAAGGAATTCATTTACTTATCTAACTGCTTTTTTTTTTTTTTTTTTTTAAGGACATCCAGTTCCTTTCCTCTCATTAGAAAATTAAAGAAAGAAATATTTCTTTAACACAGCCCAACTTTCTCCAATCACATGCAATATTTTTCCCATCTTTTAAAATTTTCTTCCTGTAACTAGCTCTCTTCAGAAATATTGGACATGGTTAGTAGTTTTCATCACAAGCCTAAGCTTCCTGGATATCTGGGCAATGAATGATATGTTAGCTGTGGGATCCTCAGCGTGTCTCTTCATGCGGGACTCACTTTTCTCATCTGTAAATGAAGACACAAAGTCATCAAGCTCTAAAGTCCTGGCCTAAGATTAATCCTTCAGTAAAAACAGAAGAGTAAAGGACTGGCTATTAATCCCTCTGATCTCAGTGCTGAAGGAGGATGTAAGTAGATCAACTCTGAATGGTACCTGAGCAAAGGGCTTATAGTGTAGGGGCTTAAAGTAGTACTGAGGAAAGATGCTAAAATTAGAACTAAATGACCCCAAAAGGAGGCTTAACTGTCTAGCTACATGGCCTTGAGCAAGTTATGCAATCTCCTGGTTGCTTTTCAGATTTTGTCTTTGTCTTGGTATTCTGTGGTTTCTGTAGGAAGTATCCAGATGTGGATTTCTTTTTGTTTATCCCACTTGGGAATGGTTGCAATTTTTGAATCTGTGTGAATGGTATTTTTCATTGGTTTTGGAAAATTCTCAGCCACTCGGTATCCAAATATTGCTTCTTGGGCAAAACAGTATAAACTCTGGGAATTGCTTTAGAATATACCAACAAAGACATAAACAGAAAGAGAGAAAATGAAAACATGGGCAAAATCTTGATATTCATGGAAACTGGTGATGGGTATGTGGGGTTTATATATTCTCTACTTTTTTTTCTTTCATGTATATTTAAATCATTTTATAATAAAAAGTTAAAGAGATATAAAAGACATAAAACTATTGTCTCCTCCTTTTGGAGCTCCAGTGGAATGTATATCAGACCTCCTCATTTTATCTCCCATGTATTTTTAATGCTTATATTTTCTATATATTTATCTCTCATTGACATTCTGGGTAATTTCTTCTGACCTATTTTTAGGTTATTTATTCTATATTTAATTATATTTAATTTGTTGCTGAGTGCTTAATTTTACTTATTATAATTTTTATTTAGAGGCATTCTTTTTCTTTCTTTTTCAAACATGTTAGGTAACTTTCTCTAGGAATTTTTTTTAATACGCCCCTTCCCCAGCCATTAAAACAACAACGATAACATAGTAGGCATAATTGTTTTATAGCTTGGGTCTCATAATTCTGACATCAGAAATATGTGAAAGTCTGTTGATAGTATCTATTTGTTTTATTATTATTTTTGTTTGTTTTTCTTCTCCCCAGCTTTATTGAAATATAATAGACAATTAGTTGCTTGTATTTACATTGTACAATTCAATGAGTTTTTTTTTCAATTATAGTTAGCATGCAATAATCATGCTAACTATAATCAGAGATCCACATAACTAACAGAATGATCATCCTACCAAATCTAGTACCCCTCTTCCCCTTTACATATTTATTACATTATTAACCATCTTCCTCATGCTACTCACGACATCTCCATGTCTATTCTGCAACTATCCAATTGTACCTCTTAATTTCTTTGCCTTTTTTTGTACTCCCTAACCCCCTTCCTATCTAGCAGCCCTGAAAATACTCTCTGTATCTATGAATTTGTCTGCTTTTGTTGTTGTTGTCTATTTTGTTCTTTAGATTCCACATGTATGCGAAATCATGTGATATTTGTTTTTCTCTATCTGACCATTTCATTCAGTGTAATACTCTCTAGGTCCATCTAGGCAATATCTTTTTTCATTCCCTTCTTTTTAGTCTGTGTGTGTCTTCTAATCTGAAGTGAGTCTCTTGTAGGCAGCATATATAGGGGTCTTGTTTTCTTATCCATTCAGCCACTTTACCTTTTGGTTGGAGAACTTAATTCTTTTCCATTTGAGGTACTTGTTGATATGAGTGTAGTTATTACCATTATTTATTCTTGTTTTTGATATATGTGTTTTCTTCTTAAAGAAGTCCCTCCAACATTTCCTGTAATATTGGCTTAGTGTTGATAAATTCCCTTAGCTTATTTTTGTCCGGGAAGCTCTTTCTCTGTCCTTCAACTCTAAATGACAGCTTTGCTTGATAAAATATTTTTGGTTGTAGATCCTCGTTTTTCATCATGTCGAATATTTTGTGCCAAGCCTGTCTGTCCTGTATGGTTTCTTTTTAAAAATCAGCTGCCAGTCTTATGGGTGCTCCCTTGTAGGTAACTAACTGCTTTTCTCTTGCTGCTTTTTTTTTTTTTTTTTTTTTTTTAGGCAAGGCAACCCTTGGTTGACCTCACAGATTGCAAAGACCTTGTCAGTTTACAATCCCTTATTTTTTATTTCTTATGCCTACAGCACCTGGTCTTCCTAGGTGGCCTCCCATCGAAGTACTAACCAGGCCCGACCCTGCTTAGTTTCCGAGATCAGATGAGATTGGGGTTGTTCAAGGTGGCATGGCCATAGACTCTCTTGTTGCTTTTAAGATTCTCTCTTTGTATTTAACATTTGGCATTTTAATTATGATGTGTCTTGGTGTGGGCCTCTTTGGGTTTCTGGTTTTTGGGACTCTCTGAGCTTCCTGGGGTTTTATGTTTATTTCCTTCACTAGGTTAGGGAAGTTTTCCATCATTATTTCTTCAAATAGCTCTTCAATGTCTTATTTTCCTTCTGATACCCCAATGACATGGATATTTTTACATTTAATAGTATCCCATATGCTCTTTAAATTATTATTATAGTCTTAACTTTTTTTTTCTTGCCATTCTGATTATGTGTGTTTGGCTTCCCCATCCTCTATATACGTTATCCTATCCGCTTCTTTATTTACTCTGTTTATTCCATTTAATATACTTTTTCATCTCAGATAATGTGTTCTTCATTTCTGACTGGTTCTCTTTTATAATTTCCATTTCCATTTTTATGTTTTTTTATCTCTTTGTTAAAGTTCTCACTGAATTCACTTACTTCCCCTAAATTCATTGAGCATCTTAATAACCATTTTTTTGAACTCTGCATCTATTAGATTACTTGACTCCATTATATCTGGATCTCTGTTCTGTTCTCACATATGGTTTCTGCTTCTTTGTCTTCCCTTTTTTGCCTGCCTCTCTGTATCTGTTTCTATGCACTAAGCAAAGCTCTTAAGTCTCTAGGTCTTATTAGTGTGGCTTTGTATAGTATGTGTCCAGCAGCACAGTCCTGAGAGGGATTCAGCTGCAGGCCAAGTTTAGTCCTAGCCTGTCCCCCTCCAGAGCCACCTGTTAAGATTTAGCAAGAAATTCACAGATGCTATACTTATAATTGCCTCAGGAGGCCACACCAGAAACCATGGTCAGCTGCCACCAGTGCGAGTCTAGGCACGGCTCAGCTAAGGGCACCTGACGTGCCAAGGACACAACTAGATGTGACTTGGGTGAGGCCTTGAGTTGGAGGAGGCAGAGTTTCAGGGAATCCTCTGGGCAGAATGACCTCTATTATCCAGTTTAATGATGTCTCAGCTATGGTGGTGTTGAGTCCGCACACTGGTAGGGGGAAGGGCTCAACAGAGGAACAATGGATACCGCTGGCACTTTTGTACAGAGCTCCACTCCAACAACTCAGTGTACACCTGTAAGTCCCTGGTTTCCTTTGCACAGCTGACTTGGTGTTGGTGCTCTGAATGAGCAGGTCCATCACTGCGAAAGTCCACTTGTGGACACGGCCCCTTTAAGATGCATCTGCAGCTGCTGCTGCCCCTGCTGCAGCCTCCATTCCGCTCAGCCGCTCGGGACCAGGCAGCCTAGAGCATCCTTGCCCCGTCCTGCCTCCTCCCGTTGCACGGTGCTTTCTTATTTCTCTCTCTATTTGTAGGGCTTATTCATCTAGATCTCAAGCTATTTTCCTTTCTGTTTGCTCCTTGTTTCTGTCACAACTTTGATTTGGTTGCCAGAGGGACGAACAGAGCCTCTATCATCTACGCCATTTTTTTCTCTCCTGTTTTATTATTTTTAAAGATTCTTTCTCATGGGGCCTTGCTTGTGTGCTTGATTATTTTTGATCATGTATTGCTCATATATTTGAAAAAATTACACATGGGATCCTTTGTGGTCTAGGATAAAGGGATTGTGCTCTAGAGAAGATAAACATTTGATTCTGCCAGGTTCTCAAAGGCATTGCCTATATGTGACCGTTTTAATATAAATTCAGAAGTTGCAACTTTTTGGACCTACTATATTCAATGATGTGAATGTAGATTTTGCAAATGCAACTTGTTGCAACTTTTCAATCTTTCCCTCCCCCACCTGAGGTTCAGCAACCAGGCAATTTTCTTGTAGCCACTGAAGTGGGGGAAAGGTTTAATTCTTTGATGCCTCAACTTCTTTGGGGTAAAGGGGTCTCTCCTTAGGAAATCAATCTTGGGAGACCCATAACTCTGGAGTATAGGGTATAGGTAAGCAACCTTAGTGCTTTCTCTTACTTTCCTAGAAAAAGATTAGTAATCTGAGGTCCAATTTCTTCATGTGTAAAATGAGGGTAATATTGCTTCATTCAGAATTGTAAGTGTTAAACAAATTTTTAAAATGCCCTTTGTATATTGTAAATCACAATGGAAACTTACTCTGGAACCCTGAGCCCTTAAGGTTTAGGGAACCTACTCAAGTTGCATGCATTACTTTAAGGATATGTGTATTTTGCTGTGTTGTGTTCCATATATTTCATAAGATTTTCAAAGCATCCATTGACTTCCAAAATATGTTTAAAATGCAACCGAAAATAGAAATTATTATTAGAAATCAAGCAAGTACAGGAAAAGGGCAGCAGATTTTGCTAGTGTTTATACATTTAGATGTTGCTGAGTTTTCAAAATCTCTGCTAGTGACAAAAATAATGAATATTTGCTCAATAAAACCATATTTTCCCTGTTCTAAACTATACTTCAATATGTGTGAAGTTCAAGGGTAAGGGAGAAACAATATATATTCCAAATAAATGCAATGGTCTTAGTTCAAGTTTAGCATCTGGTAGGAAGAGCATTTTGTTCCTTTCATACTTTTGTTGTGGCGTGACTGAATCTAAGACCCACGGAGCCGATTGAGGTTAATTATGAGCCTTTATTAGCCGGCTGGCGACTGACTCTCTACCACGCAGGGTTAGAGGAGATAAGTGCCACGGTTTTAGAGAGAGGTAGTTATAAAGCCTCTCACTATATCCTAGAACAAAGCAAGTAAGAAAGTTACAAAAAGCAAAAGTTAGCCGTTAATGTCCTTTACAAAGATAAATGTATCCGGGGAATTGCTAGATCAAACATAGCCTGGTAGACAGTCTTGTTATCTGTATCCTGGAATGTTGCGCCTCCTCCTGAGGCCTGTGGTGCCTAGAGGTATAACCTCCTTGTTTCTGATTTACTGGGAAGTCTTCACCCTTACACTCCCAAAAGAGGCAGCTTATAAAGCCTAAAACTACATCAAACAAGCAAGCAGATTACAGAAGCAGAAATTGGCCATCTTTATATCTTATACAATACATCTTCTAAAACCACACCCAAGCAAGTAGGGCAACTTCTGATATCTAAAGATATTTCTTCCCTGTAGCTGACTTAGCTAGTTTACTCACTTGAAAATTTTCCACCCTTAACACTTTATTCCTGGCAGATTTCCATTCATGGGTGCATAGACTCTTAGAATGTTAGAGCTGGCTGGATCTGTACAGATCATATCACTCACCTTTTTAATTTACATTTAAGGGCACTGAGGAAAGGACAAAGATAAATTTATTAGGATTATAAATCCAGCCAATATTCCACAGGCTTTCTGCTAATTAAAATTTTTCTTTCCTCTAAAAATTAAACATAGTCAGCAGAGTCTGAGATGCCTCTCCCCTTTGCTCTATAGCGTTACCAACATTACCCTTTGAAGCCCTGATCGAATGTCTTCTGTGAAGCTTTCCTGCCTCAGATGAGATGACCTGTCTGAGTTCATACAAAGGCTTCTTGATATACCAGAATTCTTACTGTAACTTTTCATTCCTCTTCACAACAAAAGTCTTACCATATTCCAGAATGAGAGTAAAACAGAAATCAATGATGAGAAGCTTGAAAACGTATAAATTGAATACCAAAGCTGAAAGTTAGCAGTCATCACTCATTCTTTCATTCAGCAAATATTAATTGAGTATCTAGTAATGTGCTAGGTGCTGAGGTTGCAATAATGAACCAAAGATACATGTGGTCCCTGTCCACTTCACCATCTCCACACCACCACTTTTGTCACCATGATGTCTCATTTGGGCAACTCTATTTATCACCTAACTCCATTTATCCCCTGCTTACCCTCTGATTTCCCTTTGATGCATTCTCCACCCAATAGCCAGAAGAATCTTTTGACACGTTTAAAATCCCTCTTTAAAATCCACAGGAGTTCCACTTCTAGAACAACAATAGGAAGAGCTCTGTGGACCCACTCCACAGAGAAACAGCCATAACTAGTGAATATGTACACACACACACACACACACACACACACACCCTGTGTGGACCCTGAGAAGGAAGATTCATTCAATGTGAACCCCAAGAAGGAATTTATGTGCTGAGATAGACTTCCCATAGTTAACTGAGGCCCCAAATTTTATAAATAGTAAGTTTCTAGCAGCCATTTGCTGACAGGGGTTCCTCATATATTCTGTATACTGGGAAGAACTTCAGACTGAACTCTTGGCTTCCTGCCCTATGCCCTGCTTATTTATGGCATCTGAGTCAATCATTTCAGGGAAGCCTGGGTTTTGCCTTTCAACTGTTGGACTGAGACCTACCCTGACCAATCAGAATTGCACAACATATCCTCATTTCCATCTATACTGACCAATCAGAATTGCTCTATAATGACTATTTACCAATCAGAACTGTACGAATTTGAAAACCTCATTTACATAAAATTGGACCAATTGGGAACTTCGATGGGTGCTTTCTCTACAAAAGGAGGCCTCTTTATTGTCTTGGTGGATTGCACTTTCAGTTTTGTGTTTTCCCAGTTTACAAACTGTTCATTCCATCTGAATAAAGTTTTTTCTTTTTCCTCACCTTTTTGAGAATTTTTGTTGACGATCCCAACCATCGATGTCTCTGGAAATTGTCCTAAGGGCATACGGTAAATGAAAAAATCTTTATTAAGAAAATATATTCGATCTTGCTAAGAACATCAAGAGTCCGTGAGACCATCCTGCTCTCTCACAGCATCCCATCTCAGCTTGATGACAGAAGCTCTGATCTTGGAAGGTATAGCAAAGAAAATGGAGCTCCTTCTCTTCTCAGCCCCTAGTCAAGGGGTTATGGAGGAACAGATATGGAGAAGAAGAAAAATTCCCCTTTCCCTTCTCTGGTTCATTTGGCTGACCACATAATCAAATCATCAGGAAAAAAGGTTGACAAGAGAAAATCAAATTTAATCTTGTGCACATGGGAACCCCACATACATGAGAGAGTCAGAGATGGAAAGGGAGTTTGAGGTATAGAAGACATCCTGAGCTAGGGATGAGGTAATGTACCTTAGGGGTCATTGCAGGATGCTAACAAGAGCAGATGTTTACTGCCACTGAGGCAAATCTTGGGATGGCTCATTCTGATGCCCCATCCCCACCCCAAGACACACACAAGCCACCAGCATTTCTCATCCTCCAGCTCTGGTGACTAGTGAGAGGTCAGGGGCTCCCTTCCTCCACCCAGGTCCCACATATAGGTGAGGCTCTTCTATCCAAGGCATGGCAGGCCAAGAACCCTGGTGACTAGATAACTCTTGTTCCAGTTTGCTTACAAGGTGGTTTCATAGAGATTTTAGATAAGAATTGAATACAGGATTCTGGAACTCAGAGAACTTGAGAGTGGAGATATGCAAAGCCAACCTGGGGAAAGTATGGGCACCTCTGGGGAACCACACCTGGGCCTGAGGCATCAGAAGAGCAAAAGATGCCCACTGCTGCAGTCAGCCTCCCAGCTCCAGTTCTGCCTTTCCCCAGCCCATCAAAGGCCTGGAATGTTCTTCTGCATGCCCCTCACCCCCCACCTCAGCTGGTGAATTACTGTTCATTGCGTAGGACCCTTCTTTCTCTGAACCACCCCTCAGCGAATGACCAGCCTCCTCACCCCCCAGTAGGGTTGTGCCCCAGCTCCTGGGGATTCTCTTGTAATGAGCTGGTCCCAAGGAGAAAACAATTTCTAAGAGTTAATGAAAAGCTCCTTTTGTGTCTCCTACTTTAATTTGATCCTCTCTGCTTGAATCCCAGAAGAGGTTATGTGTGCTGAATTCTGAGGGTGAGGGAGTGTTTTTTCTCCTAGTTCTCAAAGGTCAGGCAGCAAGCCTTAGTCATGCTAATGAAGATCTAACCTTTCATGAAATCAAAGAGTTTTCTAGCTCAAGGGATTTTTCAAAATCTTCTAAATAAGGCCTTTGTCTCCAAAACAGAGTGATAATTACTGTCAAAGTTGGAACTTGAACTCGTGTCTTCTGATTTGAAGCCCAATACTTTTTCTACCCACAGCACTCATGTCGTATCTGATTCTCTTGATGTCTCTTTCAGCACCAACCCCCATTCCTGGCACATAGTAGTGTCATAACTGTTGTTGAATGAATAAACAAATAACAGCTACTCTACTGCCAGATTCTTTCTTTTCCCCCCAGAGTAGTAGAGAGTAAGAAAGCAAACTGGTAGAATGTGCTTTGGGTTTTCAAGCAGTATTATCAGCATGAATGAATGACCTTTGAGATCTCTGCCACTCAGGTCATTCAATTAAGTGGAAATTGAATCTCTGAAGAACCATTGTCCATTCTTAGCACAACCCCTAATGGATACAAAGTCCTAGAATTCAGTTGGTAGAAAATACTAAATCTGATCTGTTGTATAAGTAATATCATGTGTGAAGGTGGAAGGCCAGATAAATTTCCAAAATAAGGTAACTCTTTGTGGCTACCATATGTATCTGATTAGAAACAGAAGGCTCACAGGTAATATTAGGATTGTTTGTTGAAAAGAGTTGAATTTAACTGTATTGGATTCATTGCTGCTGTGATTACTCAAGGGATCAGAGCTATCTCTTTTAGAGTCCTGGAAGAGAGACTCTAGAGGACATCTGTTGTCTTCTGCCACAGTGCATCAACTCACCCTCCTCCTAGAAGTACTCTGCTTTACCTCTGGGAAACTCCCATCTTCCATTTTCAGCTGCTGTGGCTTGGGCAAGCCTGGGCCAACCCCAGGCTCCAGGGGAGTTCTCAACTTCACACATGGTTATGTAGTTGTTCCAGAGTCAATGAGCCATAATGAAAGATCTTTATATGACATATGTGTCAGATTCTTACTCTTTACCCTGAAGATAGATTTGAGAGTTTATAGGGACTTGGCCTGCTGCTCCCTATTGCTACCACATAAAGCCCAAGGCTGAAATCAGCACGGCAGAACTGAGAGCCAAAAGATTGGAGGAAACCAAGTACAATTAAAGCCTGAATCCACTTGCTTAAAGCCAGCACTAGATCTAAGGGTGAATATATGAACCTATAGTATCAGTATACTTTTTTTATTAAGGCAAATTGAAGTTGGTTTTTCTGTCACTCATAGTCAAGGGGTCCTAATTTGTGGAAGAACATTTCCCATCTCACTTCTCTTTCGGTGTTCTCTCCTGAACAGTCTTCTATCATACAGACCCTAATTACCCAGGCGATAGAAAGACAATAAGTTCACTGTGATCTTCCCTGATTTTTCTCCAGTCTCCACCTTACCATCAGCACAATACCTTTAAAATGTAATGGGCTAAGAAACAAGTGTTTTATCCGAGATTGTATAGCTAAGAGATATAAAGCCAAAACCATTGCCTAGAATTTTGGATTCAAATACTTTGCTGTCCATTTATCACATTTTTTATCATATTTGGAGCCACTATTGACCTCCCTTTCTGGCTGTAGCCATACACTTAGAGCTGCACTGTATAATATGGTGCTGCTAGTCTCCAATACCTACTTAAATTTAAATTAATTGAAATTAAATACTATTTAAAATCAGGTCCTCAGCCATTTAGTCCCATTCCAAGCACACACTAGCCAGATGTGGGTAGTGATAGCCAAATTGGACAGCTCTGATATAGAACATTTCCATTGTCACAGAAAGTTCTGATGGACAGCACTGCTCTAGAGACAGATTTTCTTCTTTACTCAAAGTCACTAGGGTCAGAAAACCTGACAGAATCTTTCCTCTCTTCAAATGGCAAATGAGGCCAATAGACAGATCATGGACTATGAGCTATTCAGTCATCTAGTCCACACTTTCTAAACAAATGGACGTGATAAGTCCTAGCTACTCACCTCTGGGATGGATAAATCTGAAACATGCTACTTAGTGAAGGATGATTAATCTGTTGTTATATCAAGCATATTGAAATTATTATATAAATAGATTAAAACATGCATCACTCTATTCTACTCTGCTTCAGTATGTGAATACATATTTCTTGGGATTTTGAAGAACATGATGTTTTATTCTCAGGCTGGTGATTCATTAAGAATACATTTTTCAATGACATTTTCACAGATCATCATTCTCCAGGCAGAATCTGTCTTCCTAGGTCTGGGCCCATTTCCCTTTCTGGTTAAAACCCTCTGGGGGGGGGGGGGAGATCTAGTCATTTCAATTTAAACAGGAAGTAAAACTCTCCAATTGAAAATTTGTAGCAGATATTCAAATTGGGAAATGATATCTATGGTATAAAATAAAACTTTATTGGACAGAATATACAAATGAAAGATTATATTGTCACCTAGATACCATAAGTGAGTTGTTCTCCCCGAAAGCAAAAAAAAAAAAAAAAAAAAAAAAAGCTATCTTTGATTTGTTGTATGTGAAATGAAAAAAAATATGATGAACAGTTAACACAAAGGACCCAGGGTGACCATTTCTTTTTAGTTTGACATAAATTGTTTGTATTTGCAAACATTCCCCATTCACATGCATGAAATAATTAGGAAAAAACCCACAATTTTGACAACATCAAAGAAGGGGGCATGTCAGTTTTCAGCCCCAAAACTCCCTTGGCGGATGGGTAATTTGGTATCAGAAGGTAGCCATGGCGACCATAAAAGTTACTCATATGACTAACGATGCAACTAATGATGCCCACAATTACTTAATTGCAGGCATGCTTAACTGCTTTTGCCATTTTTGGAGAGTGCTTATGGCTAATTATGGTTGCAAGTGGGTAACTACAGGTGCAATCGTATGTGTTCCTAATTTTTACATTTGTGCTGACAGAAGGAGAATAAACTACCCCTTCTAAAAAGGAGAGTTATAAAAGAAGGGCTGAAATTAGTTCTTTCAAGTCCAGAGAGGATGCAACAGCCTCTAACATGAAAATAAACACAAGTCATGTGATATTAAGCAGAGGAAAGTTCTGCTGGTCAGCTGACCTTCAGCCAGACTTCAGACTCACCTGTGCATCTTCCCCTTTTCCCTGCTGTTCTCCCTCTTGAATTCCTGCTACCGCCCTTCCCAAAAGGAGCCTGTTACTTTATTCTTATAACTGCAACTCCTGTCCCATCACGGAACAGTTATTAATTAATTAATTAATTTATAGGCAAGGCAACCCTTGGTTGACCTCACAGATTGCAAGGACCTTGTCAATTTACAATCCCTTATTTTTTTTATTTTTATTTTTTATGCCTATAGCACCTGGTCTTCCTAGGTGGTCTCCCATCCAAGTACTTACCAGGCTCAACCCTGCTTAGCTTCTGAGATCAGGCGGTATCGGGGTTGTTCAGCATGGGATGGCCATCCATAGACATGTAATAGTTTTTTAATGTGACATTGTCTGCATGGTCATTTACTTTACAAATACTTTTTACACATGACATAACATACGCATAACATAACATATGAACTCTAGCGTGTATATATATATATATGTGTGTGTGTGTGTGTGTGTGTGTGTGTGTGTATACACACACACACACACATACGTACCCTGGGACAGGGTGGTTAGCTTTTAAAGTTCTCTCATTAGGAATTAGCACCCCAAAATGGCTAATACTTTACATATCCTTAACAAAATCTCACTTTAAGGTTTTAGTTCATATAAGGAATGTTAGAAATATTTTTGAATAGGTAAAATAAGTGATGGTCCAAGACGTATGGTTGGTTAGAAAGATAGAAGCCCCACTGCTCTTGTGTGGATGAGTATATGGTACCAGCAAGTTCAGTAGTCAGACTTTTTGTACAGTGATGGGAGTCTAGTGTTTCCTTTGTCCTATGTATCTCTTCTTCATGAAGACTGTGACTTGACCCTACAAAAGGCTGACTGGCCCTGTCATCATCTTGTATCCATTTGAGAACTGTTATACTTATGTTACTTGTAGTGCCTAAGGCAGAGAATGAGTCCCAAAGGCCTCAAGAAATGATTATGGGATTGTTCTTGTACCTCTTGGCTAGTAAACATTTGTAGCTTTGGCAGAATTTGGTCTATGACTTCATTAGGTGGAGAAATTGCAGTGTAGAGGATGTATGTGGCCACCTACATGTAAGCACCAAAAGCAACTAATGCCTATTCAAAGCGCCTGGCAGTGGAGGGGTCAAAGTAGCTTGGGTCAGTTCAGAATATTTTGATTTCTCTTAAAATAGGTCCCACAGGCTTATATTCCCCCTCTCAAATAAATAAAAAACAAAAATATATGTAGTTATCATTTGCATAATGAAATAAAAACAAAGATATAAAAGAAATGTGTATTATAGAAGTCATTAAATGCATAGAAATGGACACATTTCCTAGGTATAGGAAACCACTTCATCCAAGGGAGGAAATTCAAAAGACTCCCCTCATTGCATCTTGCCTGTCCTCTGGATCTCCTAGGCCCTCCTAGGCCCCGCCTTTCTCCAAGTGTTGCATATCACCTTTCCCTGCCTCTTAAGAGATGCTGGTTAATCACTTGAACTATTCTGTATTGCACAAACAGTATCAAATAGCTGTTATGTGTGCTACATGCTGTTCTAGGCAGTGTGGTGACTCAGTGGGATGAATTGACAGGTTCTTTAGCCAAGAGATGTTCTCTTGTGAGTAAGCCCTCTGCTCTATTAATCATTAACTTTTCTGGTTTGGGTCTGAGATACAGCTTTATCCATAGCCAAATGGCAAACCTGGGAGGACCTACAGCAATGAGGTAAAGAAAATGTTGGTCACCAGAACTCTCTTAGAGACAGCTCTCTATTTGATTAGAAGAAATACTTTGAAATGACATTTGGAATGGAAGGTGAAGTCCCAAGGGCCTTCTCCATCAAGAAAAAGTGTCTGCTAAACTACTTGGTATGAGACAGGGAGAGGAATGGTATTGTTCCTAAGAGAGGGCAGTGAAGGAGGAGGGCAGGGAGGTGGGGAGAAGAGAGTACAACCAAAATGCAACACCAGAGAGGTGTCTGCTGCACAATGTAACCCTTTGTGGTGATGCATAAATCTTTGGTAAAATATACTAAATGAATGGGATGTTTAGTATGCATGATTATTTTGTGGAAATTGGTCAAGAGATTGAGATTAGTATCTGGACTGAAACTAAACACTACATTACCTTTTTTTGGCTTAAGCCAGTCTGATGCGCTCTCTCTCTCTCATACACATACATACACATACACATGCATATACACTGTCCTACCCCCCCCCCCCGCCCCCGCCGCCACACACACATTGTAATAGAGGAGCACTGGGTGGAAGCAAGGAAAAGGAGAGTTACTCTATTACGCTGTGACATTACTGACTGAGGGTACCAGTGGGCTTGGAGAAATGGACATGGTGCCAGGGCTTGGGCAACCACAAATCAGAGGATGATTAGACAATGGAAATCAACAACTTATAAACTTGTTGAATGCACTGATGGTTTTACCCAGGCCAGTGTCCCTTCAGTGGTAGGCAACTTAGCCTGTTGGTAAAAGGGTGAAAATTGTGGATTCTGGAATCAGCCATAAATGTTATGGATTAGATTGTTACAAGCCACATGAAAGGAGGCGGATCCCTATTATTAAGTGTCGATCTTGTTGCATCTTGCTCCTTCCACTCTAACCTAACCTTGATCCTTTTTGGATCGGGAAACCAAATCTTCCTCACAAGCAGAACACATCCTCAGATCAAAAATATAACTCCTAAAAAAAAAAAACTACACTTGCTGCTGAAATAGACTTCATATGCCTCTTGGTCATGTCCTAAAGGTAGTGTACTTCCCAAATGGGTTTTGTCATCATTTTGTTTTGTATTTTTACCTCTTTATTGTGGAAAGTAGACAAAATAGTTTAAGAGCCCTAGGTGTCCATCATGAACTCATGACCAAGCTAGTCTGTTTTCCTTTTAAAGACTATTACAGAAATTATATAATTTCACCATTAATATTTAATTATGTATCTTTAAAAGATACAGACTCTTTTATCTTAAAATACCATTATCACATGATCCACATAATTAACAATATCATAACATTATTCGTAATATAATATTCAGTCAGTATTCAAATTTTCTCTCTCATAAACTCATTATTTTTTAAATTGTTTGAATGAAAATTGAAATTATCCTTATTATTTAAGTAAGATCCACACATTGCAATTAGTTAATATATCTTTTAGGTCTCTTTTAATCTATAGATTTCTCTTTATTTGTTAAAGAAACATGCTTGTTTATTCTGTAGAGTTTCCCACGGTCTGGATTTTTCATTCATCCCATGGTGGCATTTAACATATTACTTTATTTTCTGCATATCTTGCACATTGGTAGAGAAAATTAGAGTCTTGGTCAAACTTGGGTTCAGTTTTTCATCCAGACTACTTCATAAGTGGCGTAGTGTTCTTCCATCAGGAGGCATATAATGGTAGTCTGGTTTCTCTCTCCTAATAATTTTTCTCTCCTTGACTTCCTTCCTTCTTTCCTTTTCATATCTCATCTTTCTGATTCCTTGAAGGGTAACTGGATGTTGGGGATCTGAGGGGAGGAGTCGTCAGTCTTTCTGTTTCTCCTTGGCTGTTGCCTTGCCTCATTCCCTTGCTTCTTGTCTATGCCATCAGCATGGCTTTTTATTCCTTTAGGGACATTATGGTGCCGCTAAAGCTCTTCTCAGGGCTGGGGGGTGTGGGGGTGGGGATGAGGGGAAGGGGCAACAGACATGCTGAGAAAACTTCAGAGGATAACACTGAACTGTTCTGCTATTCCATATGAGGAGTGATACCTATGAGCTCTGTCAAACTTTTTAGTGATTTAGATGGCAAATGGCTATCAGGCAGAGGAGAGACTACTAGACAGAAAAGTAGCTGAAGAATTTCCTCCCCACATACAGAATGGGAATATAATTTCCAAATACAATTTGGTGCCCAGAGTTCAAATTTAATGCTTGAAACCTGAAGTCCAGCCATAATTGAATCCCATAAGAACGTTCCAGATCCTCTAGCCCAAGGAACTGCCATATATAAAGGATTTACTTAATCATTTGCTCACATTAACATGGAACCCTTGTGCAAAGCTATTTGGTTAATTTGCTTAACCATTTCTTGCTCACACTAACATGGAACCCTTGTCCAAGGCTATTTTGTTAATTGGAAAAAAAGGAAAAAAAATGTTATCAGTCATCACAGCCAGGCTTTCGATAAAATAACCTTTTGTTAGATTCGGCAACATTAGTACCTGGCATCAATTCCTTCACCAACTAATTTTACCTTGTTGAACCCTAATTGTAGCAGATTCTGTTTGTGCCCCACCCCATATCCCTTTGGGCCACCTCCGAGTTCACATGCAGCTGGAGTAGGATAGTTATTAGGCACACTGTTAGGCTCCATCCTCACGTGCCTATAATTCCTGGCCTCTCTTCCTAAGAGTTTTCCCCTGTTGCACCAGACATTACCAGACTGCTCAGGGCATTGTGGAGATGCTGGTTATTTAAGGCTCCCGAGGGCAACCCTTAATCACTGAGAGATGAGAGTCAGTGGGTAAATACCCGAACTTCCCTATCTCTCAGCAGAGGATTCTGAGATGTGTTCTACATGGTCCTTTGGAGGGTTCCCAGCAGGACTGATCCGTACGGGATTTTCCTGCTCAATGAAGCAATTTTATTGATTATTCTCCCTTTCTGTCTTTCTTTACTGTCTCACTTGAACTTTCTGGTATTACCTCCCAAATAAGCCTTCTGTACCCAATTCCTTGCATGAGGGGTTGCTTTATGGGGAACAGAAACTAAGACAGGAAATACTTCCATAAGATACCGCAAAACCTTTTGAAACAAGCGAGTATAAATAATTAATTTTATAAAATATTGAGTATTATGTGCTGAGTATATTCATGTGATCTTTATCTCTAGTGCTATGACTGAGCTATTGATAGCACCATTTTTCAGATGATAAAACTGAGAATAAAAGACATTAAAGTAATTATACAAGATTAAATAGCTAGAAAGAACTGAGATGCTATCAACATTGTTTTGCCTCTTGTTCTCCATTTTGTTTCAGGTGAAAGATTCTCTCTAACAGCCAGTAGATTTCTGTTTTTCTTTTTTGAATTGTTCTGTTTTCTTATCTATATTTTGAATGGGAGAATTTCCTGCCAGTTGAACTTCAGGTTGTAAGTAAAAAGGCTCATCTTGATGTGGTCTCCTAGCAACAATTTGTGAAACACTTTAAAGTAATTATTCTTCTCTAACACGTTTCCAAATGTTGAAGCATGTTCATTCACTTCGATCATTAAAATCCCCAAGAACATTCATTGTGTAGCACACAATTCTGGTAATTATAAGCTTGTCAACAGGTTACTTAGTGAGCTGAGAGAGAGGATGGACCACATTCCCCTCAAGGAGCCGAGCCCTTTGTTTCCAGCCTGGCAGGGCAGGGCAGATGCACTCTTCTCCAAAGAAGTCTTAATTGACTTGCAGTGTCAGGGTAGGGGGGAAGAATGTTTAAACCCAAGATATCCATCTACGAAATGTCAAACCCATGGCAACACATATAGGTCTATGGTGGATTCGAATACTGAGGGCCCAAGTTCATAAGCAGGCAGTTTTCTGCTCCTTCTCCTCTGGGACTATCTCTTAGCTAAGCCTAGATCTGAATAAAGTTGGGCAGAAGACTTATCTCTTTCCTTAAAATGGTCCCTTAAAAATGCATTTCTACCCTAAATTAGCTGCCCACCCTTTAATTTTTGCTTTTTTCCTTTATCTTTTTCTAAGAATTCTCTTTTATTTTTATCCTCTTTAAAATATTTCAGTATACAAGTCTGGAAGGGGATCTGGATCATTGGTGATCACATTGTAGGTTAAGCAAACTGAAGAGACAATTTGGCAAGTTAAAGAGTTGTCCATCTAGGCTGTAGTAATGTAGGCATCAGGCCTGACTCCACATCTACTGGTAAGGAAATCGCAATTAGGATGGTACTTGAGACAAAAGTTAAATACCCCTGGGAAGTTTTAGAAGAGGGGAGATTGAATTCATTGCCATAGCTTAAAAAAAAAAAAAGTTTTGAAATGTTTTAGATTTATAGATGAGTTACTGTGTGCCCTGTATACCCTTTCCTTTATCCAGCTTCACCTAATGACAATATCTTACATAACTATGGTACGCTTATCAAAATTAAGAATCTGTTGTATTTTAGGTGTTCTTGTGGAGGGAAACTGTATTAATCCCAGGCTGGCGAAGCTGGATGCGTGCACAAGCACAGACACACATATACACATATCATACATACAGACACACACAACATAATACAGATGCATACAAGATACAAGCACACATGCATACATATATACAACATACATACACATGGAGACAAATAGACACACACACACTACACATATAGATATTCATGCATGATGTCTTCTAAAATTATGGTCTCAGGCTATACATACTGAGAATACTTCTTGATGGAACTTGAGCTAGCTGATGGAGGCAGAAAGGTGCTGAGAGAGAACACAATAATTGCAAGTAGGCAAGACTTACCCTCTCTACTTGGAAATTATTATTTCTTTGTGGAAATGGGGCTGCTGTCTATCATTGCTGTAGTTTGGTTACACAATCTGACCCCCGCCCCAGGGAGTTGAGGGAGAGTGATTCAGGTAAGCTTCTTCTGTAAACTGTTTAATGCTCCCTCCTCTGGCAGGGCAGGGGAGGTCTGGCCACCCTAGATAGCCTGAATCCTGAGGTGAGGGTGGGGCCAAAGTGAGACCTATCTTCTCCCTGAGACGTTAGGGCAAAATTTTGGATGGAGACTAACAGAATTATGGAAGAGGGCAGAGGCTAATATCTGTCCCAAACCTCTTATAAGAACATAATAGGCAGAAGTGAGTATCATGCACTGAGATATGGAGACTGATGGGCCTTAGACATATAGGGAAGTAGGAAAAGCAAGGATAATGGACCAGTAGTATAGAATGATACTTTGGACAAATCTCAGTGACCAGTGGGCTACATGTTTGCCTGAGTTTGTGTGGATGGATAGGACGCTTAAAAGAATTAGAGCTTTAGTAGTAGAAGTCATTATTATTGTCAGAAATTATTGAATGCATGAAAGAGAGAGAGAGAGAGAGAGAGAGAGAGAGAGAGAGAGAGAGAGTGAGCAAAAGGGAAAGGGATTCAAAAGTCGGGTGATATGAATTGGTAGTAGCTGTAATAATATTCTTTTCCTTTAAAAAGTTATTTTCACAAATTCTTACTTAAAATTTTTTTCCTGATTATCCACGTAGTATATATTCATTGTAAAAAGATCAAGAAGCTAGAGATAACTATAAAAAGATAAGGCAAAAATCATCCATAAAAGTAACATTTAATATTTTGACTTTTTCTTAGTCCTTTTTTGTATACCTGTATTACTGAACTAGAGATTATATTCTCTTTAATTCTGTATTTAACTTTTTGTAAACATTTAACTAAGTCATTTAAAACTTTTAATAAGTATTACTTTAAAATATGAATATATGTATTTCTTCTCTTGTTATATATGCTCATAAAAAATTAAATACTCTAGAATTATATTAAGGAGAAAGAAAAGTTATCTCAAATATAACTTCCTAAACCACTTTTGATGGTATAGTTTATATTTTCCAGATGTTTTTCTATGTATTTATAAGTATATATAGATAATGCTTATACCTAGATATTTTGAAATGTTATGTAATTTATTTTACTTAAATATCATTATCATCAACATTTTTTCATTGTCAGAGAAAACTACCTTATCCTTTAAGAAGTTTCTTCTGATTACAAAAGTAATAAATAGTTTTTTAAAAGTATCATTTTTATGATTGTATATTATTCTATCATATAGACACTACCATTTATTCAATAGTTACCTTGTTATTTATGCTATTTTGCTATTATGAACAATCCTGTGAGAATTACCTTGGTGATTTCCCCCTGTTTTTCTGATTATTATTATTTTTTTTGACTCAACTCTAAAGATTAGAATTTTCACATCAGACTTTAATAATTATATAATATGTATTTGCTATTTGCTTCCCCTCTCACAACTACATGCATTGTAAATACAGGAATATGTCTCATTTAATTACTTTTTCATAAAAATATTTATTTAATGAACAATGCACATTGTAAAAATAATGTAAAATTTAAAAATATGAAAAAAATTATAACACTTCCATCATAATAAATATTATTCTATATTCTTGTTTAATCTTTTTTTCATATACATTTGTGACTAGGGCTTGGCAAAATGTTTTTTGGACCAGATAGTGATATTTTAGGATTTGTGTGCCACATAGTCTTTGTTAAAACCACCCAACTCTGTTATTGCAGTGTGAAAGCAGCCATAGACAATACATAAACGAATAAGCATGGCTGTGTTCCAATAAAACTTTATTTACAAAAATAGGTGGCCAACTTGTGCTTGCTGACCCCTGTTTTAGACATCTGTTTTTATAATTTAGATGAAATTATTCATTTGGCCATTCATGAAGCAAACTTCTAACTTCCTGAAGCTTTTATGAATTTTTAATTATTTAATTTAACTTATTGTTATTCTTCCAGATCTTTTTAACCACCCTAGAATTATGAAGCTGAAATTTCCACAATAATTTGTTATTAGAAATAAAAAAATTAAATGCATCTACTGATGATAAAAATACAGAATATTTATTTTCAGTGGGCTTCAAGGATGGATCTTAAAAGAAAAATATTCATCTGTAACTCCACACCAGAGCAAAAAGAGTTATGAATTTTTGTCTTGTATTATGAGCTTACTTTTTGAGATTGTGTTAATGGAAAAGATAATACAGCAAGAGTAATTTTGAAAAAAAGATCACCTCTAGTTCCACTAACCTAATAGGTACATTTCTAGTTCTTTCCCACCTGTAAGTGTACTTTTATGTGTCTATAGTTATGTATATCTATCCTTTTAAGATATTTTTTATATTTACTATAATGAACACATATTCTAAGCTATGTAAGTTTGTTTTCTCTTCTAAGAGAATTTCAAAATGCTTTTACCTCATTCAGGGCAGCTCCCTCTCCATCACTCTGAGGCACCTTAATGCAATCAAGTTTTTTATTTTTGTATTTTCACTTTATACTATGAAAAAATTTTAACCCACAGGAATGTTAAAAGAATAATATAGTAATAATTACATACTCACCATATATCACTTAATCAAGTGATAATATTTTACACCTACATAATTTTTTTCTCAATCATCTGAAAGTAAAGGGCAGGCATCATGATACTTTAAATATTTCTGCAGATATCTCCTAAGAATAAGGTTTTTTTTCCTACATAACCACGGTACCATTATCACACTTAAGACAACTAATAATAATTTCTAATATCATCTAACATCTAGTCCATAGTCACATTTTCTCAGTTACTCCCCAAATATATAGTTCCATTTGGAACCAGGACCCAAGGTTTATATATTGTATTTGTTCATTTGTCTTTTCAATCTTTTTTAATGAAAAATGGTGACATTTTTCACCATTACATTGACTTTTGAAGTGACTGGAATGATTGTCTTTATTACATAGTCTGGGTTTGTTTGATTGTTTTCTCATGGTATCATTTAGGCTGTTTATCTCCTGGGCTTCCTATACACTATACACTAAGTCTTAAAGTGAAATAGATTCAGGTTAAACCTAAAATGATAAGAATATTTCACCATTCACTCCTATTGACTTTGATTCATTATACTTTCTCTTATATATAAAAATATGTTCCGTGTGTCATGGTAGATAAGATCTGCTTTGAAATCAGAGAGGTTTTATAGCTAGAGACCTTGGGAACATTATTTCATTTCTTTGAGCCTTAGTGAAAAGGGAGTGGAAGACACTCAATAAATGTTTGCTCTCTTCGCCTAGTCTGTAGGTTCTTCTGGATCTCACAAAGCATCACCAGGATAGATATCTCAAGCACATTTGAAGAGCTCACGTTTCCTAAGTAAGATAGCAGCGCCAAGACAGCAATCATTTCTGTGGAGACAGTATCATCATAATGCAATATTAGCTACTGAGCTCTTCTATCATTTCCTTCTCAGAGAGTTATGACTGTGGCATTGAGGATTTAAGACCCACAGCCCGAACACTACTTACTACAAATCTCTCACAAAGCTGCTGCAATAAATCTTATAGAGGAAAGTCATTGCATAAAAAAAAATCCCCAACTCCAGGGAGCTAGCCATTTATTTTCCTAGAAAAACCGTCTGTGATGAGAGACACTCCATGCTCCTTTAACTCCATGGAATGGAACCCAACAAAGCATTCATCATAGAAAACTGAATGATGGGCCCAATGAGTGAAGCTGGAGAAGGAAGGTGGAAAGAAAAGCACCCCCACCCATGGCCCTATTAGGGATTTCTTCTTAGCCTGGGGATTGAATTGAATAGAATCAGAACAACTGAAGATGAAGTTCCTGAAGACAAACTACCTTTAGAGAGATACTAAGACAGTGGTCTAAGCCTAGACCCAATCTATTCCACAGACTTATTTTGTCTGCAGTGTTTAAAATGTTTTTATTTAGTTCCTAACATTTAAAAATAAAAAATTAGATGGAGAAAGATAAAATCCAGATATCTGATGTCTCTAAACAAAACGGAATATCTGACAACGATGGACGAGATTCCTGAATTCCTGCCCCCTTTAGACAGTATTGTGCATGCATGATCCAATTTGCCACATTGTTTCTCCTTCTACTTTATTTGCCTTCTAAGCAATGGAATTTGCAATTCCCATGCTAATCTGTCATCCCGGGGTGCATTCTCATACCCTTCAATCCTACCTCTTTTACATCAGAGGTGTATTCATTGAATAGAAAATACAACTGACTGATCCCCTTAAATCATGGCCTCATGTACATTTAGAAGATATTTCTAACATGGCAGGGAGGCAGCCTGGAGTAAAGCAGAGAGCATGGGCTTTGCTCGAGAGGTAGACCTCAGCTCAAATCCTATCTTTCCCTTACCCTGAGATGTCATCCAACTTGCTAAGTTCCTGTTGAGACTTTGCTCAAAATTTGCTCATCACAAGTGGCTATAATAGTGTCAACCACTTTTGGTGAAGACTAAATGCAGCAATGGATATAAAGTGCCTGGCACCTTGAACGTGCCATCCTCTCCCAGCTTCTATGACCTCATGCTCCCTTGGTTCACTCCCTTTCATTGCTTCTTTGCTTTATCTTTTCTGTTTCTTTTGAAGTTACCACTTGCTGGAACATTCCATAGATGTCAGTGTTCCTCAGGGTTCTATCCTTGATCTGACCTCCCCACACACCCCCTTACCCTCCTCCCTTCAGTCTAAAGGTGGTACAGACACAGAAACTGATAAGTAGATTACAGCACAATATAATTTTCTGCTTTGCTTTTTTCACTTATCATTACATAAACTTTTTCCTTTACTATGGCACATTCTTCAAAATAAATATTTAATGGCTGTATAATATTCCATTATGTGAATAGATTATAACTTACCTAATCATTCCTCTAATATTGGACATTTAGGTTACTCTAATTGTGAAAGGCAAGAATGCCAAGAATATTTTCTTTTGCTTGGCATTTTTCCCCTTTGGGATTTTTCTCAGGATAGTTTCATTTTTTTTTTCTAGTATACTCTACCTCCTTTATGGCCTTTTCTTCTTCTCTCCTCTCTCTCTTCCTGAGGGCCCTCATGTGTCCAGAGGTTTAAAGTGTTTTTTTCTGGTGTCAACCTGAAGAAAAAAACTGTGGTATCAATAAAGAAAATAGCCATATGCTTTCCAATTTACTTGTCAGAAAGGCCCTAAATAAGCCGGATGTCTATTTGGAACTGAGGTGCAACAGCTTAATGTATAACTAGTCTCAATGTGGGTTTTAAAAAATGAATGTCTAGGACCTTTACAAGTATGTGACACCTTGGGGGAGCAATGTCTTTAAAAGTGGGGATAGTTCTTTACTCATATGGCAAGTCCTGGTACAGAGTCAGAGAAAACTGCATCTAGAATAAGAAAGGAGTAAATCCCATCCAACTGAGAGAAAATGGTAATTTAGAAGTCAAGGAGGAAATGTTGGATTCAGTTAATGAATTTTAAGTTCCTGCTATGTGCTAGGCATATTGACTTGACAGTGCCATTGGTCCAGGACAGCTTGGCTGCTGAATAGAATGTACTGATAAAAGTGAGAAATACAAATTCAGCTTTGATAGGGAAACAGGGTTCAGGCTGAAACATAGGGAAGGCTGCCAAAAAGGAAGTAGTGGGTAAATGGATATATGTGACAATTTGGACGTTGGTAATTCAATGAGTGGCTAGATGTCTGTTTTGGGACTCTACTTCTCCTTATGGAGTGATGTTCCATCAGGGGTCACCAGGATAAATTAATGAAGACAAACAACAATCTTACACAAAGTATTTTTGGAGGCTTTATGGTCCATGTGAAGCTCAGCTGGCAGCGCGGAAGTAGGCAATAAAATGTCTCAAAGTCAACTCAAAGTAAAAAGTCTTTTCCAACAAAGTTTTTATGGGTTAATTACTTTTCCCTCATTGTAACATCTTCTCCACTCTCCACCAGATTTAGCATTCCCTTCTTGCTGTAGATTAACAACCGTATCTTAGAAGCAGGACTATTACTCAGAGAAGCAGAGAGAGGAACATTTGCTATTTCTCTTTGAAGAGCCCACTCACACACTTTTTCTCTTTTGACTGCTTGGTAGCTTGGATATATCTGGCCAGATATCTCTACTGACTCCGTGGGATCCAAAGATGCTATTTAAATGTACACAGTTCTTCACCAAATTTGAACAGCAAAAACCCATAAATCTTAAATACCAAGTAAAGGAAAAGTAAAGCTTCCTAACTGGTTAACAAAATTTTGCAGTAAAATGTCTCTAGCCAAGAGGCAACACAGACCTGCCTTCAGCTGCTTCTGTTTTTTAAAATGAGAAGTGCAGCATGTTTGAGAAAGTAAGAATAGGCAGGCTTCAAGTTCTCTGTCTTATAGGCTAGGACAGTACAACCGAACTCAATTCTGCTTGGGTGTTCTCCATTTCGCTTAAGTAAAATCTATAGGTCTATTGCAACAGAAAGAACAAGTGAAGGGAGGATTTTGGCTGCCTTTTCATTTTATTTTCTAGTGTTGAAAGGTTCATTTTCTTCCAGGGAACTTGGAAAAGAGAACAGTTAAAGAGCAGCCTTAAAGGAGTCCAGACCACAGAAGAAACATTTGAGAGGACTTTTTTTTTTTTGAGACTTCCACAAATTTCAGTGTATTGATGAATTGAACACAGTCCCAACTATCCTGCTGCAGAAAATGAAACAGTGATCTGAAGTCAGATTTCAGGAACACCCAGGAAAGTTTGTAAACTTAGCAAAATCCCAATTCAGCTGCTTTGAGGCACTCTTTACAGACCCTGGGAATTGTGTCCTTTTCTTCGGCTAAAGTGGCTGTTGCATGAGTTCACTAGCCAAGTTTATGGCTGGAATGTAAAAGACTTAAGTTTCCTGGATCACTCCTCCCAACTGGCCACACCTATTATTGCCTCCTATCTGTGATTGTAAAAGCAGTCAACTTCTGACCTAACAGAACTGTGAGCTAACCAATGCACGTAGTTTTAAGCTACATGTTTGTGGTAATTCATTACATGGCAATAGAAAATGATTACGCCTACCTATCTCTTTCGTTACCCAGGAAAACACCATGAGGAGACCCATTACTCTGCTGTACAGTCTAGGAAAAAAATGGCACGGAACAGAGCACCCATACTGCCCTCTGGTGTACCTCTGTGATAATATAGGCATGTTCAAGTACAACCCCTTTTCTGAGAAAGCATCTAATTTTTTAAATCCTGATTAATAAAACTGTGGAAATATTTTTGCCCACCTAGCACACCAGTCTTCTTTTTAGAGTAAAGCAGATCCAACTGAACAGTTTTGCCACATCCTAACTTCCCTAAAATGTGCAGTGAGAAACTTATTGCCCCCAATAATACCATATTAACAATAATAGGATAAGAAAAAGTGACAGTTTGTGAGGGACAGCTTATCAAAGACTCACATCCTCCCATAGCCCAGTTCATGGTTCAGAAGCCATGTCAGGTAGCATCCCAGCTCTGCCCAGCAGCCTGCTCCCATGAACTCCAAGCCCCATGTGTACGATCTGACTACCTCATCCAAACTAGCTCCTAGGGGAGAAGCATGGCTCCTCTCCTTAGCTAATCACCCTCCAAATCCCCTCAGCCTCTTTCTAAGTGAGGCCAGTTCCCCCTCCCTACATACTTCACTCAGGCCTTGTTCATCTTTGTAAGCCCAGGTAAGTTTAACCACATTTGCAAAAATCCTTCCTTTCTTCTTAGTAGACCAAAAGCCTCAGAGACTGAGAGGGCACTAGAGACACATTTTGAAAATTGCCTAGGTTACATTTATTTAACATTATGTTGTCTGGGCCCATTATCTGGCAATGCTAAAGAGTGTTTCAAGAAAATGCAAAGGAGATATGTTTCCAGACAAATTAGAGTGCATTACCACCCCACAGTTTCTCCTATTATTAAGACTATCCATTAGTTTGGCACATTCGTCACAATTAAGTTATTCTCCCCCCTCCTTAACAGCAGGGATTCTTCTGCACAGGAGATTGTTCTCTTTTCCCCCACTTATTTATTTAGTTAATCATTTGTTTATGTCAGTATGAACTCATGGATATTTATTCTATATTTTGGGTTATTTTCCAATACTACTTTCTTTATTTTGTCATCTCCTGTGGAACTACAAGAAAGCATTTTGCCAGCCTAGGTAGGGCTTGTGGTCTTCCCTTGAGCTCTACTCTGGTTCCACTCCAGAAAACAGAGGGTCTTTCCTGGGGATTGATAGCTCCAGGCCACCCTTATTCCTCAAATCAAGGGAGAGAGAAGATTGTAAAGAGAGTTCAGAAAGAGCCCCAGAGGACCTTAGCACTTTAGTTTCTTTCCTTCTAAAACAAAAAATGTCACTTCCTGGCACTGTGGTCCAAGAAATATTAAACCTGATCAATTCATATCAACACCGTTTTCTTAATTGTGGGGATAGAATCGGGCATGGCAGAATGGATGAAACCTTGATTTCTCTCTAAAAGTGAAATACCTTACATAACTTCCAATTGTTGATATCACGTAACAGTACTAATTTTTATTTGATGCCCTTTAAAAGACTGAGTGGTGAGGGCAGGGCTGTGCTTTGTATAGCTTTGCATTCTTTACAGCATCTGGCATTAGGTCTGGCATATTTAGGCACTTTGTAAATGGCAGCTGTGTGAATAAGGGAGTATTATGATTTGGAGGTCTTGTTGAAAATGGAATCATGCAGGAGAAAGTGTTTTGAGATGACTGCACTAATGACTGATATTTGTGAGGCTATCCTGTAAGGGGGTGTTTTGAGGACAAAGTATTCCAGAAGAAGTAGCTTCCAGAAGCACAAGAAAGGCTTTTATTTTTAAAAATGCGACCCAGATGGCAATACTAGATAATAAATATAATGATACTTTTAAAAAAAAAAATGAGCCCAGGCCTGACAACATCTGGCTTTGGATTATAAATTGGCTCATTATCAGAAAAAAATATTTGTTGAAAGACAGCAATGATCAACGGTTCAACATAAGCCTGTTGTAAAAATCAGGCAGTTATTTGCACATGTGGCGTATAGCTTCTCAATAAGGATAATTTTGTTCCAAGATGAGCATCAGGGATAGGAAATCAGACTTTGGTGTCCTGGTCAGATCACCTGGAAAACAGGGCTAATTGGGCTGCCTTCCTGGGAGTTTTGCTTCATTAAAGTTTGCTCGTGAGCTCAGAAAGATTGAATCAAAGACTCCACAACACTCTGCTTGGTTTTATTATTTAAATACAAACCGCTTAGGCTGTTTTAGTTATTTTCAAGTCTTTCTCTTTTTTGTTTTTGTTTTTGTTTTTTTTTTGTTGTTGTTGTTACATTAACACTTTTATAGGCATTTATCTAGATTCACCCCTTTACTTCCTTCTCCAGAAGCATTTAAAATATGCTGAAAGACTCAGATACCTCCAAGGTCACAAACGATCAAAGAGAAGACCAGCTGGAGCAGGGCTCACTACAACCAGCATCCTGGTGGAAAAGAACACAGGCCTTAGTGTCAGATGGCTCTGAAGTAGAATCAGGAGCCTAACACATAGAAGGTATGTGACCTTAGACACCTTATTCAGTGTTATTGGACCTCAGCGGCCTTGTCAAGAAGAATGGAAATAATTCCTGCTTTGTAGTGTAGCTTCAAGAATTAGAAATCATATTTGTATGATTGTTGGAGCATGACAGATACTAAAGAATAGCAATTATTATCATCTTTCCCCAAATAGAAAAGATAGGAAGCTTGGTGGGGAGAAGTGGAGGTTAAGGAATTCTTTCCTTCGGGAGTCCCGAGCTGGGAACAGGGATAACAGGAATCTCTAGTTATAAACATGATGGAAATATCTATAGGCAGCTGTGAACTCCTCAGTTTCCTTGAGCTTAACTGGCATCAGATATAAAATAGATGTGGCTAACCTGTTTAAAGCTAAAAAGAAAGCAGGCAATGGAATGAGTGAGAACCAGATGGATGGGACTGAAAGAAACATGGCATTCATTGTCTTCAACTAGAGTACAGATTACCCTACCTCCTAAAGGGGGAATTGAGGTTCACTGAGGTAAATATAGAGTAGTGGCTAGGAGCTCAGACTTGAGCCAGACTCCTGACATACTCTAAATTTGCTTCAGTTTCCTTACCTGAAAATGAGTATCATGAGTCAGGAGACTATGGTAAGCTGCAGTAACAAACTCCAAAAATCTCAATGACAAACGACAAATGTTTCTCGTTCACACTGCATGTCCTTCATGAGTCAGCTATGGCTCTGCTCCATGTCATCTTCATCCTCAGACTCAGGTTGACAGGAGAGCCACCTACTGGCACACTGAGAGTCATCGTGGCACAGTGAAAAGAGAACATGACAAAACACGCACTGGCTTTTAAAGCCTCTCCTTGGAAATGATACGTGACTTTTATTGGCTAATTCAAATCATGTTGTTACTTCTTAGTCCAACAGGATGGGGATGTCTATCTAAATCTGCCATAGGCAGGAACACTGCAGGGAGGGAAACCAAGATATTTAGTGAATAGTAATTTATTTATCACGAAGATAATAGTTATAAAAGTCCCTACCTACCTCACAGGTTGCCCTGACAACTAAATGAGTTAAGTTGCCAGTAGGGTTGGTTTCTGGTGAGGCCTTTCTTCCTGGCTCTCAGACAGCTGACTCTCCCTGGCTGTTCCTCTGTGCACACACACTCCTGGTGTCTCTTACTATTCTTATAAAGACCCGGTCCTATTGGATTAGGGAAGTAGGTTTTAAAAAGAGAGAGAGACCTGAGGCAGAAGATATAGAGGGAAGGTGAAGAAGGAGAAAGAAAGAAGTGAGAGAAAGAGAGACCCCAACCAGTGAAAGCCCAGGAAGAGAAAGCTGCAGGAGATAGGGAGACTCGACAACTGGGGAAGTGCTTGACACAGGTTGCTAACTGCCTTGGTTGAACTCCTCCTCTTGCTTGGACTAAAGTCATTCCAGTAGGTTATGCCTTTCATTAAATACTGAATTCCTTCAACTGGTAGGTCTCTTTCACACTCCTTTAATTGTTCCCATCAACTTTGAGTAAGTGCTGGATGGGATGGTCAGAGCACTCTTGAGAAAATTGATTTTCTCTGGGTTTCAGACTTTGGTGATAGAGCATTCCTGGCTCAGAAGTCAAAGTGAGGGCTATGCTCAGAGAGAGGCTGGAACGTTCTGTATCCAGTCTCCCACCTGTGACACAGGGTGAAGTGGCAGAAGGTAAAGATGCTTTCTGGATCTTGCTCTAGTAAGTGCTCACGTCTATTAACTCATATTCACAACTCAAGGCTGTATTATCAGCTCCATTTTACAGATGGGGAAACCAAGGCACAGATTCAGTAACTCACTAGGGCTAATGGTTTGAGTAAGCTGCCGAGTTAGGATATGAATCCAGGCAATTTGCTCCAGAATCCATGTTCTTGATGACTATAATCTAACAACTAACTGCCTTTTAATGCATGCTTGAGGCACTGACTTCATTTTTTTTGTGGCCTAACAAAGCAAGAGAGCCCTGATTTGGGTTTCTGGACATACAAAACCTATAGTAAGGATTCTTTGCTTATAAAATAACATTTATTGTATTAAGAAAACTGCTGTCTATTATTTTTATTATATTGGCTCCATTCTACATTAATTTGTTTCTAGAAACACAACCACAAATGTTAAGAGCTTCCTTCTGGCCTAGTGAGGGAGTGTTGGTCAGTCTGAGTAAAAGGTGCCCTTTTGGGAGGTGGCTCCCTAAAGCCTTTGGACTCAGAACCTTCTCTCTGGTTCTCAAGCATCATTCTCTGCACTAATTGCCTGCTCTCCACTCCCACCAGCAACTCGCCTCCCCTTGACAATCATTAGCTGTCATCGCCTAATTTTATTGCTGAGTCAGACAATCAGCCTTAATTGCCCATTTCCACCTCCAGCTGTGTCTCTTCCTCGCAGGATGGAAAAAAACCTCTCTCAGGGCTTGGTGCCTGCTCATCCCCTTGGATCAGATGCCCAGGGTGGCAGTGTAGACCGCTTAGACTCTTCTGCAACTTCTGTTTCCTCAGGTTCCCCATTTTTCTGGGCTGTGCTAGAGGAAGGTGAGGGTTTGTTTGCATGCTGAACCTCTCTTACTAGCCTGCCAGCCCACCTTCACTTTGTCCTCTTCAAGCAGCTGACCAGTGCTGTGCCCAGATCCTCTTTTCATCCCTCCAGACTCACTGTTGCTCTTCCCCATACTGCTACCTACCCTGGAAGTTGGACCTGTTTGGACCCCATCAAAGGGCTGCTTTGCTTTCTGGGTCCAGAAAGCAACTTTCCAACTGGGTCCAGCATGTGAGAAGCTTGGTCAGGAGACGTGGGGAGGTCAGGATGTTTATTGCCCTGGAGCCCTCCTTGTGGGACCGATCTCCTCCGGTTCTCGAGATGGAAGGCCAGAGTTCCTCTCAAGGTGGCTCTTTTCTCAGGCCTCTTCCTGAGTGCTGCTAAGCATGCTGTCCTTTGACCCTTGAGTGTGTGATTGATTGAATTATTGGCCTCAGTTCTTTGCCCCTCCTGGTATCCAGATGCTTTGCCTGGATGTGACTCTGTAGTTGCTCGTAAAAGGAGGGGAGTATTTCCCCTGCCCCAGGGCTTGGCTCTGTGACTTACTTTGGTCAGTGGAATGTGGGTGGAACCAATTGTTTTTGCCCGTTTCAAGCCTAGGCCTTTGGAAGCGAATTGTATTTCTGTGTGCCTTTTCGGGCATCTGCCATCTCCATGAGAGCTTCCCCTGGGCACTGCTGCCTCTTCAGTTCTGGGCCCCAGAATGAACCCATCTGGAATAGGGCAAGAGCTGGATTTGCAGTGAGGAGACAAGTCTGCTAGACACCAGCTTAAAGAAGATCCCCATAATGATCTAGATGACCTCTAGTCGACCCACACAACCCTGAGAAATAAATGCTATTGCTGCATTTCACCAAGACTGTGTGATAACGGGTGGTAACACTCATTGTTACTAGCACCAGAGTATGCCTGTGCTCTCCCTATACCCTGCTCTTATACCATAAATGTCCCTTTTATTAAACTCTTGGGGAAGAGTTTAATAATTTGAGTGTCATCTGTTTCTTGTAGTGACACTGAATGAATGATAGGGTCCAGTTCCTCCCCAAAGCTATATCACATTGCCAGCAAAGCTCAAAATATAACATTTGATACCAGTTGCCCCCTCTTCTTTGTTTCCCATTTGCTACCCCATATTCAACTGAAACCCTAACCCTAGAAGCCAATAATAACATCTGATTTTATTCTTTTTCTATATTAATTTGTTTCTAATTTTTCAACTTTTTATTTGAAAAAAAATTTTTAAACATGTATACAGGTAGAGATATTACAATAAACACCCTTGTATTCATGGCTCGGTTTTAACAATGATCAACATTTTGCCAACCTTATTTCAACCATTCCTTTCCTGTGTGTGTGTTTTTTTCTCTTCTAGATTTAGTGACCTTTCAATTTCAAGGGAATCCAAAGGTCCCATCTTAGCTCTAATCTTCTGTCACATCACTGTAGAATTTGCTACTATTGCTCACCCTTGCAGTCTCCTCGGTCTCCTTTTATTTCCTGTGACTGCTCTCTGTTTCCTGTTTTTGATTCCTGACCTGGCTCTTAAATGTCAGGCTTACTTTGTGAGCCTGCTCCACATTCCTGGGCTACACTTTCTGTCTGCCCATTAAGTATCTTCACCTGGATGTTGCATGTACTTCACATTGAGCATATTCAGCCTAAAACAAACTTAGCAATTTCTCCTTGAATCTTCTCCTTCTCCACCTCTTCTTCTGGGTTTCCTGTCTCAGTTCAGACCTTCCCCAGTGTCCGGTCACATAACTAGATATCTTATACCTCACTTTAACCCAGACTTGACTATTCCACTTCCGAAAGGTCTTTCCAATTCTTCATATTTCCATTTCCATCTCCATGGTTTAGGCCCTCATCATCTCTCACTTGGGACATTCTGGTATTCCCTATGACTAGTCTCCCAGTGCTGTTCCTCTCCTAAGTGCTAGTATCATTTTTCTAAATCGCATGCTAATCATACTAACCTGCTCAAGTTATAAATCTTCTAAGAGCCATTCAAAATATATTTTAAACATTATTGGCATGATATTGAAGCCTCTTCACCATCTTTTCTTCTAATCTCATTTCTTATACCCTGTCCTCCTAATATATGGTCCTACTTATTTTTCCCCTAATACACCACATGCTTTCATGTGGCCTTTGCTCATGCTGATCACTATTTTATTTTTTAAGATTAAAGAAGACAAGCTTCTGGTTCTCAAACACTAATTTCAAAGTGTCTCTTCCGTCCCTTCCACAGATCTTGAGTCCCTTTCTCCTTTTGAGATCCTTATTGGCAGTTGAATTTCTCGTTCCTGCTAAAGGAAATAAATATGGTATTTAATTTTTAAAGTAGTCTCATTAGAGTTATTCTTTTCAAAAGGGGCCCATTTGCTACAGCAATGGATATTGTCTCCAAAGAAATACTGACAGTGTAAAGTTTTGATTTTTCTGTAGGACTTTGTGTGCCCCTGAGGCAGGAATTGTGCGTTACTCATCTTTTTATATATCCCCAATGCCGGGCATGTAGGAAATACCCAGAAAATGTTTGTTTAAATTGCATATAAATTAGCACTGAGACCAGAAAGTAAGATCTGGAGAGGGTACAAATGTTGCCAGCCAATTGCAGAGAAAGCTGCCAAACATATAATCTATGAGCTGAGAGGCTGGGGTCACCCCATTCCCTGTAGTGAGGGCCTCCAAGCCTGTCAGATGTCAGTTGCATTTGCAAAGCTAGGAGTTCAAGTGGAAGGTTGGATTTTTCTTCATTAAAATTGTCATTCCCCAAGGTGGAGCTCTGACAGGAACCCAGTGAGATGTCAAGCTGAGACAGCTGTTGCCAAACCTGGTGGAGGCTTTTCAGACAGCCAGGAAATACAGCTGCTGCCTCAGACTTCATCCTTCTCTTCTTTATGAGGTCAAAATGCACAATAAATAGCAGTAGTGAAACGGTCATTGTATGATGATAGAGTCAAAATTGGATCTGGGACAGATCACTTGGATTTGAGTGTCAACTCTAGTCATTATTAGCTGTGTGACTTTGAACAAGTATGTCACCTCTCTGAGCCTCATTTTTCTCATTCATAATACTGGTGCTATGAACACTGAATGAGATAATATGGAAATGTTTTATAAACTGTAAGCCACTGTTCAAATACTAGATAAAATTAGAGTATATTAAAATTATGTTTAATCTTCTTAACACATACACACATTAAGTGTAGAGTGGCCAAGTTGAAACATGTTCGCTTATTGTTTGTTATATGTCCAGCTCTCTACTCCTACCTGTCATAGATGCAGAAGTTTATATGTCAGTTTCTGACTTTAAAAAAATTTACAATCTAGTTAGGAGATGAAACCAATTTATTCCCCACTCCCCATGTTTCTATAGAAAAGAAGAAATTTTGACTTCATGACCAAGGTAGAACATTTCTCTCTATTTCTTTTCTCATTCTCCCTAAGAGAGGAAGAGTAATTTACATGATTGTTAAGCTTGGCAAAGGAATTGAGCTTGTGGCTCAACACCTTTCTTCTACTTTCTTTCTTGAATTATAGAGCCAAGATTGCATGCTTTCTCTACTCTTTGCCATAGAGTAAGGTTTTGGGTGTCATGGGGTGGGGGAAGAGCTGTGGTTGTCCATCTCTCTCAGTGACTGGGTGAGTAGGTTGAGTTCTGGGGGAGAGTATTAGGATGCGCATGATATCTTGGCACTGAATGCCACTTCCTGCCCTGCATCCCATCCTAAGGTTTGTTTCTTTCTTTAAAAGTTCAACATCCAAATTTCCTCTCATTTTTTGGGAAGCACCTGCTATTTACCCACAGGGCTTAGATATCCCTCAGGCTCTAACTACCTCTTCCAGTTTAGGTTATTTAAATTAGGCCAGTGCCTTAGGAATTCTGAAGTCTCTCCAGGTGGGCTTACCACTGCAGGTCCTAGTAAGTTCAGAATGCACTCTAAATCTGATTCTTTCCTATATAGCACATCAATGTGAGTTGATAAGGTGCTTCTCTATCTCTGGCTTTGAACTCTGTCAAGTGTGGTTTTCTTCTTGTTTTTCATACTTGTGGTTTGTTGACATTCTTAGATTTGTGACCTAATGTTTTTCACCAAATTTGGAAGTTTTTGGTCATTATTTTCCAATACTTTTTTCTGCTCTGTATCCATGTAACAGACCAGTAGGATACGTAATAGGATGTGTGTCTAGTAGGCTATGTGTGTATATATGTGTGTAAAAAAATTTGTTGCAAGGAATTGGCTTATATGATCATGAGGGCTGGCTAGGCAGGTCTGAAATCTGCAGGGCAGGCTGTCAGGAAGGACAGTCTAGAACTTCTGGAGCAGGAGTCAATGTTGCAGTCCACAGATGGGATACCTTTTTCCTCAAAGAAATCCCAGCTTGAAATCCCAGTTCTGTTCTCAAGGCTCACTGGAATCATGCAGGATAATCTCTTTTGTATAAAGTCAACTGATTATAGATGTTAATCGCATCTAAAGAAATAACTTTACAGCAACACCAGATTAGTGTTTGAAAAACTGGGTATAATTTGTAATAGTACAATATTATTGATGTTAATACTAACCTTTAAAACTTTTAAAATCATCATACATATAAAATACCAAATGCAAATGCATGGGCAGTTTAAAGAGTGACAATGAAATGAACACTCATACACTAACTACCCAGTTTAAGAAACAGAATTTGGGTAATTTGAAGTCCTGTGAGGCTTTTTTCAGTTGTGTCCTCCTCCCTGCTATATGTAAAGTTTAAAACATGAAAAACAATACTATACATTGTTATATAAAAATATAAAAAACATGCAAACAATGATAAACACCAAGTTGAAATCAGTGGTTACCTCTGGGAAGGAAGGATATAGGATTGGATAAAGGTACACAATGGTTTCAGTTATATTTGTAGGATTTATTTTTTAAAAACATGTCAAGAAAATGAGCATAAATATTAAGATCTACTTAAGTATTTGGTATATTATACTCAGAAGGCATAAAGGCAAAATAGCATAACAGATCGAATGTACAACTTCTAGGGCCATACTGATTTAGGTTTAATTTTGGCTACATGAATAACTAACTGTAGAGTTGCACAAATCACTTAGCCTTTCTGTGACTCAGCTTTTCTTATCTGTAAAATGTAGATCGTGATAATACTTTATAGTATTATTGTGAAGATTGCATTATTTAGTTTATGGAAAGCAATGGAACAGTGTTTGGTATATAATAAGCACACAATAAATATTAATTATTATAAGTAGTAAGTTTTACATAGTTCATAAACTCTTAAGAAACAGCACACACACACACACACACACACACACACACACACACACACACACACACACTAACCCAAACCCCTTGACTAGAGGGTCACAATCATTTGTTTAAAACTCTTGGAGCTGGTGTGTTCATAGTTCAGAGTTTTTTGTTGTTTATTATGCAACATCACTAGTGGAGTCTAGGGCTACACTTCCTAATTATTATTTTTGCAATGAAAATTATGAATCTTCACTACATGTGATAAATGAAGACTAAAAAGATTTATGTCAGTTTGGGTTAAGTTTTATCACCAAATAAGTTTGTGGCAAACTTACCCAACCCTTTCAGTTTTCAGAATGTTTGAAATCTGGAATGGGATACAAAGGGTTGTGGACTTGTGCTATAATGGATCCACCTTGTGAGTATTAGTTTATTTTTCAAAAAAATGAGGCAGAGCTATATATATTGAAGTGAAAAGTTAAGTCATATTGTTAAGTAATAATACCACATGTGTTATAGTATTTGGCAGCTGGTCAAATAATACATATTATATGACTCCTATACATTTACATTTATACATAGAGACTTTATATTTTCATACATATATGTATAATAAATTCATCGAAAGGGCCTGGAAAGACACCTACCAAACTGGTAAGTGTGGTCACCTCAGGAGAGGAAAGAGGGAGAGGCTATAAGAGGGGGACACCACATTTTTCTCTGTACACTTCTGAATTTTTCAAATTTTTTATAAGAAGATGTTCACCTATATTTGGATGATAAAAAGGGAAAGAACTGCTTTAAAAAGTAAACCGAGGCAGTACTGTGGAGGACATGAAAAATCTGTGTTTAAATCAATGAATGTAAAGAGTTGTGAATGTTTTTGAACAGAGTAGTAACAGCAGGCTCAGGAAAGAAGTAAGTCGAAACTATAAGGTTTGGATTTAAGTAGGGAAAGAAGAGATATCCTAGGATCAGTCTGTGAAAATTTTCCACTTGAGTTCCAGACTAAGGATCAGAAGAGTAATACTCTGGGTTATTGTCTCCTCTGTTTGCAGTGAATGAACAACCCAAGAGATGAGCTGTGGTAACAACAAATATGAACCTAAAGGGCTTCTAAACCACTATCAGAGCCCATGATATTTCTGTGTCATAGAAAGCAAAGAAAAGGAGAATTTCATTAAGGAGCTAACCAACAGAGTCAAGTGTTGCTTCCACTTTTGCTTCTATCTAATTTATTCTCTAAACAGCAGCTAGAGCAATCTTTGTAAAGCACAAACGTCAATGGTTTTTTCTAAGTCAAGCTGGTGAAGAAGAGCTCTCAGTTCCTTTCTGGTTGTAAACCTAGAGCTCCTTGGGGTCATTTTTCCTCTCTCTTCCCCTGCTTGGAGAAGCCAGCTAGAGAAAGAGATCCTGACAAGGCAGAGAGCAGCAGAGATGAAAAACAGAGAGGAGGAGGACTAACAGTATTTAAGCCCCTAAATGTAAACTCGTTTTGAGGTCTGATATGCCTAGTTCTTTTTGAATTTGGTTACAATATTTTTTGCCCATGCTAGTTTGAGTTGAATTTCTATGTCTAGGTGCCCAAAACATCCTGAAGAAATTCAGTCCCCTTCAGTGCTGGACTCTTTAGAACATTTAAGTGGAGCTCAAATTATCTTCCGGTAGCACATTTGAATTGTTCTTTTGGAATGATTTATGAGGATTTATGGCATCTAATGTCTCTAAGTCTACCTTATACATACAAAGAATTCTACATAGCTGAAAGAGAGAAGTAGTGGGAGGTAACTCAAGGAGTCATTATATTTATATTTTAAAATACATCCTATCACTAAAGCAGTCATTATGCTTACCGTTATTCCAGTTCCCATTTCTGTCCTCGCTCTTCTTGACATTCGATGTAGCCATATGGTTCGCTTCGGCAAGTAGAATGCAAGTTGAAGTGACATGTGACACTTCTGGACAGAATTTTCAAGAGCTTGTGTACAATTTGCATGTTCCTTTCCTTCCTGCTACTTTGGAGACAGTGGAGGGAGAAGTTGAGATGAAACCTCCATCATCTGAGTTATTATGATGGGCTGAAACCCCCACTTTGGTCATGCAGTTGATAAATAAATGTTTAAGTCACTGAAATGTTGGTTTTATTTGTTACCACCGTAAAACCTATCCTATCTTGATTGATAACAACCATTAAAAAAAGTGCAAATTATAAATTCTGGAAGATGTTGAACTGGACTTGAGTATTTATAATGAAAATAATTATGGAAGCAAAGATTTCAACTGTTGTCCAGAAGAATCATTTCTCTCAACTACCTCAGATTTTGTAGACATGTTAAATTACTTTTTTGGTACAATTTGCTAATTACTTCTCTCAAATCTGTCTTAAAGCCCTAGATAAAGATTTTATTTTGCTGTATCTTTTTTCAAAGTTTTATTTTTGATGATCTCTGATTTTTATCAAACATTTTTCATTAACTTTTCAAGTGCAATTCAATTTGGGTACACTTGAAACATAAGCCACTTGTTTTTTTTTTATAAATAAGAGCCTTCTAGCCCTTAAGGTTCCATTTTTATTTTTGATGGTTTGCTGTATTTTCCTTTAGTCTGTGCTCTAGCTTCATTCTTAAGAAATTGCTTGTTTGGGTTTCTAGGGCAGAGTTTTATACATAGAACAAATGGGTCTTAGGCATATTTACTGTATTATTTATTAGATGTAAGCTATACAAAGGTGCTTTCTAATAGATTTGGGGTGAGTATAACTTAAGGGGAAGAGATTACAATTATATCCTAACCTACAGTGCATTTGTAGCTCTTATATAGTGTAAAGTCACTATGTAAGGTCATCTTATGATGATTGGATTTTCTCTGTTTTTTGTAATTGTACTGTGTAATTCAAGTTAGGATTCTTCAGTTTCCACAAATTTGATATATAGATTTTGCTATATATCTTATTTATTGCTGCTTGCTATATTTAAGTAATATATTGATATCAAGATGTCGGGAGCACCTACATCCACTTAGATATTTATTTATTTTTATTAAAAAATTTTTAAAATTATTTTCTACAATTAGGTACTTTTTTGCTACTTGTGAAAAAATGTTAACAAAATGCACAAGATGCCAAGATCCCACAAGAAGGTGAACTAATCAGCTGACACCCTCAAAAAGTAGTAGCTGCGGCTGGAGGTGAATTTCAAATTCATAGTGGTTCAGCACATGGATGTGCATGCATCTTGAATTTAGAGATGAGTTCGATTGGTTATATTGTCAATCTCTTGATACCAGGGGCTATCACAAAGTTGATGAAATTTTTAGTATTCTGTGAACCAAACTGCCTGAAATCCAGGGAGGCCACATCTAGGGATGGGAAAGGAAATCCTGGAAGTGATAACATTGATCATTGTGTAGCATGATCTTGTGCAGATATCTGGCAAGAATGATATAATCATAGCCTTTATTGACTTTACATCAGTCTGCCACTGTAAGTATCACAAACTCAATATAAACACTATGTTACTGATGATTCTACAAAATCTGTATTTTAATACCCATTAAGAATTCAGGATTGTTTGACATAATCTCAGTCATAAGGATCTAAAACTGTAGATAAAAATAGACACCTGCCCTCCCAGAACAGGAGGATGTGTCCTCTTGGGCACCGATGATAAGATTTTAATGTCATGGCCTAAGAGTGACCTCAGTAATTGGTTCTGAGTAATTAACCACTGCCACTGCTTTTGATGCAAAGAATTCCAGAGCTAATGCCATTATCACTGGCAGAAATTTCCCCAAATTCAATTGATTTAAATAAATAACAAAACAAAACAAAAACACCAGTCACAACAAAACAAACCAAATCCACATAACAAGTCCAGCCATTCAATTTCCTTGGGGCTAATTCATTCTGCCAAATCCACTGAGAAGCTGAATCCACCAGGATTTACTGATATATTACTGAGAGCTTTTAATAACTGTTGGGGGTGACTGTTAACATCTGCTTTGGATATTTTCTAGTTCAGAATAATCTCAATCATGCTTTGTGAAACATCATATTGTGTGGAAGGATCCAAGCTGCTTCCTGAAAGAAAAAAAAAAATTTTGCCTGTAGGTTCATCTCTGTGGAGAAGGAGTAACTTCTGATTCAGGTGGAGATCCTGGCCAGGTACCTCAGTTTTTAAAATAAGGTAACAACATTACTACCTGTGCAAGTATGCTCTCACACAGTGGTACACTGGTGATGGTTTGTGAGACTGTGACATCTCTTTCCACATCCATGGTCATTTTTGTCAAGTTGGGAACTTGAAATGGTCATGACAGGAGTATTTACTCCAGTGGTTCTCAATGAGGGTGATTTTGCCCCCTAAGGGACATTTGGCAATCTCTAGAGACATATTTTATCACAACTGGGGTTTGCTACTGACATCTAGTGGGTAGAAGCCAAAGATGCTGCTCAATATCCTGCAGCGTAAGGGACTGCTCCCCATAACAAAGAATTATCCCACTCCAAATCCCGTTGAGGTTGAGAAACTTTGATTTATACCATGGAATTTGGCAAACATAACAAGTCTGGACATTTTTTTTTTGACTGCCAGTTTACCAACAACTCATCCTCAAAATAAATTTGTATACTTTTACCACTGTGCAACCATTAATTCCTATCAGAAGTTCACTGGGGGAAGTGATGTTCATGGAAGACTGAAAGCCATGCTGTCCCCTGGGTAATTCATACAGAGCATGGCTTGGCAAACTTTTTCCGTAAAAGGCAGATTTTAGCCTTTGCAGACCACGTGGTATCTGTTGCAACTACTTATGTCTGCTATTATAGTATGAAAGCATCCACAGACAACATGTAAATGAATGAACATGGCTGTGCTCTTATAAAACTTTATTTACAAAGCAGGGTGGTAATTTGCTGACCCTGACTTAGACTGTTAGCTTAGCCCCATCTCATAACTTCATTCACTGAGGCTTTATTCTAATGTTAAACATTTAGCTTTTATTAAAGGGATAAGAAATTTGCCAAAGATTTGGTACAAAAAAAGTCAGAACATTTCCATTGAGTCATTATGCGCTTCATTCTTAAAGTCCCACAGAAAAATTTCTTAAAATGCTTGGTTTGCCACTGAGGAACTAATTATGCTTACTTTTCTCTGATTTTACTTTGTATATAGTATGAAGCCCCAAACTATATTTGATACTCACCTTTAGTAATATTTTTTAACTTGCCTAATAAGAATCAGATGTGGGTGCTTAAAAAAAATACAGGCTCCTGAGCTCCACCCCCAGGTCTCCCAAATCTCAGGCTTCATGTGTTGAGGGGAGAACCAGATCAGTGCGTCTCAAATTTTATGTACATGCAAGTCACCTGGGAATCTTGTTGAAAGGCTGATTCTGATCCAGTAGGTCTGGGGTAGTGCCTGAAATCCTGCATTTCTGAAAAGCTCCCAACTGATGTTGATGCGATTGGTCTCAGAACCACAATTTGAGTAGCAAGGTCCTAGAATATCAATATTTTGGTAATAAATTCTCTCTAGATGATTCTTACCACTGAACTGTATCTCAGCTGTGGTTTTCCTTATGTTTGTGTGTCGCTTTTTCATGATTTTGGTTTCTGCTTTAATTTATAATTTGAAATTTCACTGTGTATGTTCTTATTTTAAGTCCCTTAAATCCTTTGGAGGTAATGACATGAGACACAAATAAATCTAAGACGAATAACTTCTAATGCATTTTTTAGAAACAATTGTGAAATGTAAGTTTAGCCTGATACTAATTAGTTGTACAAATAATCCAGACATAACAAATAATCAGATTTTATGTTATTTTATGTTAATTTTATTATTTCTTTAGGACTGGACTTTTTCGATGCTTTCAAATTTGGGATCCTCAAATTTGGATGTATTTATGTCTGGCTTAACGTACATCTGTTCAAGCTTAAAACCTCCCTCTTCAGATTTTGCTGATCCTCTGGGCCCATATAAGATGGTCTTCAAGATGCTAGTCGCTTCAATTTACATTCTCTGATCTTGTCCATGAAGGGTTTCTGTACAAGGTCAAGTTTCTTCCTAAATGCCACTGTTGTAGCATCAGTGATCATCTGCCAATGAACTGAGACAGCTGACGGAAGGACACGGGAACCTGAACACCTCTGAGGAATCACGGGGATTCTGTTACACGCATAGAAACCCTCGGGTCCCCAGCACCGGAGCAGCCACAGTTCTACTTCCGTCCCTGACCCCGCCCCTACCCACCTCGCAATGCATTATGGGGCGCTCTTTCAGTCAGGCGAAGCTCAATGGACGAGGAACACGTCAAAGGCTATGTACGATTGAACCTGAATGCACTTTTAAAACATACACTCCTTCAATTTATGTTTGGGAATTAACAGGAGTTTTTGTGCCCATCATCTTGTGTGATCTCAAAGATTTGTGAGTAAGTTATCCCGTTTCACTAAAGGAGATAACAGCATTTACTCTTCTCACAGTGGAACTTCGGGATTAAAATGCCCAGCTTAAGCACACCTTTTCAGTCTCGCTATGTGTTTCCCCTTGAAGCCTTTAGCAAAAGTCAAGAGATAGCAAGGGGGCCAGTGGACTGTGCTGAGCGGCAGAGGGTGGACCTTCTGGCTCCAGGTGAAGTCTTTCAGCCACGGATTGAACAGTTCCTTTGGCTGTTGACCATATTCACAGTGTCTCCTAGAGCTGTGAACAGAAGCGGAGAGAGGATGCCGTGCACCAAACGCTTGTGGGATCAGGCTTGTCTTGAAGTGATCAGGCCACGCTCTGGTGTCCAGGTGGTGGAGGCCAGCCCTCTAGGCTCTTGCAAGTATGTTAAATTTCCTTTGTCACTAGGTGGCAGAATATAATTAAGATGTCAGATTTTTTTCCCCATAACATTGGATGGTTTTTCTGGTTATTTCCTAATGACCTCTTTCATTACTTTGCAGTATTTGCTAATGTCACTTAGGGATGAGGCAATCAAATAAAATTTCCTTGTGCAAACACTTTCTATACTTATCCAGGAGTTTACTTCAGGAAGAAGCACCCTTAACATAAAGTACATTTTCTTCCTAAGGGCCCTGTTTGGACAATCTACGCTTTTTATTTTTACATATTATTTTGTTATTCTTTCGAAGCAAATCTCAGACATTGTTTCACTTCACTTATACCATTCCAGTATGTATCTTTAAAATAAGGACTATTGAATGTGTGTAATTTTGATGATTAACAATAAAATAGTGAAATATATTCCTGTGGGTCATGGTATAAGGATATGCAGTTATCCACAGGAGCCCAGTTTGATGGGGGAGAGGGGTTGGGAGGGTAAGGATGGGGGAGAGTGGGGCAGTATGGGGGCGGGAGTGGTGGTGGTATGTGTGGTTTAATTGGAGAGGGCCAGTACCCCTGCCTGTGGAATCTGGGGTTTATTCTGCCAGGGAAAATACATCCCTGACCCAATACGGATCTCCCTTCAGCCCTCAGGTGAATGTATGCAAAGAGTTTAAATGAACAGAAAACAACAGACCAAATGTGTGGTTATCATGTACAAGTTGAGAGTCTCCTCCAGTGTCAGTCTTTCATATGCCCTCTGCCCCATTCTCAGTTATCAAAGTGGTGGAGAGTTTTCAGCTGAAGCTCCAGTGGCTGTTAGCCCTCCCTTCTGAGGTCTCAGTCTTGCTTTTGTGGTCTCAGTCTGTGTTCCATTTCCTGCTCTTCCTAGGTCAATCTCAGCTTTTACCTCTTCTTCGGCTAGGGATTCTCTTTCCTCATTTCCTCCTGATTGGCACTGGCCCACAGTACTCTTTTTATCCCCTTGCCTTAGCTGGGTTGGGTACACCTTTTTTGCAAGAGGTGTTGTATTTTCCTCTTTCCTCACTTCCTCTTCCAATTCTCACTGTTAAGTGAAGGCCCGAGTTGATTCCCTGTTCCACAGTGCTAATAACGCAAGCTTGGCTGGTCTGCCCCACTTCTCTTTTCCCACTTCCACTTCCCTGTGTACTGGCTGATCACCACACATCAGGGACTACACCATGTGCTGGGGATATAAGCATGAAAGAAACAGAACACTGCCTTCGAAGAGGTCACGGTTTGGCTGAGGGTGAGGTGAGCAAGGGAGTGGAGGATGAATAAAAGCAGGGTAACATAATATATGCCAGAAAAAAATGTAGGCGCAGGTGATAAGGGAACATAGAAGAGGGGCTTACTGTGCTTAAAAGGGGGGTTAGAAAAGACTTGCCCAGGGTGAGCATTTTTGTTTCTGATTTTGTATTTTAATTTTGAATCAGGTTATATATTCATATAGTTCAAATACATATATGAAGATACATGTACACATATGTATATGTCCCCCAACCCCAATTACTCTTATGCCCATCTCTATGCTCCACAAAGGTAACCACTGCTCTTAGTTTCTTGTGTGTCCTTCCAGAATTCCTGTATATATATACAAGCAAACATAAATAAATTTTTTTCTCCCATCTGTTTATCCCAAAGATAGCATATTATACTTATTAGTCTTTGCTTTGCTTTTTAAAGTTGGTATACTTATTTAGTGGTTAATAAAATGGACTCTGGAATCAGAATGCCTGTGTTTAAATCCCAGTTGTTTAATTTACTAGCTGTGTGAGCTTGGCAAATTACTTCTCATTGCTTTAGTTTCTACATCTATATCTGAGGTTTTCAGAATCTTGAAACTTTATCATATAATAAATTTTATCATAAACTTTATACACATACATATGCAACTTTGTCATATACTAAAATTTCTTATGGACATTTTATTCTGTTTTATCGGTCTGTGTATTCATGTACCATTTCCACACTGTTTTAATTTTTGAGGTTTATATTATGTTTACTATCTGGTAGGGCTAGATCCCAGATGGGGCTCAAAGGATAAGTGAACTTTCTCAGGCAGAGACAATGACAACAGCAATGACGACTCATGTTATTAGTATAGACGACTGTCACCATCATTTTATTTTATGCCTACTGTGTGTGAGATGCTGTAACTCACTCTTTTTTTATTTTCTCTTTTATTATTCTTTTCCCTATGCTCTGAAATTTTTACTTCTTTATTTTAAATTTATTTACTTCGTTGTAGGTAACTTTTAAAACCACTTTAAATCCTTTTGGAAACAAGGAGAGGCATAAATAGAAAAAGAACAAGGAACTGTATTAGATGCTTTGTATAATGAATCCCTCATGCTCATAATAACACAAGGTATATATTATTGTCCTTTTTTTTTTTAATGAAGACACTGAAGGTTAGAGAAGTTAAGGAATTTTCTGAAAGTTATATAGTAAATACGTGTAGATTCAGAATTCAAACCAAGTTCTGTTGATGGCTCCTGGTACTTCTTTTTTCACATATTGCAGAGTGTCATGACTAATTAATCATGCCTGCATAGCAGGAGTGAGAAATGAAGGCAAACAAGCCATGTACTTGAAATACTTGAACTAGTTGTCCAGAATGGTCAGTTTTTCTATGCAGTTGTTACAAGACACCAATTGTATTTTATTGCTCAAATTCACCATTTCTTAAATTGCTGGTGAGCTGTTCACCCTTGAGAAAGGCTGGAGAAAAGAAATCCATTTAACTTGGTTGAGACACAGTTTCTCAAACATATGTTATATCCAGGGAATCTTGTCTCTTCTTCAATGCTAATTGTACAATTCATATCAATACTGGATCTATCACTTTGCCCCAGTTCTGTAAATGTGTTCACCATCACTGCTCATGAGAGTGCCTTTGATTTCACAGTGTTGTGACTTTTGTTGGGAAGGAAAACTTCTGGGTTGAATGCTACTCTGTTGTATGGAAGCCGTTTATTTATTAATTTCTTCCTCTATCTTGCTGTGTAAAATTTCTCTTGTTGACACAGCTGGAATTAAAAATGGTCACTGGTTGCCTCTCTGGAGTTTTATTGGTTAACTTTTTTTCAAGACCACACACAAATGAGTTCTTACATCTCTGGGGTGTGTTAGAAGGTAGTTCTGTTCATTCTGTTTGTTGGCTAAAAGCCATGCTAATTAATGAAAAACTTCCTCTAAGAAGTTAATTCTCAAATGACTGTTGCCTCATGGGAAATGCATTTGAACTGCTGAGTCAGTTTCTTTCTGATTACTCTTGGCTACCTCTCAAGCCAAGAAGGCTAGGGAGGTGGTGGCAGTTGTGCTATGGCATGGTACAGCCACAGAAAGAGTATTGTAGTTGGGGTCAGTAGCTCTGGGTGCAAGTCCTGGTACCATTCCTCGGTTGCTTTGTAAATTTGAGACAATCACTTAAACTCTGAACATCAATTGACTCAATTATAAAATAATGATTATAACAACAATTTTGATTGCCTTACTTTAGGGAGTCATCGAGAGGGCTAAACGAGATGGTATATGGAAAGTACCTTAGCAAAAGTACGTTGTTATTATTAGATGTTTAGGTTTACATTTTTCTCTGCTTGTTTTTCCATTGCTTTTGTCTTAACCAGATGAAATATGCGACCTATAGTCTTTCTTGCAGCCTTTCCAGATGTGCTTTTTATGAACAGCTAATAGACTGAACACCTGATACTAAGTCCATCTTGGTTTCGTGGTAGACTTCCTTTCATTTTTTCTTTCACCACTCTTCTTGTTCACCACTGTTCATAGATTTTTAAGCTTAGTGTTGACCCTAATTTATAAATTATACCTCAATGTTAATATCTTTAACAAGTCTGTGAAGAGAAGGGAAAAAAAGATGCTCTCCTCTCCTATACAACTTTTAAAGAAATTTAGTTGAATAAATGCTCCAGTGAACTGAAGCTCTGGGAAAAATTAGAGCCTTAAGGCAAAAACGGTAAGAGTGTTAGAATAGAATTTCTTATTTGACAAAATGTTAAGGGTGTATACTCTGTGTTTTAACTTAATGCAGACATGAACAGTTATAAAGCGGGATCTTGTTGGCTTTCTACCATTTCACGGGCTCTGTTTCACTTGTTTCTTTTTCTTCTGTCAACTTCTCTTTCCTTTCTGAAACAACTGTCGCATTCCTTGCCTACTGGCCTACAGGGTGTTTAACGGAGACCCACTACTAAGAACTTGTTGCTGAGCTCCAGGGCATGGGTCAGCAGACAGCCTACTATTTTCAGTTCCTTCAGAGAATGCTTCAGCAGCAGGATGCCACTTTGCCTGAGGTCACACACTGCTGGGTGACTCACATCCAGTGATGAGCAAGGCAGAGGTACAGAGATGCCATTTCAGCCTCATGTGAGACATTCTGATGAGGACTACTCACTCTGGAGCTCCCAGTCTGGTTAGTTGAGGCTGTGTTGGGCTTGTATCACAGTTCAGGTTCTTTCTCTGACCAATACTGTTTCCTCCTCCTTCATTTGACAGATAGTGATCGCTAATAAACACCTGTTTAAAAATATATATTTTTAAAACTTTAATGAGATATAATATACATACCAGAGAATTCACCCTTCTAAAATGTACAACTCAGTGGTTTTAGTATGTTCACAAAGTTGTACAGCCACTACCACTATCTAATTCCAGAATATTTTCATGACCCCGCCCCCCAAAAGAAACTCCCTACCTGTTAGCAGTCACTCTCCATTAACCCTGCCTTCAATTTCTGGCCATCATTAATGTATTTTCTGTCTCTATAGACAGTTTGATATATATGCAATCATACAATATTGTGGCCTTTTGTGACTAGCCTCTTTCCCTTAGCATAATGGTTTCAAGGTTTATCTGTATTGTAGCATGTATCAGTATTTCATTCCTTTTCATGGGCAAATACTAGTCCAGAAAGTAGTATAGATATACTACATTTTTGCTTATCCATTAATCAGTTGATGTACATTTGGGTTGTCCTAATAAATGTCTTGTACCCCCAATTCCATCTCAGTATCTACTTCTTGAAAACCTAACCTGAGAACTACCCACCCTTAGAACCCTAGGACCTCAGCTTCTGCACAAACTTTTACATCCAGAGATTCAATAAGGGTAGTTTTGCCCAAAAATAAATTCTAGTTCCATATGCCAAGATAAGAAGAAGATCTCTATCTTATTGCAATAAATACTTTGGGCCAACCTGTTGGCTACTTGGTCTTAGAGTAAGTAGGCTTGTTTAGAGGAGAGATTTTGTGTAGTTGAAATCTAGTGAACAAAGGAGAAGACAGAAAGACCAGGTGAGAGGTGAGGTTAAAGAGACTGGTAGAGGCCACATTGTGAATGACATTTATTCCATGATGAGGTATTTGAACCCTTCCCATTGAGGAGTGAGTAGTCATGGAAGGCAGGTGAGGTATGATCAGGTGTGTCCTCACTTCATTTTTGGATTTCAAATGGCGAGTAGCTCTTCTGTCAGAAGATATTGTGAGTTGGCCAGAATCTGTATGGGGGAAGTTGCTGGAGATGAAGAGATGAATTATAGGTTGAAGATGGAGTCAGAATGAATATAAGGGATATGGAACATACAGATGAAACTCTAGGAAAGACGCAAAGGAAGCACGGGAAGAGAGGTGGTGCAGTGTAAAAAATATGGCCTTGGAGTCTGATACACCTGGGTTTTGATTCCTCTTTCATCTTTTAGTAGCTCTGTAACTTTAGGTAGATTACCTAACTTCTCTTCATCTTTAAAAGAAGGCTAATAATTCTTACCTCTCACCATTATGTTGTGAATTTGAAGTGACATAGCCTATATAAGGCAACCCGTTCCTCTTAGGTTACTTCCCCTGTTCCTATAACCTGAGCAGGCCTGAGAGGCAGGACCTGGGGTAGAGGTCCAAAGTCTACTCTTCAAGTGATAAGAGCAGAGGACAGGGATGGTCAGGAGGAGCTGGGGACCAGTTTGCAGGAATGGAAAAGGAAAGGAGGGCCAGAACCCAGGGAATCTCAGGGCTGGGCCCAGGCAGGAGCATATCTGCATGGATAACATTTCTCTTGAGCTTCGTCCCTTTCGAAGGTTCAGAACAACCTCTCCAACTCAGGCCTCTCTGCAACTTCAAATGGTGGCCACTGGGGTCCATTTAGATGGTGGAGCCTGACAAACGTCACAATTTTAGTCTTCCTACAGCTGGATGAAGTGAAGCCAAAGGCTGCGTTTGGCAGGTCCACCTGCCTAGTGCTAAAGAGTGTAACAGCTACCTCCTTCCTTTCCTTTTATTTTTTTTTAAACTCATTTTCATTGACATGTCTTGATTTTTTTAAAAAGTTATTTTGTATCTGTTGATTTTCAGTTCCAAGAGATATATGGTTGAGATCCGTGACCTCTGAGGCTCCTTGCTATCCCGCAACGCTGGGACCGAGAGTCAAGTGGAGTTCAGCAGCTGCTTTCTGAGCCATCTTGGACACTGGCCATCTGAGACGTTGATCTCATCCATCTCTCAGTCTGCCACTTATCAGCTGTTTGGAGATTATGCCAACCTCTGAAAACATTATAATGGTACAGAAAACTGTGTATTTTACCCTTTGAAAAATCACTCATATTCTGTATGGAGACACTGCCAACCTTTAGAAACATGAAAATGGTACAAAACCTGTATGTGTTACCTGTTAAAGATCGCGCATTGGCACCTCCACATTCAAGAGTGCAAAGATAATTGAGGTATGTATTAAGGAGCCTGAAGCTCACAAAGGTACTTTCTTTCTTTGATGCTTAACCAAAATTTGTGGGAATTTAGCCGTCTTGTGTTCATTTATTTGGCAAACATTTGACCAGTGCTCCTAATATTCTGCAATTTACAATTACAGAAATTACAATCTTTTTATGGATCAAAGATGATAAAATAACAGTGATTTCACATGAGCTGACCTAACATATGATAGGAGCCATGCCAATAGCTGGAGATGGCAATACATGAAACAACTTCTGGCCTGAAGGGGCTTACAGAATCCAGGGAGGAGGTAGACACAAATAGTTGGAACACGAGTGATACAGGTTCAATTATAGATGTGTCCAAAGGGCAACATGTGGTGGTATACCCACAAGAGGGAGGGACTAAAGGAAAGATTTTCCAGAGAGGCCTCCTGGCCTTTAGTATATGGAATAAGAGTTTTTGGTGAAATTCTCAAATTGACTAGCCAATATAGAAAGATACAGTTTGGCGGCTTTGTACTGTGCCAATTTAGCTTAAGGTCTAACTGCTATAATAAAGCTTTTATTCTTTATCACTTGTTGTGGTTCTGCTTCTTTGATCATCCACTGACCAGTGCACACAGTCTCAGTTCATCCCGTGATGACCATGTTAAGTAGCAAAGAATAACATATTTACAAATGCCAGCATCTATGAAGACGGCCCTTAGGAGGCTGACTGCCATACTTCAGCTCCTCATCTTGTCTCTACTCCACATTATGACAAAATCAATTGTTTGATTGAAGGAAGTACCTTCTAGGGAACTCCTGGTAGGATTTAGGTACTGTTCTAAGAGCTTTGCATGCCTTAATTCATTGAATCTTTACAACCTATGAGGCCGGTACTCAGGTTTTCCTGTTGTGTGGTTTAGAAAACCAAGGCACAAAATGGTTAAGTAAACAGTACTCCATGTTATATCTCAGAATGAAAGAGGTATTGCTGGAGACTTCTCATTTTTCTTCATTTTGTTAACTTTTCATTTTGAAACAGAGATCCTTGCTCTCCATCCCTTAAATGCCTTCTCTGTCAGAGACTGAGTTTCCTAAGCCAAAGACTCAGGGCTCTGACCCTTCAAAGCTCCCTGGGGAAAAGAGTTTGAATCTGAATGCAGCCCTGGGGAGGGTTTTCCTGGGCCTGAGGCCTTCCCGCCCCCCTTCCCACCCCCCTCAGCTAGCACTGTTTGAGTCTAGCTGCTGCCAGACTAGGCCAGAGGCAGAGAGGGAGGGGCTCTAGCTTTCAGAAAATAAAACAGAATTTAGTAGCTGACTGAGCCTTGAGAGAGAAAGCAGGGAAGATACAGGGCTAGTATTTCAGTCTGACATTCAACGGCTTCCATAATCTCTCCCAACCTGCCTTTCCAGGTTATTTCCCATCTCTCACACCTAGAAACAACAAATGACTCCTGTGAATGAACACATTGCTATCTTCTATGCCTCTGTGACCTTGTTTCCTGGTGCCCTCTGATACCTCCTTCTGCCAACTCTCTCCTAATGACTTCAAGACGCAGCTAAAATCACTCTGTAAGGTATCTTTCTCTTGGCCAGTGCACTTCTGACTTTAAGGTACATGGAGCCCTGTGTAAGTCTCACTTGGAGGCCTTGCTAACTTGCAGATTTTAATTCAGTATATCTGAGGTATGGCTGCATTTGTAACAACCTCCAGAGGGATGTAGATGCTGTTGATCTGTGAACCACACTTTGAGTAACAAGGTTCTAGATTTATGTTTCCTTTAGTCCTTTTTAGAAACTTAAGCCTGTAGAAGCTATTTTAAGGGAAATGATATTTTCCACCAACTCAAGCTAATTTGGCATTCAGCAATTGGTATTTTTGTTTGGTAGCTTTGTAGTGTGACCAGTGTCCTGGTTTGCCTGGCACTGTGGGGTTTCCTGGGACATAGGACTTTTAGTGCTAAAACCAGGAAAGTCCTGAGCAAACCAGGCTGAGTTTAACTCCCACCTCTGGTGATTACAGCTGGCTAAGAGCTATACATCTTCCTTACAACCTCCAAAGGAGGTAAGGTCTTAGATGAAATTCTGTTAAAATTACATGTGCTTACTAGCTAGCAGGTACAAGAACAGTCCTTTGACTAGTTCTTGAGGCTTTTGGAAAGACCTATTCTCTGCCTTAGGCACCATAAGTAGTACTAGCATGATAGACTCTCTCTAAAGTGGACATAAGGATATTACCAGCTAACCTTGTAGTAAATTCAAGTGGTAGCCTTTATGGAGAGAGATACAGGATCAAGGAAATGCTAGACCTCAGGCACTGCACCAGTTTTATTAGATTACTTGGTGAATTTATCTACTTCATTTAAGTACTAGTGTGGGTCGTGGTTCTACAGCCAGTGGGGAGCCCTGAGGATTTCAGAGTATAGGGCCTATCCTCAGGGGTGTTGTGTTCAGCCGGGAAATCAGCTCTGTGCCTTTCTCAGATTTAATTAGATTTAGGTTTTATTGATCATTGTGATATTTTGCCTAGAGGATGGGTGGAAGGTCACCTCAAGAAGTGACCACCACTCAGATATCTTTTTCCACATTGCACAGTATCCCAGATACAATCCCCTTTAGCTTCCTCTTATTCTTGTTCAGCACCAGGAAGAAAGGGTCATGGTATTGGTTTCTTTGTGCTCTAAGGCACGCTCAAAACAAGACCCCTCTTGGACTTCAGAGAAGCCAAATCTGTGGGGCCCTGGGGCTACATTGGAACAACAGGTTTTTTCTACGGAAGAAGGAGGATCTCTTTCTGATGAGCCTCAGTTAAAAAAAAAAATTCTTTTTAAGTCTTTTATTTGTTTTCCTGAAAAAAAGAAAAAAGAAAAAAAAGACCTTCCTTGCCTCTAAGCCTTTCAGAAGAAACCAGCTGGAGGACCGGAGGCTGGGCTGCTGGGGTGGAAGTCCTGTGAACAGATTTTTCAGAGCAAGTGTTAGCATTTGTGGAGCTCTCATCTCCCCTGTGGATTTGTTCTCCAACCTCTGACACCAATTCAGCAAAACAACTTCACCTTTCACCTACTTTCTGTGTTTCCCTGCTGTTTAGTTCATGCTTTGTGTGCATACACAAGCAACTCTTGATGATTTTGTTTGCTTATACCATTTCTTCTGCAAAAAAGAGAAAGAATAGAGGTCCTCAGTGATGCTATGGGAGTTAGGAGACCAAGAGACTAGGAGGGTATGAATACGTCACTGCTGGACAGGACCTCAGAGGTTCAGAGACTGTGGCCCAGAGTTAGAAAGACCCTTCACTTCATGATTGAAGAAACAGACTTAGAGAGGAGAAATGACTTGCTTGAGGTGGGCAAATGAGTGACTGGACCTGAAAGAAGGTTTTTTAATGCTCTCAGAGTTCACAATCTTAATAATTCCATATTCATATTTAAGCAGATGCTTGAATTCTGGTCTCTATGTTCTTATGAGTGGCCAGATGGCCACTGTTGGCCTCATTCCGTGATGGCGTGATTGCCACTGTCCCAGAAAGTGGAGCTTTATTTGATGATTTCCTTGAGTATAGGATATTTGGACCAGGATTGTGTTATGAACTCTCTCTTTCTTAATACATTAATTTCAATTAGAATTACACCAATATCTTTGAATTTTCATTGAGAAGGTATTTCCTGGAGCAAACTTCATTTAGCTTTGATCATTTCATTGTAGGACACCTAAGAACCTCTGATTTCCATAAGGGATGTGGCCTCTCCTAAACATAACCCCCTTATTTGGGGCAGAATATTTTATAGCTCTGTTTTGTAGAACAAATTTAGAAAAATGTTGATCTGAGCTATGGAATAACATTCTTAAAAAGGTACATGAAAATTCTTTTTTTTTGTGAGTCGAATATTTTAAATATAATAGTGGGATTTACCACTCAAAAACAACTAATGGAAAATATATTGCTAAGTGAGAGAAGAGCTATATTTATTTATTAACATAAATCAATTTTTATTAGTATATGTGTATTATAAATTATTCTTGGAGGATATATCTATCTCTATCTCTATCTCTATCTCTATCATCTATATCATCTATATCTATATCTATATCTATATCTATACATATAAAATGATGCTTATTTTGTGTGTGAAGCTTTGAAAGAACTTTAATTTTTTAATTTTTTTATTTTTTATTTGTCTGTATTCTCTAAATTTTTATATTGAACAGTACCCCAATAACGAAAAGTCTCAAAATGACCAATAATGAATCCATTAAGAAAATTTAGAATGCTTTTAGTGGTAAGAATAAGCATTATCCCTGTGTCTTATCTTCTTTGTAAACCAGAGAGATTCTCTGTCAACCTATGTGAAAAATACATAGCTAAAATGTCATTTTTCTCTTTTCTCTGATAAAAAACCTACACTTATACCTGCATACATATCAGTTCTAACCTCCTGTGCCTTATTGTTAAGACCTTGTGTAATCTGACCCCATTTTATCTCTTAGATTTACCTAATGCTGGTCCCTTTCTGTTAACACTTATTCCAGTCAATCTCATTTCTTCTCTACAGTCCTCTTGTCCCCAATTTCTTTTCTGCTTCAGGTATCTTTATTTATTTCCAGATCTCAATATTCTTTCTATCTCTCCATATTCAAGGCCATTTGTTCTATAAGACCCCACACTGATTTTTCCATTTTCTGACCTCCCACGGTAGTTCTAGTCTACAATGTGCCATTTAAGATTTACTAATTGATTATGCTTAACTTGGCTTGGCCTTTGATGCTGAGGGGCGGGGCAAATTTAGGTTGCTTCCTGGAGGGTTTGAATACTTGGAAGAGATTCTAAAAGGGAAAGAATAGCCAGAAATGAAGCCATGAGTTCGAATCCACAGAAACAGACCAAGAAGACATTGATTGGAGTGGCTGAGCAAATGAGCAGCTAGAGAAATGCTAGAACAAGAAGAGGAGCAGTGAAGTGTGAATAAACATTGAGAAGGTGGTGGCCATCTTGGTGCTCTCATGTTGGCCTTGGTGTGGTTTGCCTGGGTTGGGGACTGATTGCCACTGCACACTGGCACACTCTTTAAGAGAGCAAAGCAAGGAATTCTCTGGGGGCTTTCTGGAGAACTCTACTTTTTTCATGCCACTGCACAGTCAGTGCCACCAGAAGTCCAGGTTTAAAACCAAGTAGAAGAAACTCAGGTTGGAAGTAGCTTAGGTTAAAATCATAAATTTACTTTCTAATGGAATCCAGTAACCATTCTAATAACTAAACTGCAGGAAGCATGGCTACAACTTGGCCTCAGTAACAAGTGGGTGCCTAGACTTGGATGCTGCCAAGACTCTTTTTTATATCCCTAACTTCTGCTTCTGTCTGTGTTTTAATTTTCTCTCCTGTAGACAGCCTTCCTTTACATGGTTATACATGTAGCTACTAAAAGTTCCTAGAGTTTCCATCCTTCAACTTCCACTACCAAAGAGAGACCAATACTATTATTTTAGCTGGGAGAATACCAAGAAAAGACTCTGATTGGCCTAACGTGGTACCCACCCCTGACTAATCAAACTTGTGGGGGAAGAAAAGGCCATATAAGAAGATGCCATGTGGATAGGGGCAGGTGAGTGGTTCCCAAGAGGAGGAGTTCTGGGCATACATTTTCATGTGTGCCCACAAGCATGGTAGCAACTGTGTGCACAGTGTTACTCAGTACGAACATGTTGATTAGCATGCTGGAAGCCAGGATGGAGGAAGGTTTAGCACACCACCTTTCCTATTGTTAGAGCAAAGTCAACAAGTCTTTTATTGAGAGTGGCTCCCTGGTGACTTGACTAGCCTGCAAATCTTTATATTGTCATTTTTTCCTCCTCCATTAACCCCATGACCTCCGGCTCCATTCAGACACTCAACAATCCTGACATTTCTCTGCCCTGCAAAGAACTGCTGACAGCTTGTACTGTTATCTTGGTCTTAATGACTGCTGAGTCACTTCATTTCCCAGAGGGAAAATGGTGAAGTCACCAACACTGCTAGGTCACCAGCATCCTTAAACTCTGGAAGGAATGTTTCTGGGGAGAAATGTGTATAAAAAAAGGAGCCTGATACTATTCCTTTTAGAGGAAGGCTATTAGCTCATCCTGGGAAGGTCAGCTGAGCGGCAGGGAGTAGGGGTATTAACATAAAAGGCCTAACTCTGGACTTGTCTTTCCCAGAACTGGGAGCACTAAAGTCAGTAATTTCCTGTTTATAAGGCTGATGGAGTCAGCCATTAGGACATAAGATTAGGGATAAAGCTGTGAGGTAGGGAAGGTGGCAAGATATGAAGACCCAGACATGCTTAAGTCCCCTTGTTGCATCTCTGCTTGCTCCATTCTGGCTTCTTCTGGTTAATTTGGGCTCCCCAGGTGCCTCCCAACCTCCATTTTTAGTAGCACTGTGCTTTTGACCCACCACTCGCTTCAGGATTTATGCCTCTGTTTCCCTCTTCTGGTGCATTGATGTTTGTTGGCCTCTCCAGTGGTCCCTTGACCTGCCCTTCAAACCCCTTTCCCTGCCTTTGGTGACCTTTTCTGGAGGTGGTCCACCAGGTGACACTAGGCAGCTCAAGCTCCATATCTCTCTTTGGCACCAGGCTCCAAGCTTACTGGTACACCTCCCTCTAGGATGGAACTTCTTTCTCTGCTGGGTTCTGATAATGCTATATAGCAGGGATCCCCAACCCCTGGGCTGTGGACCAGTACCGGTCCATGGCCTTGAGGAACCAGTCTGTGGCCTGTTAGGAATTAGGCTGCACAGCAGGAGGTGAGCAGTGCGTGAGCAAGCAAAGATTCATCTGTATTTGCAGCTACTCCCCAGCGCTAGCATCACTCTCTCAGCTCCACCTCAGATCATCAGGCATTAGATTCTCATAGGAGCATTGGTCCCTGGTGCCATAACAGTTGGGGGCTACTGCTTTATAGGACTCACTCCACCCTGTTTACTGGTGACTGCCTTCTCTGTAGATGGAGGTCTGACTTGTCTCTATACTTTCTGCATGTAGCACAGAGCCTGGCACAGAGAAAGCTCAGCCATGAATGTCAAGGGGTTTGGAAAATGCTCGCTGTTGCCTCTGACTGTGGCCTGGACCTGCTTTTCCTTGTTTGTTCTTTAGGTTCGGATGCAGCTTATCACCACACTCTTTCCCATTCTTCGTTTCCACCAGCTTTCCTTTCTTCCTCCACCAGTCTGTCTGAGAGAGAGTTTAGTGTCGTGGTTAAGAACATGGATTCTAAAAACAGATTATCTGGTATTAAATTGTAGCTTTATTACTTATTAGCTGTAAGACTGTTGGCAAGTTACTTCACCTCTATGTGCCTCAGTTTCTTCATCCGTTGAATGGAAACAATAATAGGACCAACCTCATAGGGCTATTGGAAGGATAAAATGTGTTAATATGAAAAATATGCTTGAAATAGCATGTGGTGGATAGCACTTGTTCTAGAAGTGTTAGCTGTTATTGTTCTCCACTTTCAGTATTTACTGCAGGAAGAGTCTCTGACTTTGTTCCCTCCTGTGTTCTTGGGCTAACCCCCAATCTGTCCTCTCCTTGCCCTCAACTTTTATGTGTTAGTCCCAGCCAAATATTTGCAAATACACATTTCTAACTGGCTAACACTGAGCTGTGGCCCAGAAAATATCCCGCCTCAGTCCTTGTAACTGTCAACATTTCCTCCTTTACTTGTTCTTTCCTCAGGCCAAGTCCTGGCTCAAACCTTGCCCTTTTAATGGTTGGTTAAGGCAGCTGTAAAGGAGTAAGGTTTATCTCAGCTGCTAAGATGAAGGGTTGGCAAACATTTTTGGAAAGGGCCAAGTAGTAAATATTTTAGGCTTTGCGGGCCACACATGTGTCTGTTCCACCTCTTACTGCTCCTCTTCCCCCTTTTTATTCTTCACAAATCTTTAAAAATATAAAAACCATGCATAACGTGAATTAATGATTGTTGTATTAAAAGAGGCCACAAGCCATAAATTAACCCTTGGGCCATAATTTGTGGACTCCAAAGCTAGGTAATAAGTTCCAAGAACAAATCTGTCTTGTCACCTCTGTGGTCTAGTGCTAGTCTGGCACATGGTAAGTCCTCTGTTAGGACTTGTTACATGAACGAATAAATGAATAAATAAGTTCCATGAGTCCCTGGCTTCCAAATTTAAGAAAAAGAATTCCTCTATGAATTCTATAGTATATAGGAAAACCCCAGAGAAGGGCTCTATTAAGTCGGCTTCTTGCTCTATCTGCCGTTACCTAAGGGCACAAGGAGTATGCCTTAACCTAAGTACTTAGGTGCAGTTCCACTCCCTTCTTCCAGCCAAGAACAGAGCCCTCCCCTGCCTCCCTCCGCCCCCCCCCCCCACTGCACTCCCCCACCCCTGAGAGACTTAATTCCCTAATAAACTACACCATGAGTGTGCTGGTAAAGGTTTAACAATCAGCTACCTAACAAACAAACAAAGGATCCCTATTTTATAGTATTTGCCCATTTATTTGGTGTTAATACTTCAAGCATTGGCCAATTTCATGCTACAGGGCACTAAATTTGAATTTGGGAAGAGATATATACAATCAGCTCTTTCTAGTTGTAGCATATCATTAAATCATACCTTCTTCCCTGCTCGGTCCTGTATCCCTAAGGACCATACATCTCGGGTGAAAACTTGAAAGAAACCTTGGCTCCCATAATCTTTGCTTCAGGATTAGGATCTTCTCTGTGTTTTGATGGGTGAGTATCTTGTCTTCTCAGACTTCCTGGATTTCAGCCTTTGTCTGCTTTGATCTCAACCCCTGATTGCACAACTGACCCCCTAACTCCCTGGGTTCTTGCAGAACACAAATGGCTGTACACTTCCTGATCCATCCTGGCTTCCTGGCTATCAGATCTCTGTAGCTGATGTGCTTCTGAGCACAGAGAAGCATAACCACTCTACTTCCTGTGGGGTCTTCTGTTTCCCAGGCTGTTGACCATTCCCTTCCAGTTCTTGCAGCACACCTCTCTTGACAGTCAGGAGGTTAAATATCCTACTGATAGGAAACCCTGCTCAATTCTTCTTTATCTGTCCTAGCTACTGTCTGATTAGCACCACTTTTCTGCTAAACCTGTACATAATCTTCACCTTCATTGATTCACACAAAAAATCTTTACTAGGTACTTTCTGTATGCCAAGCTAGCTAGGCACTGAGGATATCTCAGTGAACAAAACAAGTTAGGATTCTCTTCCCTTGGCGAGTTTGAATTAAAGTGTGAGAAAACACATACAAAATAATAGGCATAATACATAAGTATTATTTTATAAAATAAGTGATAAGTATGATGGGAAAAGTGAGCAGGGAAAGATGGATTGATAGTGCCAAAAGGAGACAAGTGATTAAAGTGGTCTCATTGAGAAAGCAACATTTGAGCAAAGCCCTTAAAAAGGTCCCATGTACTCTCTCTGATACACAAGGTTTACTCAACATCAACATCTGGTCATACAGGTATGTAGCTGACTTTAGCCTGAGAACTTTCAGGACTTCATGTTTCTCACAGAAGGACTATTTACAGTGAGAGAAAGGCAGAAAGTATTATGATATATGGTTGAGATTTAGTATAGAAGACATGGCTTTGCATCCTTTTCCATGGCCAATTAGGGCAGCTATAGGGGTTTACCTAATCTAACTAGACAATGAGTTTCTTGAGGGCAAGGATTGGATCTGTCTTGTTCACCCTGTAGCCCTGTGCTTAGCATAGTAGTATCTGCACATGGTACATACTCTATTAATACTTCTTAAATGAATGAATTTAAAATTAAGTCTTCATTTGCTTATTAGCCCTATTATCCGGGGAAAATTCCTTTCTGAGCTCTTGATTCCTTATGTGTAAATCGGGATGATACCAGTACTTGCCTCATAGTGTTGCTGTGTGAATTAAATTGTAATGATTTGTAATGCATGTAGAACACTTGGCACAGCACCTCGCACACAGTGGGTGATTAACTCAATAAATGTTGGGAATGGTCACTGCTGTTATTAGAGTGAGCAAAGTAATGTTCTCCAACTAAGAAACACTATTAAGGAAAGAGTTTTTGCTTCCTTAATAACTTGGTCCCATCAAGCAAGCCTGCTAAAAACCTTTGAGGAAGTGTGAGAGGTGTACATGGGGTAGACGGTGGGTAGGGTGGGTGCTGGAAGAGACTGGGGGCAGAGGAGAGATCCTGGGTAGCAGGACGGAAGGGTCCGTGGAAGACTGGGGCCAGGGCAGAGGCTGTTATATAAACAGCTCAATCAGAGCAGGGAAGTGGAGTTGCAGGGTCCAGGTAACACAGAGCAGGGAGAGTAATGGGATATTAGCTGAGATTAAAGAGAGTAATTGTTATGAAGGCATGGGTGTCAATGGTAGGGTCTAGAGACAAGGCCTAATCCCCGTATCCTATGCCAGAGTCTTTTGGCATCTTAGTGTCCTCTCATCCCAAATTCCTTGGCTTTTCTAGAGTCTATTGAACTGACTCTCTTGCCTCTTTGATTATCTCCCATCCAGTCTCCTAGATTTGTTTCTCCTGAGGCAGTCTGGATGAGCACCCCTGCTGTCACTATGGGCATGACTGGGCATCATTAGCTAATTCATTAGAAATATAACCACTGCAGTCATTCACAGTGAGTGTAGACAGTCATTGAATGCTGCTGTATAGAAGGCAGCATCCTGAGAAGGCTCAGGTGGTAGAAGGCTTCTCTTTCTACTAGGCTCCTTGCTGGAAGCAGATGTTTATGGAAATCTGTTGCCATCTAGATAGTTGGCAAGGTTTGTTTAGGACCCACTGCACATCTGTCCCTGTGATGAGGGAGACAACATTTTAATGAAGAAAAGATAATGATACTTGTCAGAATCTCTGATTATTTCCTGAGGATTGATTCCTAGAAGAAGCTTTACTTCTTCAATGCATAAAAACACTTTTAAGGCTCTTGATACATACTGCCATATTGCCTTCCAAAAAGGATGTACCAATTACAGCATGGTGACTATAGTTAATAATACTGTATTGCATATTTGAAAGTTGCTAAGACAGTAGATATTAAAAGTTCTCATCACAAGAAAAAAATATTTTTTGTAACTATGGTGACAGATGTTAACTAGACTTATTTTGGTGATCATTTTGCAATATATACAAATATCAAATCATTTTATTGTATACCTGAAATTAATATAATGTTATATGTCAATTATACCTCAATTTTTGTAAAAAGGATGCATAGATTCACAGGCTTACTCATTGCATTTGACTGCCTATTTTATCATACCTTTATCAGTAATGGGTATTACAAGGAGTTTTAAATATAGATAATGGAGAGGCAAAATGGCATTTCTTTGATTAAATGTTCATTTTTTATTAACAGGGAGGTTGAACATTTAAAAATGTTTGTTTGCTAGGGGGATAATACTTAGTATCATCTCTATGGGTTTGAAGGAATATTGACTTGATATTTTTTGGGCTGAAGTTTATGTATGTTATTTATTTTTTAAATACCCATATGGTGAAATTTACTTTATTGTTGTTGTATGGTTTTGTGATTTTTGATAAGTATACAGACATGTAACTACTAACACAATCAGAATATAAACAGTTTTCCCCAAAAACTCCCTGAACCTTTTCTAGAATGATATAATGTCTCTAATAGAGCAAGAATTTTGATTTTTAAGTCCAGTTTATCACCATTTTAATTTTTCCCCCTCTTTAATTCCCCCCTCCCTTGCTTCCACCCCTGACCTATGGATGTTGCTGTTTCCCCTTAAGAGCTGGATCTCTGAAGATGGGGCGTCTCCTCCCACAGTCCTGCTCAGGGCCTAGCGCATCCTGGAGCACCTGTGGTTTGGTCCGTGGCTCCACCTGGGGTGCGAACCCAGGACCTTCTGCGTGTAAAGCAGACGTGCTAACCACTACACTATGGAGCCACCCCCCATTTTAGCTTTATATATCGTGCTTTGTTGTCCTACTAAGAACTCTTTGCCTAACCTAAGGTCACAAATATTTTCTCCTATGTTTTTTTCTATAAGTTTTCTAATTTTACATTTTGCATTTATGTCTATAATTTATTTTGTTAAATTTTGTGGAAAGTGTTAGGTGTTAGTCAAGAGTCATGCTTTTGTATATTGATGTCTAATTGTTTTGGCACCATTTGTTAAAAAGTCTCCTCTTTTTTATTTAATTGCTTTTGTACCTCTATTAAAAATCAGTTGACTATATGTGTTTTTTTTTTTTTCTGACCTCCCTATTGTGTTCTAATGATCTATATCTTTCTATCTATCCTATTCCCAGTACCATGGGGTCTTGATTATATCAAGTTCCTATATTTTTGCCTTTTTCAGAATGACATATAAATGGAATCATACAGTATGTAAAATTTGAATCTATCTTGTTTCACTTAGAATAATGAATGCCTTTGAGTTTCATCCAAGTCGTTGTGTACTTCAATCTTTCATTCATTTTTATTGTTTAATAGTAATTTATTGTATGAATATACTAAAGATTGTTCAAATATTTACTTGCTGTTTTTTTTTTAAAGTTGGGTTGGCTGTTCTAGTTCCTTTGCCTTTTTGTGAATCAGTTTATAAATATCTTGCTTATAACTATCAGCTTATAAAACTTGCTCCCTTGATTGGGACAATGTTGGGATTTCCATTGACCTAGAGATCAATTTGAGGAGAATGGACATATTAACAATATTGAGTCTTCCCATCTATCAACATGATGTATTTTTCCATGTAGTTAACTCTTTCAAAATTTCTTTCATCAGTGTTTTCTACTCTTTAGCTTATTCTTAAGTATTTCATGTTTTGAAATTGTCAGTGATATTATTTTTAAAATTTCAGTTTCAGACTTTAAACAAAGAATTGAGCTTTCCCAGCAGAAAGCCAGCACCCACTGCCAGATATGTGAATGAAACCATTTTTGATGTTCTAGCCTCAGCCGAGTTCTTAGGTGACTGTAGTCACATGAGTGAATCCAGCCGACACTACATGGAGCTGAAACACTGCCCTTCTGAGCCTAACCAACTCACAAAATTGTGAGAAATAATAAATCTTTGTTGCTTTAAACCACTAAGTTTTAGGGAGGTTTGTCACAGAGCCGTAGACGGCAGATATAGGGCTTAGTAACAGTTCACTTAGCCCTGGGCTCCATGGCCTGGCCACGAGTGCTGGGCTTTAACGTTTTTTCTGGGTCTCCTTGTTGTCAGTCACACTCAGGCCTTGTGTCTCCAGGGATAGCAGCTGGCTGCCAAGTCATAGCGTTCCCTCTTGCACACTTACTTCACAGTGGCATAATCCAAATGGCCGGCATCTCTTCTTAAACTCTCATTTGGCTGCTGAGTGGCCTTTGCCAGCCTTGCTGTACTGACCTTGGCACCGACTGCTTGCTCACTTGGCTGATAACTGCCTGTCTGCCTGGCTCCCTGGGTCTTCAATGCTTCTCTTTGGCCTGATTGAAAGCCTCAGGAATGGCCATTTGCAGTGCCTCTTTCTCAACTCCTGATGTAAGATGCTCCCGCTGTGGGGCCTGTTTCATACTGCTAAAAGTGGATCAGTAGTCCTCAGGCCTGAACCCCTAGGTATAGTTCTAAGAATTGGTAGCTGTTTAAACCTGACCTAGAACCTGCAGAATGGTTGGATTTTATTACCTGTTCAGCAAAAGGAGTTGGAACCCTGGAGATACATTAGTTTAAAAAAGGTAAATCAGAGCAAACACCTCCTGGCCTGTCTTTACTAGCTGTGCAATCTGGGACAAGTTCCTAAACCCCTGTAAACCATATTTTCTTTACTTGTAAAATAGGGATAGTAATACTTGGTAAGATAATGGATATGCATTGTTGAGCAACATGCCTGGCACATGGCAACTGCTTAATAGTAGTAGTTATTATACTTAATATTGAAAGAGATAAAAAAAATGGCCCTTAGAGATTATTTAATCCAAGACCCACATCCTTCAGCGGGAGAAAGTGAGGCCCAGAGAGACTGTGACTTGCTCAGGGTCATCACAGATTATTAGTAGTTGAACAAGAACTAGAAAACTAGTTTTTCCAACCTCTAATCTCATGCTTTTCCAACTTCACTGTGATTCTTTGGCTTAGGAGGCCCTGGAGAAAAAAAGGAAAAGGAAGAAACTACCAACAACCAAGTGCCTACTTTATTGGTGCTTTTATATATGTCATGTCATTTTATCCCCATAATAATTCTAGAAATTATTATCACCACTTTATAGATGAAGACACTGGGGCTGGGAGAAATTAAAATCTTGCTTAAAGGCCCCAAGGAAAGTAGAATGGAGATTTCAACCCAGGCCTGTCTGACTCCAAAACCAGCCCATGCTCCTCTACCATCTCATGCCCTTGGGTCAGGCTGGGGAGCCTGAGAACTACAGGGAAGAAGTGTTTCTGCTGGGTCTGGCACCATTGTGGCTGCATTTCTTCTCAGTCTTCAGATGCAGTAGCTGGTCTGCACGCAAGAGCCTTTTATCCTTCCTTCCACACAATCCTTTTAACTGAAACCAAGTGGCCAAGGCTTAACTGTAATTCTGCAAAACTGGCAGTGAGAGGCCTGGCTGGGGCTTGGGCTGCTCACCCCAAACGTGATATGCACAGAGAGTGGGGCTGATATTGTTTAGCCCTCTGCTCAGCAGTGCCCAGCCAAGCCTCCTAGTCTAAATTGAGCCCTTAATCGTTTTCCTGGCATTTGCTCAGACAGGATTTTATTTTCTAGTAATAAAAGCTCCTACATTATAGGAAAAAATATGCCTTTTTTTCCCTAGCTTTTGTTAATGCTTTGCCACCTGTCCTTTTTTCCCCCCTTATGTTTGTGCTTGGGGCAGAGCCAGGTTGTTTTGTGCCTGCTGTCAAGTTTTGGGGAGCTCTGTGTGGGCAGAGAAATGTACTCACATTGACTGTGCCTCTCTGCTCATGACTGGTGGCCTCCTACTTCATGGACTGAGAGATTTAATCCTATAGGATTAAAGTTGGCTTGACTTCTGGGTCTGCAGGTGGCACAAAGAAGATAGTCCCTGGGAAAGAGGAGCAAAGTGAGCCACCGAGGGTCTCCCATCTAAGCAGCTCTTGATGGCTGGCACCTGGCTACCTCAGTCTTTCCCTTAAGAATTTTCAGTGGCTCCCCAGTGCCTGCAGAATCAAGTGCACACTTTCTAAGACAGTATTCAGACACATAGAACTCAGCAGCCTCTTTTCTTTTTGTTGGCAAAGAATAAAAGAAAGGAAAAGAAAATATAGATACCTAAAAAAGTAAAAACGAAACTCACCAGAATCTTCACCAACATAACCAATGTTAACAAATCGGCATATATCTTTTCAGATCTATGTGTAAATATATATTTAAAAAAATTATTGAAGACTTTTCAGTTCCAATTTGCCTTTCTAGTTTTATCTTTTGACAACTCCCACATTGCAGTAAACATTATATACATGGAGTTCACTTCTGTAAATATATTATGCACTTTCACATTTCTAAGACTTTGTACCTGCTCTTCTCTCTGCCCAAAATGCTCTTTACGCACAGGGTAAGGTCCAAGAAAGTTATTTCCTTTTCACTTCCTTTCCTGCCTGGTCAATTTCTATTTACTATTTAAAACTCTGCTGAAATAACTCCACTTCTATGAAACCCCACTCTTTCCCCAAAACCACACTTGTCTACTCACTAATTAGCCACTTATGACCCATTTTGGGATCCATGGGTTTGCCGCCTCCCACCCCAACCTATCCTAAGACTGAGCTCTACCAAGGCAGCCAGGGGCCATGTCCCCTTTACTCAGAACTATGATAGACATCCAGGATGGGCTGGGAAATAGGCATCAGCTCTGTCAGAGGTAGTGATTTGCTGGATGAAGCTGAGGTATACTGCAGGGGCCCAGACACTGCCGGACTGAGCAGGGTGGCCTGTAAGCTGGTGTTTGGACAAAAATCCCAAATTGCTAAGGAGACCTCTCTGGCAAGAGTCAATCTTCAACCTCAGAGAATATTATAGTGCTGAGAGCTGTCTTGGCAGACCTTGGGTGAAGTATTTACTCTCTCCTTGCTGAGTGAATGCAGGTATCTGTGTGGTGTGTCTAATGCTGGGTATGTTCAAGGTGCCTCTCTAGATGCTTGGGCCAGAATTTTAGCCTTAATGGCAATGGACTGCAGGGAAAGAAGAAAAGCCAAATGTACTCACTGACCAGACCTCCTGTTGTATCTTTGGCCCTTTTCCAGATTGCCTAGAGAATACTTGTTGGTGACGCTTGCAGCTACAGCATCTACCCTAAGATAACTTGTGGATTACAGTCCTAACCTTACCCCCAAAATTTGCCATGAAATATTTCGCTTTTATTATTATTTTTGCATTGCTCTAGTATATCAATAGTCTTTGGAAACAAATGACATTATCCTATTTATAGCATTCTGTTTTTAGTAGTTTGATTGCTGAAAATGTGAGATCCTAGAAAATGTAGCATTCCTACACATGGTGTTAAAGGAACACTGGAAGCAAGCTGCATGTTTTTTTTTTCTTAACTGGAAAAGGGTTAAAGGAGGTGTCTTTTGTTCTCTGGTTCACCTTTGCTTCCAGCTTCTTGTACTGCCCTCCCACCCCCATCTTCTCTTAAAAGAGAAATTTTATGTTTTCTTGCTGATGTACAATAGTTGCTCTTCTCTCTTTTGCTATCCCACTATGCAGCTCTCATGTCATAATCTTATATATTTTTCCACTGCCTTTCTCTTCCTTCCTGTCCCTGATATTCAGACACTATCCCGTGAATTTATATTGCATCAAACACTCAGCCTGACTTAATATCATGTGACTTGAATTTCCCTAGGCCTCACCAACCTGTATCACTGTTAGGGTCATATTAGGGGCAGTGAGCTATATTTTGTTGACTTGTGCCCCTGAGACTTCATTTCCCTGGAGCATTTCACAGCCACTCACAAGTACTCTTCTTGTACTTCTCACACCATATTGGCAATATCTCTGATCACCTGACAGCTTGGGGGTAAGGTGCAGTGTGTGCCTTATAGGCCAGTGTCTACACCAAGAACACTTTCCTCTTATGCGCAAACTCTTCAGGTGTCTAATTGAATGCTCTGGAATCCTCTCTGCACTGGGAAGATCACCCCCTGACTCCTTAAGAAGAGAGTAAATAATTCATTCAAGTTCTGCCAAGAGCATGCCACCCCCCTACCCTACCTTCCTTCCTACCTCCATACCCCATTTTGGATCTTTGTTTGTCATCAGATCCTAAAGTGACAGCAGTGATATCGCCTTCTCAAAATAGCTTCCTCAGCTTTTACACGGAGCCCCTCTCTCTGCTGAGTTCTGACTTTCAGTCATGGGGCCAGGTAGGGCATAGATGTCTGCAGCTTACCATGTACTACCCATCTGTCTTTGTCTCTTTTCTTGGCATGTGAGCAAAACCACTTCCTCATCCTCACTTGGAATGACTCCTGGATTCTCCACACACCAGTTCCTCAAATACATGTAGGCAGAGCTGAAAACCAGTTTAGGCTCAAGTTGGGATCTCATTAAAGTGATAAATGTTTTTCTAGTTCTTTTCAGTTTACAAAACCTTAAGTAAAACTTACATTGTTTTACTTAATCCTTGAAATAGCCCTTTGTCTTTCTTCACACTTTATAGGGAGTAAAACTGAAGTTCAGGCTGGTTAGGAAATGTGGATTATGGCTACTTAGTAGGTGACAGAGTCAGGAATTCAGTTCTATTATACAGAACCCTAGGCTTTCTGTTATAGGATGACAATGCCCAAGACTTAGGTAGATGAGGAAGATGTAGATAAAATCAAAATG
>CM053509.1:141965879-142082663 GCA_028627145.1 Eidolon dupreanum | reverse complement strand
AGCTACTTCTAAAATATAGTTGAATCAGCACTACCATTTAAATATGGTCTTCCAGTGATTTCTCTCTCCTCTCAAATTTAAGACAAAAAAGTGAAACCACAGTGACAGCATAGACTGTATAATCTCTTGACTATTTTGCAGGAGGAAAATCTCGAACTAGGCAGCATAGATATGGAGTTAAAAATAAATCCCTCTCTGCTTATAGGACTTAAAAAACAAACCAACTTTCTATGAAGTTCAGTGGTTTTGTTAATTGTTTCAAGATGTTGGGTGTTTTAAAGTATGTTGTGAAAACCTTACACAATGACAAAACTCATTAACAAGTATTTCCCTGTTGGGATTTTACTTAAAAATATAAAATGTAAAAGTTCATTGTAAGACAGTCTTACAACTGCAAATTTAAACCCATTATAATCAGGAAAAGGGGAGAAACAGACATAATATTGATACATCTCTGTTTTATTAAGCTATATTTGGGAACAATACATCTTACTTAATTGTCTCCTTGTTCCTTTAGAGTACTAAAAAGTTAATTCAATAAAATTCCTAGAAGGATACACAAGAAATTGGAAGCAGTTTTTGCTTCTGTAGAAAAGTTCTAGGGGGTTGGTAGGGAGAAGACTTATTTTATAATTGTGTAATATATCTTTGTGTACCATTCGAATTTTTACCTTAGGCATGTATTAGTTAAAAAAAAATAACAACAAAAAAACCCTAAACTTTTGTTTATTTTTCTGAGTACCAAATAGTTATGGACATTTATTAGTCAAGATTCTTTAAAGTGTTGGAAATCAATTTTAAAATAGCATCCACAGATGCAGGGGTAGTGATGGTGATGGTTTACTGGATCACAGAGTCAGGATGGAGTAGTTCCCAGAACTGAAGGAAGAACTGCAAGAATCAGGGCCTCACAGTCTAAGACTATGGCCTCCATACAACCAGGAATTCTTTCTCTTGATCTCATTGTCATCCCTACTTGTGTTTGCTTCTCTTTTTATCTTGGCGTCATTCTCTCCTACTTTTCCATATAGACATAGCTGCTGGTAGTCCTAGCTTAGAAAACTTGGGAAGAAGAAACAAAATACCTTTCTCCCAGAGTCTCTGTTTCAATCTTGATGAAGGATTCTAATTGATTTTGCTTTCGTCACATGCTGCACCTTGAATCATTGCTATTGCCAGGAGAATTGGCCAGACCTGGATCATTTGCCCAGTACATGGGTAATGTAATCTCTTAACAGAAGGAATGTGTGAAAGCTTCCAGAGAGGTAAAATAAGTTGCCACAGTCCACTATAATCTACCCCTGACTGCCCAGTTTAATGCAAACTCTCCTCCCATAAATAGTATTCCAAGAATATTCTGGGCCCATATAACACAGCCATCATACTGGTCCCTAAAATATACTCACTCCCTCCCTAAAGCAAAACAATTTGTAGTCTTTACCAGCTGATTTAGCTCCAAGTCCAAATCTCTGGGGAATCTTCCTTCTCCTGCAGTTTTGAATGCAACTTCTCTTGGTTCAGCAGCCCATGTCTAATTGAGGAATATATTACCCACAATGAAAAACCTCAATTTAGAGCAGAGAAAAAAGAGAATACAATATACAGTGGTAATTTTCTATGATAAATATTACCTTCTGTTGAACAGGGATATTACAGATTATCTCTCTGGCAAAAGTATGAGTTTCTTAGACACACAATATGACAACTTTAGGTTCTTACCACTAGTGGGAATCTTACTCAAGTGAAATACTTAGGCAGGGCCCAGGGGTTAAGCTTTTTCAGTTTCTCTGATTTCTTTCAGATGAACTCATATTACAATACTTAGAACTCCAGTCTTTTTCAATGAAAGCATTTATGTTAGTGGAACTTAAAGCATAGGAAGAAAGGGCTTTGCAATATGATTACGTACATTTATTTGTTTAATGTTTAATTTGTATTGAAACAGAAACCCAGACTTTCTTGTCTTTACCATTTTGAATTAGAAGAAGAAATTATTCAACTCATTTTTGCGTAGTGAATATCTTGCCCCAAATAGGAAATAGAGATTTAGGCAATAGTATTTTGAAGGCTTGTTTTAAAAGTGCTTTCATGCTTTTGATGCACAGGGGGTACTATTTGTTATTGTTTTTTTGCCTTTCTTATTCTACTTTGATTTTTCATTGGCCATGAAAGTTCTTTCTGCTGATCCTGAATCCAATCATTAAGGATTTTAGTGAGGGGGGTGGGGGAAAGAGGGAATGGCCTTTAGGTGCAAAAGGATGAAAGGAATGTGGTGAAAAAGTAAGAAGGGCCATTGACTCAGAATAAGAAATGTGGTTCAAGAGTGGGGCTACCACCTGAAAAATCTGGACAAGTGAGTTGAAAGAAAATCTGTGATGTACCTTGCCTTTGTGCACTGGAATCATATTGGATCAGAAACCTTGCCAGATAATTGTACTGTTTTCACAGGATTGAAAAACTTACATTACCTCTTCCTAGGACTGGTGAAGATCAAGTGTTTACTCTTCATGAAACCTTGATCATTTTACACCAGACATTCTCAAAAGCTTTCCTTTCAGCAGAAGTAATGACTAGTTTACAAGCTTATACTGTAAGTCTGTTTCTGCCACTGGCTAACTACCCCTTATATACTGTTCCTACTAAAATTATTAGACTAAAGATGACCTCTAGGCCCTCTGAGAAATGGCGGGGAGGAGTTTCCAGTCTAGCATCCCCAAACTGGGAGAGAAATAAGTGGATCTTATTTCAAGTCTAGTTCAAGTCATACAACCTGGAACTGAGTTTTTTCTTTCCTCTTTCTGAGGATTCTTTGCTTAAGAGACTCAGGATAAAAGTTTAAGTAGCTGATTCCCCACTATGTCTCTCAGATCCTTTGCTCCTCATCTAGGGTGGAGATTGGTGATGGGAAGAAGAGTGTCATATATGTCTTTACCTAAAAAACAGTTATGATTCTTAAATTCCACCTAGTGTTTGTTGTTGGCACCTCCTTTTCTTGGGACCAAATGATTCTCAGGGACTGTTTGGTTGCAAGGAAGAGAAACGTTCACATTAGCTCATGTAAAATGGCATGTTTATTACATGGTTACAACACACCATGCTTTGGACAGTGAGGTAATGTTACAGATGTTTATGGAGAAGAAATGAAGTATAGCTGGGCCTTAGAGGGTCTGGAAAAGGGAAATAGAGAGTAAGGAAATGCAGCTGTTCTTTTTGTGAGATCCTTTGGTCTTTTTTTTCTGCTTTTGTCCACTTTGGCCTTCCCTTTGCAGAGCATACGCTTCTCCTTATTCATGGTGTCTTTAATCCTATAGTTTTAGCTTGGTTCAGTGTCTCACAGTGGGGGAGAGGTAGTTACTCAAAGGAAATTGGAGTACTACTAGGAAGAGAAAATGAATTCTGGGCAGCCAGAAAGGAAGGAAGGAAGGAAAGAAGAAAGAAGGAAGGAAGGAAAGAAGGAAAGAAAGAAAGAAAGAAAGAAAGAAAGAAAGAAAGAAAGAAAGAAAGAAAGAAAGAAAGAAAGAAAGAAAGAAATATAGAAAAATTTCCGTGTTAATGACCAGTCTATGTAAGCTAATTCTAGTTGGCTGAATGGTTTGCAATGTCTTCAGTGAAAGTTATCATGCTCCCAAATCCTAGTGCCTAGCCCCTTCCCTAAAATGGAAGACATCTAGTAAATGTTTTCTGAGTAGATGAATGAATGAATGAATGACAGGAGTTTAAGGCAGGATCCATGTCTGATTTATTTTGATTCATCTTCATAAAACTCACATAGAACCTGAAATACTGTTTTGTATTGTTTTGTTTTGTTTTTGTACAGTGTAGGTATTCAGTATTAACAGAATAACTCTCACTTCCCTTGTTCTGAGTATTTTACTTTTTAAAATGGCAGAATCATTGTATAGTACAGTGGTCTCCAAAGTAGAGTACACGAGACAATACACTGGGGCATGAAAAAAATATCAGGACTTCTATATGTCTTTACCTAAAAACTAAGAAATATTAAGTGTTACTAATATATAATATATAGATTGACACTGATGCCATCACATAGGTCACATGTCAAGTGTAGTTCACAAAGTGCTGTGAGGCTTCCACAACATGGTAAGAGACTTGACCTAGTTGTTTTTTCGTAGGTGTTAGCTTTCAGCATACTGTAAGAAATTATATGGGCCTACATACATTCCAAGAATAGTATATTATGCAATTTTAACTAAAGTAACTAACTCACAAAATAAATAAAAGGCTTTAAAATATTGCTAAAGAAATTGTGAATTGAAGATAATATCTATAATGGGAACATAGGAAACAATGATAGAATGAACAAGTAAACATTTCTGCCTGTGTTATGAGTTATTTGTCAGCCATCTTGAGAGAGAAAACAATGATCTAGTCAAATTTGACAGGAAGTAGTCCAAAAAATTAGCAATTTTAATGGAGCCTCTTTGAACTATGCGTTTAAATCTAATATTGTTAACAATAGGCATTGACCCAAAGTATACTTTGTGCTTGAGTTTTATCCACAGAGTTGTCACAGTTATCATGACATTTAGAAATGAAGTATCCAGAATATGAAGGTCAGCTTTATTACAGTGAGGCAATGCTCAAATTCACTTAACATAATTTCACTAACTATAGGTTTGCTTATGAGTAGAAGTTAAAAAGGTACATACAATTAAGGAAATACTTTTTCTTCTGCCGTGGTAAAAATTGTTTGAAATAATAAGCAAAAATGTGTTCTTTTGTCACCAAATATTGGAAGCTGCATAGAAAACGTTGCTGAAGATCTGAAGAAATAGGCATTTGGATATATTTGCCAGTGTGGGAAGTTTCTGATATGGTTGGATAAAAGTATAGATATTTCTAACTTGTCTTATGATATTTGCTAGATTCTATTTCAATAATGAATATATTTTAAAAATCTATTCTCTCTCTCCCTCCATCCCTCCCCACTGAAGAAAAGATATTCTGGAAGGAATATGTTAATGACTTCTTTAATAAAAGAAGGGGCAAGCCTAGAGGGAAAGAACCACAAGTCTGGAGAAAAAGAACCAGCTGCATTGTTCACGGGCTGCTACTGCAGCAAGGAATTCAAAGCCATAGTATTTACAATTCCAGGAATATAAATGTGGTTGAATCTTATGAAACCGAACCTTTAATAGTAAAGGTTTAATGATCTATAGTAGGGCTTGGCAAGGTTTTTTTCTATTAAGAGGAAGATAGTGTCTTAGGCTTCGTAGACCATATGGTCTCTGTCACAACTATGCCATTGTAGGGTGAAAGCAGCCATAGACAATGTGTAAATGAATGAGTATAACTGTGTTCCAATAAAGCTTTATTTATAAAATAGGAGTGGGCTGGATCTGATTTGAGGGCTGTAATTTGCTGATCCCTGCTTTATTTAGCCATGAACATAGAGGTTCACTGTTATTCTGTGTCAAAGCACTTAAAAAGGTTGTTGTAGTTAAAAACAAATCTCCAATTTATAAACCTTTTATGTGAATGTAAGTGGTTAGTAATGTGCAACTTAGCAGATAAATTAAAAGAAAAATAAGCAAAGATTAAATAGCTTGTCTCTTCAAGGTAAAAAGGACATTTAGTAATGAGAAACAACTGCTTTTGAAAAGAAACTCAGAGGGCATTTTTGAAAATTGCTCTTGGGGAATATTTCTATTGGTATAGTGTTTAGATGTAGAAATTATACATGTTTGTCAACTGCATATTTAATAAACGTGGAAACAGAATTTTCCAATGTGTTTAATAATCTCCCAAAGAGTTTTAGCAGGTTTTGAATCTATTTGTTTAAACTATAATATGCAATCCCTTCTAATTTGTTTGCAGGAGTAGTCTTTTGACATCAAGAATGATGAAAATTTGTTAGCCAAATAAACAAAAACCTCTGTATAAGTGGTGGCTAGGGGTTGAAAAATAAGTATTATGATTTAGTAAGTGCAGTCAGTAAGAGACTTTTATTTGATTCCATTTGGAACTTCCATGCAAAGTTCTTTTTCCAGCTCTGACAACGCTTACAATTAAGTGTTAATATAAACTGAATTTAGATGTGGGCTTTCAAGCTTCTGTGACACAAAACATTAAACAAAGGTTCTAAAAATAATAACAAAGCATATTCAAACACATTGCTTATAGTTCTTTTTGTTCTAGAAATTAATAAAATGAAGATGTTTAAAGGTTTTTAAATACTTTTCTGGATTTTTAAATGTTTTTCTTCTGTAAGTTTTACCATGTAAAGTAGCATGTGTATATTATGTAAATAAATACACATGTATTAGAGTATGTATATTAAACCTTTTTTAAAAAAAGTCATAGTGAGATATGATCCCAAAAGTCCAGCTACTACTGTGTTGGTAGGGAGACAGTGTGGTATAGCAAAATACTCCTAGACTGTTGCCACACAGATCAGCTGTGGTTAATAGTAGTAACTACCATTTAATAAGTTGCTCACAGGGCTAGGTATCACTTCAGATGTGCTGTAGAAACCACCTCATTTTATCCTATCCAAAACCATATGTGGGAGGGATGACATGGCTGCATCTTCTTTTATTTCCATCCAGCACATTTCTCTAGATGCTTGGGGGCAGTCTGGGTCTTCCACTTATCTGAGTGCCTTGACCTTCAGATTTCTTTTAACTCTAAGAGTGCTGATTGAGCCCTAATATATTAGGCTCTAAAAATCATTAAAGGGGATTTCTGTGGCATCAACTGAACAAAAGGAAAATAATTCATAAAATCACTTCTTGACATATTATTATAGTCAAGTCTCAATTCAGCGGGAATAGTGGCAGATAGTGTTGGAATGGCAAGTTCAGAAAATTATAGTCAACTCTCCATTATCTGGACAATATTAACTATATTTATAATGTGGGCCGGATCTGGGAGGGGTTCATTTTCCCTGTGGGGCAAATGAGAATCTCAGAAGGCAGCTGGTCCTCTCTCATCCTGCTTCTTGTTGAAGTAGAGACTGATAATCTGAACTCATCATTTGCCTCCTAATTACTAACCCTGCAGGCTAGGGAGGCTTGCCACTCAGAGCTCTTTGACCACCATTGATCCACCCTGGGTAATAGAGTGTAGACTGAACATTACCATTTCTCAGATAAGAAAACAGAGGCTCAGAGAGGTTAAGTAACATGCACTGACAGAAAGCCGGTGTCAGAGTTGGGATTGGAGCCCAGGTCTGGCCTATTCCAAAGACTCTGTGTCCTCTACTACTTTCCTACCACTTAACTTGTGGGTTTTGGTCCTTCTGGAATAGAGATATTTTTGGATAGAGGCTCTTCTTTCTTGACTCTCAAAATATATCATGTTGGTGGATGCCAATTTTGCTTATTCCAAATGATACCCTATGTTTTCTCTTTTCTGTGACTTTGCTGAGCATCATAAAGGACTTCGAAAATCGTTCATTCCAATGCTCTCATTTTGCAATGAACAAGATTAATACCCAGAAAGATAAAGTAACATACTCAAGGTTCCCATGGTAATTAGTGATGGCTATAAACTTGCTCTGTTCAAACTTCTAAACTCCTCACATTTGGGAAAATGGATCCCAGAATACAAATGTTGTGATTTAGCTTAAGTTTTCAAACATTCATAATTGAGCAGCAGAGTTATAATTTTCTTTAAAAATGGGCCAAATCATGGTTTTTCATCAAACTTGTTTGAAACTTTAAGCCTGCTTGGGATGGCACTTATAGTCTACTAACCCTAGGTTTGTTCTTATTCTCATTTGCCTTGACTTGAAAAGAGGACCCATGTGATTCCCAAGAGTTTGGAAGCTTTTCTCATTTTTTTCAACAAAACAACATGTAGAGCTATTTTAGGATTTTTTTTTTTCTGGTCACAAGGCAGTGAGTAACCATCACTAAACTCTTTCCAATTTCTATCTGAGATTGACTTTCTAAAAAACTCTGATTAGGTTTATTTTAGCTTGCACCTGAGCCTGTAGAACTTCATAAGGCCTTTAATTTGCCCTTTTGTCTTATTATAAATAATGAATGAATTTACTAAATAGCAACTAAAAGCAGAATTATTTTTGTTTTCATTCATTTATTCAAACAATAAAAAGTATATTGAGCACCTACCATATGCCAGACCCTGTGTTCATCCTTGTCCTTAAAAAGGCATTCATGATCGAGTATTGAATATATATCCACAAAGATATGTGGTATTTGAAATGACACATGATGACTGTTGTCACAGAAGTGTGTGACACTGCGGAGCTTGTATTTGCCTGGAGGAGGTAGGGAAGACACTGGAGGAAGTGACATTTGATTTTGGTATTAGAGGATGATGAGGAATTCATAAAGTGGAGAAGGAGGGAAAGTTATTCCAGAAGAAGGAGTGACAAATTGAAGAGTAGATTCCCATTGGGTGGTAAAATCTTAGTGGCTGATAATGTAAACATGAATTACTGGTATTTCAACATATTGGTCCATTAGGACTGATTTCAAGCTTTTAAAAATCCATTTTAAAAATTTAATTTTTAAAGATAAGTTGTGATTATTGTTTGGCATTGCTAGCTACCATTGTGCTCCACTGTGCTAGTTGCTTTAAATATTTAATCCTTACAACAATTCTATAATGTAGCTACTGAGGAGGAAATTGAGCCTCAGGAAGCTTAAATGCTTTGCCACAGTAGCCATATACTAGTAAGAGAACTAGAAGATTTTTACTCTTCAAATATACTTGTACTCATTAATGTTTTTGTTTTTAACCAAAATAATGCTCTCTACTATAAAGTATAAAATAGAACTTTAAGATTAATTTATTGGATGATTTTAAAGTATTATATAAGAGAATTTAGAAATAGCTTATCTAATCCAAGACCTTAAGGTATAGATGAAGAACTAGACATCCAAAAAGATTATGTGATATGCTCATGACACGACCAGTTAGACATTTCCTTAGACACTGCCCTGCTCCTTTGACACTGGATGCCAGATGTGTACCTGGGAGATATAAAAGTGAATAAGAAATCATGCCTGCAGAAGAGTTCAGTAACTTTTCCAAAGCTCGCAAGGAGTAGGGCCAACATAGAACCCAAGCCATCTGGCTCCAGAGCCCATGCTCTTAACTTTCTCTTGGGAGTAGAGATGGGAGTGGGATGGGCAACCTCACTTTAATTCTGCCATTATTTGTTCAGAGATCTACTAAAGAAATTTTTAAGTATTTAGTACTTAAATGTCCCCATCTACAGTCACATTTGCCTAACACGTCACCATTTATAAAGTACATTAGTAAGCTTGACTTTGATGGCACTTCACAATAACCCCAGGAGGTACAGGGTGGGCAGGTTTTGTTGTGCTTATTTTACAGATGAGGAACCAGGCTCAGAGAAGCTAAAGGAATTGTTCATAATTATGAAACTCTATGTGAAGATGAGGTTGGAACCTATAAAAAGTAATTACTGTCCTAAGGTACTTATAATGCAGACTGAAGCAAAATCATGTCTACAAATGAAAAGCAAAATGAGATATGTTCTCTGAGAGGTACAGGGCATGATGATTAAAGGTTCAGAGGAGAAGTAAATCATGTTCTGTGGGACTTCTGTTACAGAGTGCTATGAGTTGGGTTACAAATATGGGGAAGATATGGACAGGAATTCCAGGGGGAGCATGAATAGAAACGTAGTGTGTAAACTTCTGTCTTATTCTCAGTTCCTGACAGCTGGCTCATTCATCACTGTATTTAAAGACTCAGACTGTCCAAGCCAGTCTGAACAAGAGGCAGGTAGCTTACTTCACCCATTTAATACGTGAAAGATTCCATGGTGATCTTTGGGCTCCCCCAATACTCATGAAGCCATGGCCCTGTAGCTTTGGTCTCTCTTGTTCTGGTTATTTGATCACCCATTAGGCTGCCTGCTCCCTAATATAATACCTGTGACCTTGCTGTTCCACGAACATACACATGGATGATGTTTCCTGCCCTCACTGTTGGACACCATTCATTGTCTACTTCATTGATACTATGCAGTTAATTACTCAGGCAGCTCTGAGCTCTACCTCATCTACCAGTCTTGTCCCCTTTTCAAAATGCTTCAAGCACCTGGTCTTCCCTTCCTGAGAGCTTGACAGAGAGAAGGGACTTCAGAATGGCCAGACTACTGGACATACTTTCTGAACTGTAGACTTTCTGAGAGTAGAACTATGTCTTATTGCTCTTTGAGTCCTCTAAGCTATCAACCCAGTGTGAGTAATATAAATACTGTTCATGAATAAATGAAAGAGATAGTAAAACTTAATGCTAGAAGAGTAGGTTAAGGATGAAAAAGAAATATTTAAGATATGTCCACAAAAAAGGAGAGATCTTCACAACTAGGTTAACAATATCACTTTTAGGAAGGAAATTAATAAAGAGGAAAAAATGGACTTTACTAATAGCCCTTGATCTGTAATTTATTTTGATCCCTGACATTATAGACTAAGAAACTGAGATCCAAATATATTGATTCATTTAAAATTTTATAGTTAGCCAGTTGTAGAGCCAAAATTTTGACTGGGACAGTTTGACTGTACTAGTTTTTGTTCCCATTCACCAGAATAGAAAACACCATAATTTATAGGCTTCAAATAGAATATTAAGAATGGCTTGCCACAGTAATGGAGAAAAATTAGCCCTAAGATAAACATTGCATTAGTCCAGCTCAACAACGATTAGAAGGAAAACCCAATAGGATCAAACTGCTCCCAAGTAATTTAATGACACCCCAGAACAAAGTTCAAGGATGTTTATAGAACTGTAAAGATATCCATTGTTTAACAAAGTAAAATTCACAATTGTCTGGAATACAATAAAAATATGCCAAGCATGCAAAGAAGCAGGAAAATATTACCCATAATGGAAAGAAAAATCAACCAAAAAAAGCTGACCCAGAAATGACATAGATGATAGAATTAGTAGACTAGGATATTGCAACAGTTATTAAAATTATATTCCATATGTTAAAGAAGCTAGAGTAAAAATTATGATATTAAGTAGAGATATTGAAGATATAAAAGACACCCAAATCGAACTTTTGGGATGAAGACTATAATAGTTGAAATAAAAAAATAAAGTGGATGGAATTAACAATAGATTAGACACTACATGACACTTGATTAGTGAACTTGCTGACATAGCAAACTATCCAAAATAAAATGCTCAGAGAAAAGAAAGCTGCAAAACAAACCAAACATCAAAGAGCTGTGGGACAATTTTATTTATTTAATTAGTTCTTTACTCTTTTAGAGCGGTTTTAGGTTCACAGTAAAATTGAGGGGAAGGTTCAGAGACTTCTCACCTACTCCTGGACTCTACACATTCACAGCCTCCCCCGTTACCAACATTTCTCAGCAGAGGGGTGCATTTGTTTCAATTGATGAACCTACATTGACACATCATAATCACCCAAAGTGCACAGTTTACATTACAGTTCTCTCTTCATGTATAGGTTTGGACAAATGTGTAACCACATGGATCCAAGTTATGGTATTATACAGAGTATTTTCATTGCCTTAAAAATTCTCTGTGTTCTACCTATTCATCCTTCCTGCTAACCCTCAACCCCTGGTAACCACTGATCTTTTTACTGTCTCCATATTTTTGTCTGGTTTTTGCTTACCTGTCCAGTTCATCTCTCATCTTGTCCATCTCTACTTCTACCTGCTATATTCCCAACATACTCAACCCTTCCGATTTTTAAAAATCTGTACTTTCTTGACTTTCTCTTCACACATGAAGACTTTCTGTTCTTGCAACACTCTTGTTTCCTAACCTTCAACACACTCCCTCTCTCCCTCTCCCTCTCCCTCTCCCTCTCTCTCTCTCTCTCTCTCTCTCTCTCTCTCTCTCTCTCTCTCGTCTAAATAACCCTCTTATTCTTTGGCACTCAGCTTAAAAGACATTTCCTGTAGGAAGCTCTTTCCCCTGCTTTAGAATTGATGGCCCTTCTATGAGCTTCTGTCATCCATTCCCTATATTTCCCATTTATAACTATTATCATTTTATATTATAGTTAATTAATAGTCTATCTTCCCTGTTAGATTGAAGCACAGGGGCTCTCATGTTCTCTCTCTCTCTCTCTCTTTCTGTGTGTGTGTGTGTACGTGTGTGTACTTAGTTAATGAATAAATTAATAAAAGCTTCTAAACAGGGAATGGAAACTAAGGCCACCCCACTTCTTTGGATAAGATATTGCAGTTAAGCTGAGAGAAAGAAGGGGGATCTGAGCCCCAAGCTGGAGCCTAGCATGGCATCACTGGGGAGAGGTTCCTCTCCAATGACTCAGCCACTTCAGGAAATGTGAATAGAGGGGCTGTCATACGACAAAGGACTACCTTTAAGAGAACTAATACAATGTCTCTTCAATGCTGAAAGAGCTGGGCTCCCTGTCTACCTACTCTATAACAACCTTTGAGAATCTTGAGAGCAGCATATGTGAGAGTGGTGGGACACTGAACAAACCTCCAGCAACAGCATTAATCAGGAAAGTGTCAATGGCCACAGAAGTAGATCTATGCTGAATGAATGGTTTCTAGTAAAGAAATAAGCAAAGGAAATTTGCTTACCTATAAACTAAATTATTTATGTTCATTGGCTTTTTTCTTTAAATTGAAAGACATTCCATTGGAAAGAACTTCCAGAAGACCAAGAGGGAGTTTTTTGAGAAAAGGGGTAAGAAGGCTTGGAATATCAGGTTTGCTGAACAAGGTGTCACTCTTGTACTACTTTTAGAGGAGGTGGCACTTCCCTGACCCTGGTATTTCTCTTTGACCATCTGGTCTTGCCTCCTTGCTCTGTCCCTCAGGACCACAGGAATTTCAGTAGCGATCTGCTTTCCTTTGATCCTATTCTTGAAGTTTCCAGAGCTAAGTCCATTTCCATGGCCTCTGTGCTAGAACTATAACTTCACTTTGAGCAAAATGTGTGCTCCTGAAAATTTGTGGATAATTCAAAGGATTTTTGAAAAGCAATCAGAAAAACCTCTCTTTCTGCAAAGTGAAACTTATTTGTAAAGAAGTATGCCGTGATTTATATGTCTTATAATTTCAGCTTTTCTTATGTCTGGCTGGCTTGCTTAAAGCTAAAAGTACAATTTCCAACATTACCCCTGTAACACAGGATAGAGCCTCAATCGAAGAGCTTAAATAAGAGGTTGCAGGTTTTAATGTGCTTTCCTGTACATCCTGTTTTTGGACTTCACCCTAGCCTTGTGAAATAAGAAGCAAACTGAGACTCAGAGTGATAAAGTGAGAAGCTTATGACTTTGAAGTACACAGAAAAGGTTTCTGTGATTTTTTAAACTGTAGAAGCAATATGATTTAAGTGAATTTGTTTCTTGTCTGGCTTGGGGGACCTGTAGTCTGCAGGTACACAAAGGTTAGTAGCAGGTTTTGGCTTTCACATTTTTTCCTGAATTTGTTGGAAGAAATGATTTTTGTTTACATGATTAAAGAGAACGCGACATAGTGGCAAGCACACCAAACTTTAATCCATAATGCTGAAGTCAAATCTGAACCCTTACTGTGACTGTGGGCAAGTCATTTAAAGATGAGAAGGAGGAGAAGAAAATGTTATTTACTGTGCACTTACTATGTGCCCAGCAGGGAATATTATCCCATTTAATGCTCTTCTATAAGATGAGCATTATTATTCTAATTTTCTTTAATTATAAGTAATTCATGGTCATGGCAAAAACATTTTTCTTTTAAACAGAACAGAAGTGACAATTAGATGTCCTTTTCTACCCCAAACCTGTTATAACTACAGTAATTAGTTTCTTGGATAGCCTTCCACATATGTTCTGTGCTTAAAGTTTTTTGGAGAGGATATCGGGAAGAGAGAAATGATAGAAGGTTTAAAATTCCTGGAGAAGGGGGTGGACAAACAGTATAAGAAACTCAGGGCTCTTTGGGGAGGAAAGGATTTAGAATCCTTCTTATCTAAGAGCAAAAATTATCGAAAGCTGTTATGTTGCCTCTGATTGGCTGGGGGAAACATTGAAGACTCCTAGGGTAAAATCTTCATCAGGAGAGAAAGAGTTGGCCTGTTGAACCGAGGATGGTAGTTGATGATAATTCCAGGTCCATGCACCAGATATCTTCCATTTGCTCCTTTCCACCCTTATCTCAGCCCAAGATGCTGACCTGTATTTATTATGGACTAATGAATACATCAATGGACTTTGTTGCCTTCTAGCTTCTGCTTGATTTTGGCCAAGGAGAGGCTCCAGCAGGAAATAAGAGGGAGGGGATGGAAAGGAGATCTTTATATTTATTCCTCTGGCTCAATCCTTGAAATGTTACCTAGGGCTGGCTACATCTCTAGACTGGAAGACACAGTTTCCTCTCAAGGTGGCCTTCTTTTTCTGCATGACTCTATTCATTAACTGCCCCTTCCTCTCATCCTTATGTGCATAGAGGTAGTAACAGTCCACTGGGGTTACTAGTCTGGGGTTACGCAACTATTCCTCCTGGGCCCTCTATACCCAATCCTTGTAAAAAAGTCCTTTATTACAACCTCAAATTTTTCTAATTTGAAAGCACCATATATCTTCTGTTTTGACCCTACTTGATACAGTCAGTTTGGCAGTGGATTCCAGAATCTGTTCTAATCCAGCCATCCTGGTTACAAGCCTATGTCCTGGGGAAATGGCTGGAGGAATGGTTCAAAAGATTTATAACCCTGGAAGCACAATGCAATTTTGTCGAGGGGCAACCTTGTCCAAGTATAATTCAGAGAGAAGAGTCATCCTCTTTTGTCTTCTGGGCAGGCTATTCCACCGGTGATGAAAGAAGCAACTGGAAGCAGAAGCTTGGTCTCAGCCATGTGGCTTCAGATGTGTCAGCCAACAAACAATAGTATGTACAATCTTTTGCTCATTATCTATTGCTGCATATCAAATTTCCTCAAAACAGAGTAGCTTAAAATAATAGCCATTTTATTACTGCTCGTTGTTCTGGGCTCAGTAGGAAAATTCTCACTTGTAGTCTGTCATGCAGTAGCAGTCAGTTGGTGGTTGGAGCTAAGTCATGTGAGGGTTGAGTAAGTTGGACGTCAGAATAGCTTCTCATTCTCTGTCTGGCAAGTTGGTCCTGACTATTGAATAGAAGCAAATCTGGAGCTACCAGGGGCTTGATTTTCTTCCACAGGGCATATTCACATGGGTAAGTTGGACTTCCTCACAGTATGGTTGTCTCAGAGTAGTTAGAATTTTAATATGAAGGTTGGCTTCTCCCAGAATGTGTTTTCCAAGGGAGCCAGATGGAAACTGCATTATTTCTTATAATTTAGCCTTGGAAGACATGTAGCATCACTTTGGCCACATCTATTAATTAGTCAAAAGTTCCAGGCCTGCCCAGATATAAGGGAAGAGAGTGAATATCCAGAGTGATGGATCACTAGGTGGCCATCTCTGGGGACTAATTACAGTAAGCTGCAGGGGTAGTTATTCTAGCATCGGTAGTGGCAGCAGCAAGAATTGGAGGCAGCTCTTTGGAATGCTGAAGTTTCTGTTTTAGACCAGGCTATAGCCTTGAGAACAAACAGAAGTGGCTCTTCATTTCTTTCACATATCTACAGGCTGGGGACCCTTTGAAAAAACAGGAAAGGGACTAGACTGGGAGTATGGCGAACTGCAGGCTTAAGTTCTACTTTAGAGCACACGGCATTAGGGAGGCAGAAATATCCCTGTTTCATATAAATGAAGAAACTGAAGCTCAGAAGGATTACATAAGTGTTGGTATCAAGATTCAAGTCTTGGTTTGGCTGCTGCCAAAAACTGTTTAACACTAAGCCTGGGGTATAGACCTCTAAATGTCTGCAGGGGCCAGGGCAGGTTTAATACATGCATCAAGCTAGAGTAAGACAACTGGCAAGAAGCAGCTTACATTGTAACCAAGCTGAACTCCTGCCTAAAGAAACTGCCTTTTAACATAGTTGTAGATAAAATCAAACTAACCAAACAAAACTCAGCCTGAGGGCAATAGTATAAGTGGTATAAATGGTGTCTGTGGGCAGTTGAGATGTGTTTGTACCTTTTCTTTCTATGAATCGAGCTAGAATTTAGAGACTGGTGGTTTTCCTCACCTTCTTGTGGAATGGCACATAAAGATGTAAGTACTCTGCTCAAAGCCCTTCTCCACAATCTTGACCAAGTGCTGTCATTTTAAAACTTCTGTACTAAGTTATACTACTACTTCCCCAAATACATTATTTTATTTCATCTTCACACTGCCTTGTAAGACAAGTATTATCACCTCCATTTCACTAATAAGGAACTGACTGCAGGGAGGTTACACAACTTACTTAAGCTTATACATTGTTAGAGCCAGGATTCAAAGCCAGGTCTATATGATCTAGAGTCCCTGATTTCTTTTTCCTCTTCCAATGCCGACTTCGTTGTTTGACCTCTCTTATTTGTGAAATAAGGATAATAGTAGCTGCTTTGCCTACCTAAAAGGGTGATTGTGAAAATTAAACAAAAATGGAAATAAAAATGCATGTCAAAGACTCATTATTTGTAAAGTGCTAAACAAAGCATGCTACCATGTTATTATAATTTATTTAACAAAAATGTATTGAGAATTTACTGTGGGTTAGGCACTCATGCTGGAATATTGCAGTGAGCAAACCACATGAAAAACCCAGAAGGCATGTAGGTTACTTTCTATTAATGCATCTAGACGATAAGCTAAATAAATATGTAAGTTATATAACGTTTTAGAACGTGGTAAATACTAAAGAAAAAAATCAAGCAAAAAGGGAGATTGAGAGGGGGTGAGGAGTAGGTGCACTCATAAATAAGGTAGTTAGGGAAGGCCTCTATCAGGAGAAGCCTCATATTTTCTTGCCCAGGGGTGGCAAAATGCAGCCTGCTGGTCAAATCTGCCTATGGCCTGTCTTCATAAGGCACAAAAACTAAGAATGTTTTTGTTTTTATTTTTTACATTTTTAAAGAATTGTAAAATGATGAAGAAGAATATGTGGCAGAGACCACGAAAAACTTAAAATATTTACTATCTGGCCCTTTACAGAAAAAATTTGCAGATTTGGACCACTTTTTTAGTCTATTGTTACAGCAACCAGCTTTGCACATGTGTAACCTCACAGCATCTGACCTCAACTGCGCTGAGTATCCCTTGCTTTCTGACTCTTCCTGCCCCTCCTCCACCTCCCCATTCCACTTGGAAATCTGCCTAGGGGCACTCACACATGTGTGGCCTGGAGGTACAAAGTCCTTAATACCCTGTGGGTCAGTCCTTGACAATGGCGAATGGGGGCTGATAGATAAATGCCTCACTGTCCCCCATTTCTCTCTTGGGAAACTTTGCTCTTTTGTGTCACATTCTCTATGCCGCCTTAGAAGGTTCAGGTAGGATTAAGCTCTTGTTGCTCAAAGTGGTGACCAACTCAATAACACTTTGGCTATTCCTTTCTTTGTTTCTTTCCCTCCAGTTCCTCACTCTCGCTCTCTGACAGCACTTGTCACAGGGAACCCAGACTAAGACAATTGGTGTCAGGAGTGACCCGAGACAGCTGGTTCTCAAGCTGAAACTCTGGAACTGAACTTTGGTTTATCTTCTCTGTGAAATAGGGAACCACTGAAACATTTTGAGCAGGGAAGTAACCTGACCTGACCAATATTTTTAAAAGATCGCTCTAGCTGTTGTATTGAAAATGGATGCTAGGGAAATGTTGGGCTGGCAGCGATGGGGGCAGTGAAGGTGGTGAGGAATGACTGAATTCTAACAGCTCTTACCCCAGAGAAGGAGGAGCAGGAGAGGAAAGCCACCAGAGTTTTGAACCCACCATGTCCAACCCAGGTCTGTGTGACTATTTCGGCTCTGCAGAACTGATGTCTGTGGCTTTTGAAAAGAAAACCTGTGACCAAATGGAGAAAAAAAAATATGTGGCAGCTTAGAAGTTGCCTTTAAAGACCTGGCAGGCACAGAAGTTCTCAGAGGACCAGAGAGTGCCAGGACAAATGAAATTTATAGCCCATGTGGCTGACCATGCCATGAAAATATTTGGCTTGACAGATTTCAGCTCTTTCTCAGAAGAGCTTAGTTCAAGAAAACAAACTGAGATTGATTAATTGTTACCCAGATTTCTGACCCTGCTGAAATGTCTCCCATATGATTCTCCCTGGGATTCAACCTGCTATGCTCCTGATTATTTCTTTTAGTAATTTTTAAAATATGAAAATAACATTTTTTCCAATTATAAAAGTCATGCATGCTCATCATAACAAATCATAAAATATAAAAATTTATAGCAAAAATTTTACAATTATCTATAATCTCATAACTCAGAGACATCACAGTGAATTTATTGGTGCACATCCTTCCTGATTTGTAAACTATATCTGTGTTTGCAAATATAACATGATGTCCTTTTCCCCCCTTCCTAGTTTTGGATGACTAAGGACCATCTCAGGCAATGTAGCTCTGGGAAGGGGATGAATCAAATCCACCACGAGAGCCTCTTTTCCCTTTGTCTCCTTTACCTGTAAGGTATGGTGTAGCCTGATGGGGCAACCCCAGAGTCTAGAATGAAGGCTCTGACCCTGTTGAGAAGTTAGAGAATAATTAAATAGAGAAGAGGTACCAATTCTGGAATCTCTAGGCCTGTAGACTCTGGTTCAAAATATAGGACTTAGAACCCACACTAAGGTTTTGATCATTCTTTTGGCCTCCATGTGTGCTCTCAAAGCACTGAAGCAGGGGTCACCAAACTTTTCATGTAAAGAGTCACATAGTAAATATTTTAGGTTTTCTGGACAATATTGTTTCTGTTGCAACTACTCAAGTCTGCTATTGTAACACAAAGGCAGCCATAGATAATATGCAATTGATGGTCAAGATCGTGTTCTGATAAAATTTATTCACAAAAACATATGGGAGGCTGGATTTAGCTGAAGGGGCATAGCTTGCTGATCCTTACACTAAGCTAAAGGAAGAACATCTAGGAAGAAACTGTAACACTTTTCCCCATTACCAAAAGCAGAACACTAGGCCTACACACACACACACACACACACACACACACACACACACACTCAAACATTTGAGATGATATTATAGGTTCAATTTTTAAAATTCTGGTAATATATATATGTGTGTGTGTGTGTGTGTGTGTGTGTGTGTGTGTGTGTGTGTGTGTGTATGAAATAAAATTTATCATTTTAACCACTTTAAGTGTACAGTTCAGTGGCATTATGTACATTCACATTGTGCAACCATTACCACCATCCACCTCCAGAACTTTTATCATCTTGTAAAATTGAAACTCTAGACCCATTAACCAACAAATCCTCATTCTCTGCTCCCCCAGCCCATGGCAGACACCATTCTACTTTCTGTCTATGATTTCGACTGCTCTAGGCCCCTTATATGAGTAGAATGGTACATTATTCATCCTTTTATAACTGACTTCTTTCACTTAGCATAATGTCTTCAAGGTTCACCCATATTGTAACATGTTAGACTACAGAATCAGTTTTGTAATATTTTTAAACTTTATAGTATTTCCTGTATATTTCCTGCATATTTTAAAAAACCTTTGGTAAATATCATTTTTAAAGACTGTATAACATTCTATTGAGCTAAACACACTTAAGTGGGTTAATTAGAGACAAGAACAACCTTCTCTACTTGGGAGGAGAGCTAGCTGCTCCTCTAAACACAGATGATTAGACTGAGGACTAATGCACTGGCAAAGGCTACCCAACCATGTATAGGCTGACCAATAGAGATGCTCCCTATAGAATGGATCCAAAATAAGCCAATAAAATCCACTTGGAAAAGTATAATTGCAGAGTAAACAAAAAGGGAGCAGGTCACATTGTGACCCACAGTGACAGAGAAGCTCCCAGTTAACTCCATCAAAATAAATAATCTGAGTTTGTTTTCTCTTTTTACCCTTATGAACTCAACAGGCAAAATCAGTCCATCCATCAGTGGATGAATCATATTTGTAAACATTCCCTTTTGCTGGACATTTAGGTTATTCCCAAAGTTTTGTTATTATAAAACAATGCTTAAATAAGCATCTTTCTATGTAATCCTTTTCTGCATATCTAACCACTTCCTTAGAACAGCTAAATGATTGTATATTTAGTAGTAAATTTATTGTGACTGTAGGTTGTTTGATTCCTTGGCCCTCCCTAGAAACTTGAGGATCCAAGATGACTCCACTGCTAAAAACATTGATTGACTGGTCTAAGGAGACTTGGTAAGAGCTGGATGAGACATAATGCCTCCAGTCCTACAGGTTTCTTCTCAGGTCAGGGTTCAAGTTTGAAGGTAGGGGCCGCAAAATCAGGCAGAACTGTAGGGCAAGACCAACCTGGAGGAAGGGCCTTGGAAATAAGCTTAGGCTGATGAACTGAGTTGATTCACTGTGGATGGCATTGAGGGTGAGGGAGAAGCAGAGGAGTCCTCTGATGTTTGGTTATACAACCTATAGGGTCTTCCCTTAGCTTAATGGATCCTTGGTCTGTTGGACCTACAGGAACCTTGAATAAAGTAATCTCACAGTAATGCCACGTACTGTGATAGTGTTGTAGAATTATTCAGATATATCCAGTTCTCTCCACTTCCTGGGCATGTAGAAGGGTATACTTTCTGATCCCTTGCAGGTAGTCAGGACCATGTGACTAGTTCTAGCCAAAGGACCACAAACAGAGTGTCATTGTATCATTTCAAGGATGAGATGGTGAAAAACTTAACCCTTTAACTTTCTATCTGTTGTCTTAGTATCCTGAAGACCATGTGTTGTGATGGTGACATTACAAGATAGAACCTCCTTCCGCGTGGGTCCTTGAGTGACTCCATGGAGTACTGCTTTCCACTAACCTATGTTAGACATGTAATGTAATGAGAAATGATTTTTCTTATTAAGTTGCTGAGCTCCTAGCACAGTTGCCTATTCTATCCTGACTGATACACTGTCTCTGTACAAGGTCAAGCGGCAGTGCTGGACTTTAACTCTAAGTCTCTCTAAATTCAAAGCCTATGTTATTATTCCTAAATCACACAGATCTCTGGTTGATGGGCTCTTGGGAACCTAGTAGTAGTTTTGAGGCTAGGACACCTGATCTTGGATGTAGGAGTTTGATTAATTCCTAAACTCATAGGATTGAGAGATGGAACACATACTGATAATCCCTCCTGTTCTTGTCAGAAGTAGGAATTGATTTGGGAGGCTGACCCCACAGGCAGAGACATCAATAAATTCAGTGTTAGGTCACTGAGTAGGCATAGAGAAAAAAGTGAGAGGTGGATGAGAACTGGTGACGCTACCACTGAAAATCAAGTCATCTCATCTCCAGAATGACAATGAACATTCATTTAATTTTTCTCTCAAACTGCTATCCTAGCTTATATTGGTGGTATGTGGGCAGGCAAGGCATCCAGAAGTCACAGGCATTTTAATGTCAAAGAGTTATTCATCTGATGCAGAATAGAGTGACAGCTCATTGAGAATTAGCATTCTGTTTGATTAAATCACTTTGTATGTCTTACAGCCTCAGCATCTAATCATCCCTCTTGGGTCTAGGCTTCAAATGGGCCCTGGGTAATAGGTCTCTGTACTCGCCAAAGTCTGTGGAACTTCTCCGCACTGCTTAGATTCATCAGGCCAAATTAATTGACAGCTTTTGATCTCTTCTGGACTCTCAGAGACTAGAAAAGGGAATAATATTGTTGAGGAGTTCCCCATATTTTTTATTTCATATTGGAGCTTGAGATCAAAACTGGAACTTAAAGTATCACAGTGAAATTTCAACATTTCCCCAAAGGAAAAGAAGAAACGAACAAAAAATCACTTTCTCGAAAGCTCCATTCTTTTTGCTTCAAAATGAGCACAGTATCTAACTTATAGAGTTACAGCAAAGATTAAGTGATTACACTTCGTACAGTACCTGGCAGGCAGTGAGAGTTAAATAAACATTCATTCTTTCCTCCTTGTGTATTCCCAAACCATCTTATTTTTGTTCTGATCTTGTAAGGAAATTATATTAAATAAGGCAAGCTCATTTGTGAGCAACACCCCATTGAGAGGTCAACAAGTATAGAATCATATAAGCCACTGACATGAGTCCCAGGACATATGACTCAGTCACGTGTGGCCTATCTGTGGGGCTTGCCTCAATCTCTGAATTGGGTTCTTTTGGTTGTAACACACAGAGACTCAGTCAGGCTAGTTCAAGAAAGATCTGTAGGACAACAGGGAGACAATCTAATGGAAATTCAAAAACAGCACGCTAAATAGGGCCAAACTGGCAGGCACTGGAGGAGGAGAGTGGACCAGTACCTCTAAGGAACTCAGCAGCAGACTTTAAGCATCTTCTCTAAAGTGCTTCCCAAGAAATGACACACATAGTGCTCCTTGGGTCTCCTTCTCTATGTCTGCCAGCTTCTATTCTTGATGAAAACTGATTTCCTTTCTGTATACTCCGTCTTTCCTCTACTTCATGGTTTTTGCTGACTTCTAACTTGGCTCATTTATGGCATATTGTGGCCTCTTCAGCTTCCTTCAAACTTGTGACATTTAAGTTTCTATATACTGCCTGGTTCTATCTATATTTCTCAATTTAAATTTTTAAGCATAGAGTTAGGTAGGTCCAGGTTTCCCTATCTGGGATTATCTCTCCCCTGTGCCAAATAATAAGCCTCTGTCTGCCTTGGGGTCAGGTACTAATGCTGTTATGGCAGGAGGGAGGAGTTCAGCGTCTGAAGGAAGCCAGTAGTGGAATTCAGAGCATGGCTGCCTGGAGCTGGGGGTTGCAGTTTTCTGTGGAAGTGGGTATGGATGTGGCAGATGTGCCTTGACTTGAATGTCTAATAGAGACTCATTGAATTTTGAGTTTTCATTGTCCAATTTAGAAGTAGCCTAGTGCAAACCCTGTCATTTACATATAAGGGCCTGAAACTCAGAAAGGTACAGTGACTTGCCCAGGGTCACATAGTAAGTGATAGAGCAGAAATTACAATTTTACTCAGTGTGTTTTTAGTATATTAGGATTTCTTGATGGCCTACTACATGTGATGCACCAAAACAAACAAACAAACAAACAAAAATCCTTGCTCTTGTGGGCATACATTGTGGAGGGGGAAGAAAGACCATAAATCTGGTCATAAAAAACAAGTAATTATATAGTAAATTAGGAGGTGACAGGGTTGGGGTGGTGGAGCGGGGGAGGAAGAGTAAGGAGGATTAGGAGTGCTGGTCGTGGGGGTGGGAAGGAGCTGTGATTTAAAATAGGGAGATCAGCATAGGCCTCAATGTGATGGTGAGAGAGAATGCTTCTTTTATGATGCTGTGAGTTTCCTGAGGATAGGATGGACTACGCATACTCCTTCTTCTCCCCAGCCTAATGCCTTAACTGTGGTGAGTATGGGGTAACTGTTTATTGAACTGAACACTTGTAAGAATGTTCTGAAGAAGGTTAAGGAGGACAAGAAAAAGCTCTAAGGTTATCTTCTTTTTCTGATATCTTCCTGCAAACTCATTCCAACAGCATACTTCATGAAGTCCCCCTATATCATGAGTCATTGCAGAAATGTTCTCTTTCAGTACTCCTGGGACTATTAGCCTCATGAAATGTTTTGTAAGCACTCTTAATACAAAGTTGTGGAAAGAGATTTAGTTAACAGAGAACACACAACCTAAGCATTAAACACAGTATGACTTTAGGTCTCATAAAATCCCATTCCCTTGCAAGCATTGGAGCAACAGGGAGGCTCTTTGTAGTGGTATGCTGGTAAATGTCTAACAACTGGCTCTTCAGGGCAGGGAAGGGATCATGATTTGTAGGTTTGCCCATTCATGTAGCGTAAATAATCTATGGCTGATTTCAAGTTAAAATGTAGTATAACTGAACATGGACTGGGGATGAGTGATGTGCAGTAGCACACTATGATATAGTTATTTCCTTTATGCAGATATCACTAATGTAAATAACCTCAAGAGCATAGATAGTAGTAAAATATAGTAAAATAATTAGGAAGTGGTGAATTTTGAATATTTATTATTGCTTTTAATGTATTTTACTTAGTGTGAGTTTGTATAATTTTTAATAATGTAACAACCAATTATGTTTAACAACTAGTTTGCAAAAGTTCTAAAAACTTAACAGTTGGCTCTTGTGAATAGATACATGGTAGCCCCAGCACACCACTGCTTCTGGGTCCTTCTCAGTTCATGCCTGTTCCTGCCATGAAACAGTTCATGACATGAATAATTTGGTACCAAATCTAAAGAGCTTCCTTGTCACCTGACTTCACATCTTCCCATGACTGCCATTTTGTGTCTTCTGCCACACTTAGCACGTGGTAAGTGGGGTTTTGTAAAGCACGAGAAAAGCACCATCTACATTGAACACATGCTTTTATTCTTTAGTGGAGGGCAAGGCCTCATCCCCATATTCTCCACCCCACAGTGCTCGTGCTCCCTTTACTGTGTGCCACCTCGATGCTTCGGACTGTCATATTTCAGCTGTTCAGTGAGCATTTGTCTGGTGCGTACTGTGTGCTAACTCTCCTGATTGTGTTACCGGGTGCCAGGACCTGTGCTCTTACACTCATTTTCTCATTTGGTCCTTAGAGCAACCCTACTAGATGGATCTTAGTATTTCAATAATTCAAATGAGGAAACTGTGGCCTAGAGAGGGGAAGTGACTTGCCCACAATCCAGAAGTCATGTCTTCAGTGACGCATTGCCTTTCAGATGTAACACGGAGGCAGACACTTGTCATCCTTCACCTGGCTGCTGCTGGTTGTGGACTGATTTTGCTCAATTTGGGGAGGACTCAGTGCTCTTTCTGATGAACCCTACCACAGGATCTCAGCAGAGGGACATTTGGGTAGAAGGGCAGAGCTGGTGCTGGGGTCAGGTCTGCTTCCTGAGAATGTCCATGACTCCATCTCACTCACTTGCACTTGTCTGCCTGCTGGAGCCTGGCTCCTGGCTGCTGAAAGGGAAAAGCCACCAGGAGGCAAGCTCAGCCTTCCCAGTGCAGGTGCTGATGGCAACTGTATGCAGAACAGCCCAGCCCCTTCCAACTGAGCAGCAGATGTGTCCTCTGGCAGCTTTCTTGAAGGGAAACCAGTTTTAGCTACAGAGCAAATGTTGAGGACCAGACTAGGAGGAGGTGAGGGTTGCAGGATTATGGAGATCTGTTTCCCAGAAGACCTGGATTCAAGTCAAAGTGCTCTTATTTTTTTTGGCTTTGTAGCCCCTGGAAATTTATTAAAACTCTGAGCAGTTTCTTCCTCTGTAGAATGGGGGAGAGGGTGAATTATGATAGTGGCTACTATTTATTGAGGGCTCTCTACATGTTAGATACTAACTCAACATTATCTGCAAGGTAATATCTATAAAAGACTGAGCCCTATGCCAGAAACATGGTTAATATGCAACAAATGCCAGCTGCTATTATTTTATTAATCCTCATACAATCCTATGATTAATACTAACAAAAATAATAGTTGCTAGCATTTACTGAGTACTATCTATGTAGTCAGTCATTGTTTTAACTTATTTAAGTTGTTAAATGAATTAACTTATTTAATTTTCCCAACTATCCCATGAGGTTTGTTCTGTTTTTAACCCCATTTGACAAATGAGAAAAATTGAAGCACAATTAAATTAAATACATTGCCAAGGACACATAGCTAGAAAATGACATATGTGTTTTTATTCTCCTCACTTTACAAAGATGGTAACAGAGGCGTGAAGAGGCTGAATGGCATGTCCAGGGGCAGAGTTGGCAGAACGCTCTCTGGGTTGTTAGGCAGGTAAAATGACATGATGGAATGAAAACTGCTTTGTGAACTGTTGTTTTGTCTGCTTCAGCCAGGGGTGAGTAAGCTTTACATGTTCTGTTTTTTATAGTCTAGACACACCAGCTGGCATGAAACCCTGGAGCCTTTAGGAAGTCCTGCTTGGAATTAATTTGTTATCTAGGTATGTTTTAGAAGGCAGTTTGGTGCATAGACCTTAGACTTACCATCCTCTTGAGGCAGTCCAGGAGCCACTGCTTGTTTGACTTCAGAGCTGCTACCAGCTGGAAGCCTTCAGGAGGAAGCCAGCTGGCAGCAGGCCACTATCACATGCAACCGGGTTACTAGCGGTCACCCTGTGGGCTTGCTGCAACCACACTCACTGTCTCCAGTGGCTGAGCCTTCATTGCAAGCAGCTGGGCAGAGGGAAGAGGGCTTGAGGCTCCTAGTAGAATGGAGATAATCAGAGCATTAGGGAGACTCTCTTTGCTCCCTCTCCCCGTTAGAGCTCCCCTTATGCCCCCTCTGCCACCTGGGAACCTCTGCCTTTCCAAATGCCTACTTTCCAGGATGGAGTGGGGAATATTGTTGAGTATTTGTGGAGGGGTTTCAGATCCCAGAATGGGACTATCTCATCATCACATTGAGAGCTTCTCTGTGTAGGGGCAGCTCAGTGTCACCCCTTCCCTGAGCCAGTACAGGGCCAGTGCCAGGTGATGGTGTTTGGTATAGCCAAATTTCTTGTGGGAAGTCCACTTCCACTTCCACTTCCACTTCCAGTTATTGAGCTGGAAATTGGTATTATGGGTAAAGGTGGTGGTGGCAGGTGTGTGTGTGTGTGTGTGTGTGTTTGGGAATGGGGAGGAGTTTTAGGGGAAAGGAAACCAGAGTCAACTCATTCTGGAAAGGGACAAAAGAAAAAAGTTCAACTCGATTTGTGTTATCCTTCAAAATATTTCACTGGCTCCACATTGCTTTCTGAATGCAATTAAAACCCTTTAGCTGAGGAATCAAACATCTTAGGTTGGCCCCTGCTTACTTCTTTAGGCTTACCTCCCCATATGCATGTACTGTTCTACAAATGCTATTGCTAAATTTGCCAACCTCCATGGGATGTGCCATCTCCCTTTACTTTTTACTCTGATTTTCCTTTAGTTATCACCTCTTCTGCAAAGTCATCCTCTCAGCACCTTCTCCAAGAATGGCTTGGGTACCTCACCTCAGAGCTCTTCTGTGTTTATTCCCACAGTGGAACTGATACTGTGATTACCTGGTATAATGGAGTGAAAAATGTATCAAATGGCTGGTACTATGAGTTTTTCCTGGGTGACACTGTCTTCAGAAATGCCTTGAGAATCTGCCTGGCAGGAATGTGAAGTACACAGAGCAGGAACCAAGGCAGTAAAAGATGCTGACTGAACTGCTCTGCATGGGACAGGGAGAAGAATGTGTTCTTTTACTCCTAAGAACAGAGTCAGGAAGGGTGAAGAGGATTGAGAGAAGCTGGGAAGATGATATAAAGGACTTTGTGGAGTAAAGGGCCATTAGAGAGCCCCCTACAGTGGGATAACCAAAATCATTTTAAATAGAGAGGCCACATGTTTAATGTCAAGTTTTCTTGTTTCTAAGCGAGGCAAACCACTTCAACTTCCTTTCCTGCAATCCTTCAATCTTCAGTAAGGTTGATTAATTGTGTGAGTGTGTGTGTGTGTGTGTGTGTGTGTGTGTGTGTGTGTGTGTGTGAAGGGCAGTATTGGGGAAAGGACTTTGTTAAACATCAAGGTCAAATTGGAGACCACAGGTGTGGAAGTAAGATCGAGGAGAGACCCTTGGAATGTTGGGAGCCTTTGCAGGAGCTATGGAATCCCAGGGAGGACTTGAGGGAGGATTTTGAAAACAAGTTAATTGGAGCAGAACCAATTTCCCTCTGATATTTGAATTATATTAGAAATTAAAGCAAATCTCCAAGGGGAGCTGTGGAAGTGAGAATAGCACTTTCGTGTCTTAATAGTTTAGGTAGTAGAGCAGCAGTTGGGATTGAATGGGGTGAGGAGCTGGACACTCTTCCAGACACTCGTGGTTCCCTCCCTCATGTCATTCAGGTCTCTGCTCATATGTAACCTCCTCAGAGAGGCTTCCCCTGACCAGTAGAATTACTAAAGCAACTTTTCTTTAGATCCTTCTAAACCTGAAAATTCTATTTCTGAATTTCAGTGGATATAAAGTTAAGTTCAGTGAATTTGGAGAAAGTCTTGATCTTGAATGCCAGGCCTTTATCCATTCACTCATTCAGCAAATATTTATTGAGGGCCTCTTATATATCAGACACTATTCAAAGCACTTGGGATATAGCTGTGAACAAAAGAGGCAAAAATCACTGCTCCTGTGAGTCCTGAGCATTAAGGTGAACATAGTCTTAATTCAAATGGTTTACAGGGCTTCTCAGGTAGGTTGCTTCCTGGTAATGGGCATTTATCCAGCTGCTGATAAAGCGAAGTATTAAAAGTATCAATCAACACAATAGTTTTTCTAAAATGTTAAGGTTATGGATTTTGTGCTTATATAAAAGGAGTAGTTTGAGAAGTCAAATTTGAAGACTGTCTTAAAACTATAATATTCTGAAAGATATCATTTTATTTATCTATTGATCTATCAATCATCTATTTCTAATGGGCCATTTGTTTCAAGTAACATCAAACCTAGCTAATTAAATTAATTTATTACAATTAATCCCTCCCCCCATTAAAAAAAAAAAAACCTACAAAAACCTAGAATATTCTATGAAGGAAACCAGATCAAATCTTAGTTGCTACCTGTGTGGTTGTGCACTCCAACCATAATCCATTCAGCCAGGCAGTAAGAGCTCAGTCAATGCTGAAAGAGTACCCATGCCCTTGATCTAGAGAAGAAACAGACGTGGAATCAAGCCAGAAGCACACTGCAAGATGGATGTTCCAGGAGGCTTAAATGCAAAAATGCTACAAATGCACAGAGAAAGGAGTTCCCAATGTTTTCCGGGAACAGAGGAGATGACGCTAAACCTGGCCATAGGTGAAAAGGAGAATTTCATAGGTAGGTACAGGGCAGAACTCCAGGCAAAGGAAACAAAAGATGAGCCATGTGAACAAAAAACATCATAATGGTTCTGCTTAGTTGCCTATGACTAGGGTGCGTACCCTCTATACTAGAGGGTATATGGGATGTGGCAGGAGAAGAAAGGTGGGTAGGGTATGGTAACACAGCTTTGCATACTATCCTCTGAGCAATGGGAACTATTAAATCCCTTTTAGTAGAAGAGAGACATGATCAGACTCGTGTTTTACAAACATTCTTGGAGCAATGCGAGGAATCAGACTAGAGTTGGGGAGACCAGTTAGGTGGCTTTTCAGCACTCCAGGTGAGAACTACTAAGGGCCTAAATCAGGGCAGAGGGGTTGGAGAGAGGGATCAGACACAAGAGAGAGTTCAAGAGTAACAACTGGCAGAACTTAATATGGGAGAGAAGAGGAGACCATGTGGCAATTAATTTTCTTGTTTGGGTAACTGAGTAAAGGGTTGAGTTCTCAATTTACATCTCCCTGTCCCTTCTTCCTGACAACATTAGGATGATGATGAAACTAATTTTATTCTTTAAAAGTTTAGACATCCTTAATTTACATACTTATACACTTTGGAGAATTCTTTACCTTTTAGGTCCATGCCAACCCATGTGAAAGGCCAGAAACTTGCCTTCACAGCCTCCTTTGCAGTCAGGATCTAGACATATTAATCTGGCTTCACTAATCAGAGATACTAGGATTTTTTTGGAGGCCAGTGACATGAAGAGGGGGTGCCACGAAATCCACTTTGGTGATGGCGATCACAAGTGGATGCAGTTCCTGGAGGAGTCAGAGGCAGAGGTGTTAGGGATGACCTACAGACCCTGCCTGTGTTGATGAGGTGAGCTGGGTGTCTCTGCCCAGTGGTGTAGCAGTTATGTCTCTCTGGGAAAACTCTGTGGCATCATTTGGGGGTTATTTCTGGATACATAACCTCTAGCCCTCCCAGGCATTCTGTGAATTTCCTAATAGCCTTTACTAAATCTCTTTTCTGCTTAAACTAGGTCAAATGGCTTTGTTTGCAGCTAAAATCCCTGATTGATATACTACTTCTCCCTGCAAATGACAGAAATCTTCTTCCATGTTAAGTAGGTAACTAGTTACCTCAAAACAAAGGTTACATAATGGCAGCACAATTATTATTACAAAATATAGTAAACCCTTCTTTGTACCAGGCACCCTCCTAAGTGCTTTACATAGATACTTCGTTTACTTCTTGTATAAATTATCCCAATTTTACCAGTGAGGAAATGGAAGCTGAAATGTCCCAAGATCAGACAGCTAGTAAGGTTTAGAACGGCTGTTTGAACCCTGGCAGTTTGACTCCAAATCTAATACTTTTAATAACTACCCTAAACTATCTTGGTGTTAGAGAAGCTTGTTGTTTGTACAGCATTATAGTTCATCCAGTCCAAACTGTATCCTGTACCCGATTTCCTCTACTATACCCCCAATGAATGGAAAATAATGAACTCTCACTAGGGAAAGTGGGGTTAACCTCCATAATGAAAATTTAAAGACTAAATGGAGCAAGAAAACATCCTTGAAATTACTCCAGGTATAAGAAACCAGGCATCAGGCTATACTGGTTGGGATGGTTTTGGCTACAAACAACAGAAACTCCAAATAACATGTCTTAAATGCTACAGATATTTGTTATGTCATTTATCAAGAAGATAGGTAGGCTGTTTCAAGTCTGGATAAGTAGCTGCACACTATCATAGAGCAAAGTTTTATATCTTTATTCTGCATCCAGAGAGTATTCAATTTTTGGCCTCAGGCTGACAAAATGGCTGCTCTAGATAGCTGCAGGCAGCATGGCCTCACATGACTGCTTTCAAAGTGGGGAAGCTGGATATGACAACAAAAAGGGGCCTCCTTTACATAAAATCACTCACTTTAGAAAAATAATAATTTTTATATTGAAGTAACATTGGTTACAAACAATATAAAAGTTTCAAGTGTACAACACTGTAATTCAATATCTATATACACTTTGGTGTGCTCAGCACCAAAAGTCTAGTTTTCATTTGTCACTGGCCATAACTAGGTTATGGTTCTCCCCTAAACCAGTCATCGACAAATAGGAATGAGATTACTGTGACTGGCTTAGATGATTTATCACCTGGAAAGGGTGAGTGCTACCTTCCCTGAGCACCTGGCTATCTGCCTAATACCTGAACAAAATCTGGCTTATGTATCAAAGAATGGAGTGCATGGAAGTGGCTGCTGAGTAGGAAATAGACAATCTGCCACAGTGGACTATGTATCAGGAGACGCGGCTTCTGGTCTGAGCTTATTTGTTTATTTGTTTAAGAAATATTTTTTAATTAGTGTTGAGTGCTGTGTGACTTTTGGGCCTTTCCATTTCTTGCTATGTGTTTTTGGCAAATCACCTGATCTGTCTGGGATTGGCTTCCTTATTTCTAAAATGAAATGGCCAAAGTAGATGATTTTGAGGTCTTTCCTCATATTTCATTCATTTACCTCTTTCCTCTTTTGCCACACTTTTACATTCAGAGCTATAATTTTTTCTGTCAAAGACCTTCAGAGGTAGCTAGTTAGGGTCAATAGATAGTTTATTCCTTATTACCACCTAAAACCATGCTTTCCAACATGGGATTTCCACACTCATGGCATATGAGTTGTGAGTCAGTGGATATGTAAAGCCATAAGATAAGCATGGGGTGTCTTTCAGGATTTTTACCCAAAGATTTGGGAGAAAAGCCATTGACATTTTTGTATTCCATTACATAATTGTGGGCATATTATGGACTATCGTACAAAATAGACTTGGACAATGGCCACATCCTTTTTGGGGACATATTTATTCTTCTCTGCAGCTGAGGGTCTTTAGATAGAAAACTGTGTGTGTGTCAGTGACTAATATTTTCTGAATTCAAAAAATGACTTAGATTATTTACATAGCACTTGGGGCTGTTATCTAGATTAAGATTTCTCACCCTTAGCACATTGACATTTTGGGCCAAATAATTCCTTCTAGGGGGCTGTCTGTGCATTGTAGGAAATTTTAGAAGCATCTTTGGTCTTTACCCATTAGGTGCCAGTAACAATTTTCTGGGTGTGACCATCAAAAAACATCTTTGGATACTGCCAATTGTCCCCTGGGGGGCAAAAGCACCCCAACTGAGAATCAATGATGTATATGATTAGTATTTGAATTCTTACTCTGTCCCTTACTTAGGATTAATGATTGTGTTACCTTGGGCAAAGTATGTAATATCTGTGAGCTTCAGCTTCCTTATCTGCCAAACAGGGCCAGCTTACAGGATTGTTGTCTACATTAAATGAGGTCACAGGTATTAAGAGTCCAGCACAATGCATAGCCTGTAATAGGCTTTCCATGAATTTTAGTTCTTCTTCAGTTTTCTAGGGCTGTAAAACTTTCCAATTAGAAAGGAACTTAGAAGCCATCTTATCAGATTCTTTATTTTATGAATTAAGAGACTAAGGTTCAAAGTGATAATCTGTCTTCTCAACCTTAAATCAATCTTTATACTGAAGTAATGCAAAAGAGACATATTGAAATGGAATTGTACAGAAGTAGATGAGTTCAAAGGCTCTTTCCTGTCAAGGCTGATTTACAAGACTCTTGCTCCTGTGGATTTCCTCATGATATATTACCTCTGAGAGAATTCCTGAAGCACTAAATCCCTTGTGTGACTCAGACTGAGTTCAAATGTTTGGTTTTAGAGACCATCAGTTATCTCTTTGGAAGCAGTTGTCCTGTGCACTTTGGATGTTGGAGAATGCTAAACATTGAAACAAAGTGTGTGGAATATGAGAGTTAATGCTCTGAGCCAGCCAAAGTTTTTAAGAAATTTACATTCACCAAGAACATATAATAGCTGTTCAAGAACCAGAAAGATTAATGGGTGACTCCAATTTTGCTGTTTCTTCTCTGTTAAGGACAAGGCTATTCCTACTAAAAAGACTGAGACCAACTGATAAAAGATATCAAAGCCTCTGAGGTGGGCGAAGCGGGGTAAGAGCTGTCCTAGAAGAGTCCTTGTCTACTGGACTGAACAAATCACTGTACAAGCTATTGGAAGATTTGCTGGGGAGACCACAGCACCACTACTGATTATCTGAGGGACTCGAAGAAAGTAGGAATTATACTAGAGGACTAATGATGAGCAAATGTTCCGATTTTTAGGAAATACAGTTAACTTCTCCCTCTCCCCCACCTCTACCAACTATGACTTCATGAGTTTGGCACCAGTCTTAGGCAAAATTCCATAAAAACATTCTACTAATGGCTTATGTGAGCTTACAAATTAAGCAGCAGTCCCACTAAACCAGTAGCGTTGCAGTAAAATTGATCATACCAGAGTAATCTAATTTCCTTTTTGATTAAGGCCATTAGAATGGCTAAACAGGAATGGAATGAGCACAGAATATCCAGATGACACCAAGGCATGTCACTTGTGACACCATTGAAGGCAAGATATGGAAGATGGGCTAGATGTAGCTATCATGTGATGGCTGCATAACTGTATACAGTAGTTACCAGCCAGTGGATGGTTAGTGATAAAGAAGCAGATCCCCAGTGACTGCACAGGGCTTTAGCCCTAGGCCTGTGCCTGTCCACACTTTATTAGCACATTTATCATATCAAGCAATGAATGTGTATAGTCTTGGCTCTTTTGGGATCTGCTTGGCCCAGAGGCCTTAAAGAAGGGATAGGTATAAATAGCCAAGTGACTCCAGGTTTCAGGGTACAGCTTATTGTACACATTGCCTCGGGGATATATCCATAATACTGGAGGTCCTTGTAGATCTGGCCCCTGACTACCTCTCTACTCTCATTTTTGCTGCCCCCTTTGCCATGCCTCCAATCTTTAGCCATACCCAACTACGGTGCCTGGTATACACCATGTTGTTTTACATCCTCTTTGTTTTGTACCTTTTCCTGTATCTGACTTGAGTACCCCTTTTTCCTTCTGCCTACTTTATCTCTCTGACAAGTTCCTACTCATATTCAAGACCCTCTTTTGGCCCCATAGCGAGTAAATTCTTGCCCATCTGAATTTTGGTTCTTGTACCCATTACTGTTTGAGTAATTATCACACTGTATTAACAACCTGTTTACTTGTCTGTCTCCCCTGCCCTCAGTTTTCTACCCCGACCAGCCACTCCTCACACAAACACTTTCAGCTCCTTGAGAACAGGGACTGGATCCTACCCAGAGCTTGGTACATATCAGAGGCACTCAGTAAAGGAATTAATGAATAAAAATGAATGAATGAGTCTATGGCCATGCTACCCTGAACATGCCCGATCTTGTCTGATCTCGGAAGCTAAGCAGGGTTGGGCCTGGTTAGTACTTGGATGGAGACCACCTTGGAATACCAGGTGCAGTAGGCATTAAAAAAAAAAAAGAATGAATGAATAAACGGCTTGGATAAAACCTATTATTCTGTCTCTCTGTTATAGAGTCTCAGCCTGCTAGGGATCATAATTAACATTTCTATGCAACCTGGCTCCTTAGACTCAGCTTTCCCAAGGATTAAAAAAAGGAATACACCAAACAGGATTCCTTTACCTTCTGGTCACCTGCTGTCTCAACAAGGGCTTATAAATGCACTGAAGCAGCAACAGAACCCTTCGTCATAGTACACACAAACCATACTGCCACGACTTCACAGAGCGTCCCAGGGCTATTATTAGTGCCTTGATTCCCTTGGAAGCACACACCAAAAGCCCAATTTTTCAAGGCTCCCCTCTTGTGGGATCCAAGAAGGCATATCTATACCACTTAGAAAGGAGGAGGCATTTTTAGAACTGTTGGCTGCACTTTTGAAAAGGGAGTTGAGCCTCACTCATCTCTTTTCTTCCAATTGACTCAGAAAGTAAGTACCACCTTATTTAAATACCACCAGATCAGGGGGCACAAAAAATAATTCAACCTTCCTGGTGCTCTAGGAAGAGTCTAACTATTATGGGAAGATCTAAGCCTCTAAAAAAGATGCACTGTAGTATAATGAAATAATTAAAATTCAAATGGGGGCACCAAATGCAAGTCAGCAGGCATTTATATCTGTGCCAATTATTCAGTTCTAAATAGCTAGACCAGGCAGCATTTGTTTCAGGTTGGCTGAGTTGCCTGGCTGGAAGATGGGCAGTCTGGCATGCTACCAGTGTTTCTGAGTCCATTTTGGTCCCCATGTAATGGGAATTGGCATTCGGGACCCACCAAAGTGCAAGGGATGATGCTCCACTGGTGATCCTTCACATTCAGAGCTAGGACTGGCCTCACATACAAATTCCTGCCAAGCTAGGGGGCAAAAACCTGGGGTTCTGGAGCCAACAAAGCATGATGTAATCTTCAATTGATCACAGAGTCATAAAGAAGGACCTGATTGGTCACCTTTAAAGAGGCATCTGAAATAGTATATATACAAAGACTTTTCTGTTTTGATCACAAACAAGTGTGAAACACTTAGAAGTTTGTAATCCTTATTATATGACACTCTGGCCTATTGGCAAAACTTTCATCTGAAGCTCTCAAAATACTTAATGGCTAGTGCTTATTAATAATAATAATGTTATACGATTAGGCAGAACTTTTCACTGTGGCCTCCATTTTCTCACAGTGCCCTGGCTAGGGAGCTTTAGAGTTCCTGGATTCTGCTTTCTAGTCAAGAAACAAGGATTCAAGAGCTCTATAGAGTATGAGGGTAAGTAGAAACTTAACCTGTTTGTGACTATTTCTAAAGAGGAAGCATCACAAGCAAAGATCCCCACAGGTATCAAGAAGGGGCATGCCTTTGATCTGCTATGGTTCAAGCTCCTCACTTTTGGAGACCAGAGGACAGTGGATCATACCCACTGCTCTTCTCTATTTGTCTTTTGAAGTCTAGGGGCCTAAAAAGACATCTATAGGATCTAGAGCTAGGAAGGCTGGGTCAAAGAGAGAGGGAAATTTGTTGGACACCTGATTTTAGACTCCTCAGAATAATGGAAGAGAATATGAAGGAATCAGGGCTTCATGGGCCCTACTTTCAGAAAGCTTAGGGCAAAGATAAAGTTAGATCCCTTACTTACACTATGATGGTTAATTTTATGTGTCTACTTGGCTGGGCCAAGTTGATGAACCACCAGTCTAGCTGTCTCTGTGAAGGTATTTTTTAGATGAGAGTTACATTTAAATCAATAGAGTTGGAGTAAAGCAGATTATTCTTTTTAATGTGAGTGGACCTCACCTTAAGAGAAAAAAGACCAAAGTCCCCTAAGAAAGAAGGAATTAAGGTAACAGACAGCCTTGGGACACCAGCTACAACATCAACTCTTCCCTGGGTCTCCAGGTGCCAGCCTGCTCTGCAGATTTCTGACCTGCCAGTCCCCACAATCACATGAGTTAATTCCTTAAACTCTTTCTCTGTTTCTGTTTCTCTCCTACCCCCACCCTCTTCACACACACACACACACACACACACACACACACACACACAGCCTATTGATTCTGTTTCTCTGGAGAACACGCACTATATACTAAAATAAATTCAGATGGAGTAAAGAATTAAATATAAACAAACAAAAGGATAAAAGTACTAGAAGGGAATACTGGAAAATTTTTTGGCAGGTGTGGGAGAGAATGAAGGCCTTTTTAAAAAATGCACACTATAGGTAGAAAACATAAATAGAAAACATGGACAGATTTGACTGGGAGGCCTGTATCTTCTAACTGTCCAGAAGTACCATAAGCCTATAAAAAGGCAAATGATAAACTGGGGAAAATTAAAAATATATGTATCAGACCAAAAGTTGATGCATTTTGTTTACAAAGAACTGTTACAAAGGAATAAAGTAAGCTGACCATCTTGATAGAAAAATGGGCAAGAATGAATAAGTCACAAAAGAAAAACAAGTGGCAAATAAACATGTGGAAGCACTTAATATCAAAGAAATGTAAAGACAAATAAAATGTAATCTTGGCCAATCAAGTGATTAAAAACTTAAAAGGATATTCATATGCAGTGCTAGCAATAATGTAGTAAAAGAGGTGGAAATAAATAAGTTAACCTCGTCTTAGAGTTCCTTAGATTTCCATGCCTAAGATTAGCTTCAGACAGATGTGTACACATTTATAGAAACATGCTAACCTCTGCAATATAACAGCATACAACTGAAAGCAACCTAAATGTCTATCAATACAGTAATAGTTCAATAAATTATGGTAAATCCATGTAATTAAAGTAATTTAAAATGGATTTGTGAATTGTGTTTATTTACCTAGGCAGATGCCCATTATTTATTAATAAAAGGGGGAGTTATAAAACAGATGCACAGTACAATCTCAGTTTTGAAAATATCTATTACATACGTAGGTAAGTCAGCATTCTTGAATAGAAGAAAGTCTGGAAAGAAATATACCAAAATGTTAATAATAGTGAGTGGAGAGTTATTGGTGACTTAAATTTCCATTTGAATGTGTTTATGTGGTGGGAATGGAGAATATTATCTGTAATTTTTCTACTAAAACCTTATATTACTTGTATAATAATAAAAAACGGTTCTTTTTATTTTTATTTATTTTTATAGTATAGTATGTATGGAGTGGAGGAGTTGGAGAGGTGGGGGTGGGGCCAGTAGAATTAAGAACCAAAAATGAGAGGCAACAGTTTCCACAATACGTAAGAGTTCAGAAACCTCTGTCCTGGTCTCACACTTGCCATTCTTCTGTTTCCCTGACTTGATTAGCAGTATACTTATGAAAAATTGGCCTTATTTTGGGGAAGCAGAGAATGAGGGAAGCAAAGGAAACTGCATCCTGTCTCGTAACTAATGAGAGGCAGCCCTAGAGAGGAGGCATACATCCTTTGAAGAGAGTCAAAAGTAGACAATCCCGAGGACCACAAGGAGATGGGGGTCTGTGCCAAAATGGGGTGAAATGGCCACCCTGGAGGAAGCAGGAGAGGTCTGCACTTCGGAGCTGGGAGTTTGCGGGCAGACGCCTATGGGTTAGGCCAACACCAAATACTTGCTGGCCCAGAGCCAGAGATCCATGTAAATATCTCCAGATATGCACTAAAGTTTGAAAACCACTGCCTAATTTATTCACAAAAATCCAGCAGCTCTGCAGGTATTTCACAATGAGAAAATTAAAGGGCTCCTCTGGAGAAACTGTTTCCAGGGAAAGAAGTATATATACTGACACCTCCTGTGAAAGCCAGCTTGCCCAATAGTCAAGCATACATTTAACAAGCCTTTGCCATGCAATCACAGCTTCCATCAGCTTTTTAGTTCCCAATCATTAGCCATGAATGGACAATCAAGTATCATGAAATATATAAGGAAAGCCTCCAACATTAAAAAAAACAAAACAAAACAAACTAACAAACAAAAAAACAAACCAAGTAGAGAGAGGAAAAAAAGACAATATATGGAGCAATACTTAGAAAGTTGAGAATTAAAATTTTCCAAGAGGAAAGAGAAAATATTGTATCCCTTAAACAAGAGCAGAGTCCTGTGTTTTTTAAAAAGAGGCACAATAAAAAAAACGAAACAAAACATACAGAGCTAAAAGAATATGGTAGCTGAGTTTTGTGGGTTCCTATGACTACCTACACGTTCAGTGATTCTCTAGAAGGACTCAGACTCAGAGGTAGTCGTAATCAAATTGTGGCTACGGTTTATTACAGCAAAAGGATCACAGCAGGATCAGCAAGAAAAAGATACTTTAGACAGAGTGTGGAGGAGTCGCATGCAGGCTTCCAAAGTTTTCCCTCTTGGTAGCGTGAGTTGTTGCACAGAACATACTCTGGCCTTCAGCAGCAAAATGTAGGAACTCTGCAGTGTTTTTGTCCAGATAAGCCCTCTTTATACTCAGAGTTTGTATTGCTGATCTTTTAAGCACTCTGCCAATGCAACCAGCCGCAATTACTAAAGTTCCAGACTCTCAGAAGGAAAGCAGGTGTTCATCCTAAATCATATTGTTTGCACAACCAATCTAGCCAGGCTGATAGAACAGAATTCAGTGCCCCAGGCACACAAAACAACCTTATCACTTCGTAGCATGGGGTCACACACCAGAGGCCAAGTCCTAAGAGTTATCTTAGAGATAGCAACATCAGGCTGTGTTAACTCTTTCCTGCAGACTGAAATTGAAAATTCAATAGAAAACACAAAAGACAAAATTAAAAGGAAAAAAACTCTTTTGAGTATCGGATGGCAAAGAAGGAAAAGAAATGGAAAATACAAAAATGATAAATTAGGGAATCAGTCTAGAAAGTCTGATATCCAGGGTGAGCAAACAGACAAAATGGGTGGAAGGAAAATACAGAAGAAAAATTTATAGAATTGAGGAACAATTTTTCATATTGAAAGAGCCCATTAACAATACAACCTGATAGAGGCCAATGAAGAGATGGTGAGTGATTACTAACTCCCTCTGTGTCTGGGACTTCCAGCTATCCTGAGCAGACATGTTATCCTCCACTTGCCCTCTAACACTTAATTTCCATTTTAATTGATTTCTTTTTACCTGCTTATGTGAGACTACTACCTTTTCCATTTTCTGCCAAAAGCAAGTGGTTTATGTGTCTTATTTCTTCTGGAGGAGTTTGTTTGCTATTCTTATTACTCAGTTGCCTTGTGACCTGTGTTCTTTGATGTACTCAAATATGTTATCTTTAAAAAAAAAATTATCTGGCTTAAAAAAAGGGGGTGGTGGTGGGAAAACCTTTTAAAGCAGAGTTAGAACCAATCCTGTCTGCAATGCCTGGTGCTTCCTATCACTGAAGCTTTTGTAGGAAAAAAATTGTTAGAAAAATCAGTTCACATGTTATCAATATCCCCCTCCTCAGCAACTTTGTTTGCAACTTTCCCTGTTTTGCGAAGTCACTAAGGAAAAGCATTTTTATTTACTTTTTATCTTCCAAAAATTCAGTGGTCTCATTCATCCTTATCTTTCTCATTGTCTTTATTCTTGGGAGTTTTTTAAAAAACTTTATTACTTTAATATCATTTATATGAGTTTGAGGAGGGAATGGATATAAATATACACTTTTAAATTAAATTTATTGAGGTGACATTGGTTAATAAAATTATACAGATTTTGAATGTACAGTTCTACAACACATCATTTCTATATTGCATAGTGTGCTGACCACTCAAGGTTAAATTTCTTTCTATCACCATATATTTGACTCCCTTTACCTCCCTAAATCTACACTTTTATTCTGTCATATTTGTACTGGATTGTTGTATACAACTTTATGTAGAGACTGGGCCATGAGGTGATTTAGCTTTATGTAGGTTACATACAGTATTTTTTTTTAAAAAGAAGTGATTTTCAAACACTGATATCTTAGTTTTTCATAACGATAAGGCATCTCTAGCCAAACTTCTGCATCTAAGAATACTGGGACACTACTGTTGAGAATTACTGAGTTAATCAAAAAGCTCAGGAATTTTTGCTAAACTTTCCATTTTATTTTCCTATGTGACTATATCATTTTTTTTTTTTTATCTTGAATTATTGGAGAGTTTTCTCAGCTCTTTACTTGACTCATAAGCTATTTTCTGACTAACTATTGATGTGCAAGTTATTCACGGGGTGTGATTGGCTTCTTTTTGGCCAACATCATTTAGGGACTAGTGATACTCATCTGTCACAGGCTTGAAGACCGAACACCTCAAGGTTTTTTTTGTGAAGGCTCCCAAAGGAGAGTGTCACTTATGGTGTAAGTGGGTATGTTTTCTTCTCTTGAACTGTGATTTCTCTTCTTTGTTTTGGTGTTCAAGGGCTTTTCCAGCTTATTAAGGAGAAGTTATTCAGCTATTTCCTATTTGACATCTTCCAGCAGTCTGGGGATCAAGAAAATCTTAGTCATATTTTACAATTTTATTCACTAAGATTTATTAAGATGCAGTGGACTTTTAGGAGTCTCTAGAAAATGAAGAGATATAATTCACATACTATTTAATTCAGGCTCCTAAAGGGTACAATTCGATTGTTTTTGGTATATTCCATCGTTATGCATTTTAGTTGGGATAATATATATTTATATAAAAAAACATAAAATTTGTCATTTGAACCATTTTTAACTATTTAAATATATAATTCAAAGGCATTAATTATATTCACAATGTTGTACAACCATACTATTTCTAAATTTTTTTTGTTATCCCCAAACAGAAACTCTGTAACCATTAAGCAATCCATTTAGTTTTAACATACTAGCAATTACTATTCTAGACAAAACTTTGCAAAGACTAATTTTAATTCCCAATCCCAGTGAATTATAGGTCTGTTATGTGCTATTACACATTTATACACACTCTGAGTGTTGTTCTAAACCCCATCGTGGGCCCATTAATGTCTCTAAAGAAAATCAGAGCAAAAGGGGTAAATGAAATGTGGGGTTTTAGTTGGACCTTGTAATTATGAGCCACTAGAGAGTCTTCATTCTCCCATCAGCAGGTTTCAGTTAACTTTCAAATTAAGCCAGATGGCTTTCAAAAAATATTCACTACCAATTGGTGAATTTGGGAGCTTTTGGAGGCGCTAGCCACCAGTTCTCCTCAGGAAGTGACAGAAAAGTTGTTACAGGCATTCATAGCTGAGAAAAGCTCCACGTGTCCCTAGATATTCCTTCAGGGTTTGTGACTTGTTCATGGCACAGAAACTGGTTATTTATTTCCTGGTCCTGAGGATTTCAGATATCCTTACCCACTGGATACCTCCTTTGAATTATTGTTGGATTAATATGTCCATAAGATCAGAGAGAAATGAGATTAGTAGAAAAGTTTCATCTGTTTGCATATGGACCAGGTAAATTAAACTCGCTGTCCTTGGAGTTGCCATCTTTTTCCTTCCATTTTTCCCCTGAAGTCCTTTGACGATAATGCTCCATTATTACTCAGAAATTGCACCAGTAAGGAGAAGAATCAGAGAAGTGAGTTTCAGCTGTCCTAAAATAACACGAGGTACTTCTTGGATGGTAAATTTCCTACCACTGGGTGTTCAAGCAAAGGCTGGATCATTAGGTATTAGAGATAGGGGGAAGGATTGTTCATGGATGTGGTAGGGGATTGAGAAAGATAATAAGTTTCTTTCAAATTCAGAAATTTTGTGACATTGTGGGCAGCACTGCATAGTGGTAAAGAATGCAAACTTAATCTTACAGACCTGGATTCAAATTTTGGCTTTTTAGTTAACCAGGTATGTAGCTTTAAGCAAATTATTTAACCTATTCTTTTTTTTTTTTCTTTTGCAAGGCAGCCCTTGGTTGACCTCACAGATTGCAAGGAACTTATCAGTTTACAATCCCTTATTTTTTATTTTTTACACCTATAGTACCTAGTCTTTCTAGGTGGTCTCCCATCCAAGTACTAACCAGGCTCGACCCTGCTTAGTTTCTGAGATCAGGTGTGTCCAGGGTGACATGGCTGTAAACTTGAGCTGGATTTTGAACCCAAACCTGGTTGACATTGAAGCTGCATTCTTTGCATCATTCTATACTACTACAAGTTACAGGTCATGGTTTGAATACTTGGTAATTGTTACTACATTGAGGCTCATAGGTTATTATGTAATGTCACTGGTAAAAATTGGCAATTATTTGGTGAATTACTATTCTGTAGAGTATCAACCTGGAAAATTTAAGATTTCTGAATTGGGGTATCTAAATTACACAAATCATTATTTCAGCTCATGCTCTAGATTGCAAATATGAATTTTGTATTAGAAAGAGTGAGGGTGGTTGAGTAATGCCTCATTTTTCTCATTTATAGACCCCAGTGTTTCCTCCACCATCAGATATGGCTTCTCTTTGGAATATTTGAATTGCTCTTCCACTTTGGGGACTTTATTAAGTAAAATAAGAGTTACTTGAACACAAGCGCTGCAATACCATACAGTCAGTCTGATAACCGAAACAGCTAAGTGACTGATGGGTAGGGAGCATATATAGCGTGGATATTCTGGAAAAAGGGATGATTCACATCTCAGGTAGGGTGAAATGGGACAGCTCAAGATTTCCTCATGCTACTCAGAATGGCACACAATTTAAAACTTATGAATTTTTATTTCTGGAATTTTACACTTAATATTTTTGGACCACTTTTGACTGCAGGTAACTGAAATGACGGAAAGCTAAATGGACTACAGTAATTAGGAAATGATGGTTGACAAGGAAGGCTGTGAATAGCAAAGGAAGTTTTAAACTCACAAGATGCTAGAATCAGCAGAATCTCAGTGATAATCTACAAAATAAGGCAGAGAGAGGCAAAGTCAAATAGCTACTTAATGCCAAGCCAGCAGGAGAGAAGCCAGCCCTTGATTCTTAGAACAATGCTCATTTTACCTAAGCTCCCTTTGTAAATGTGAAGGTAGTTCACAGCCAATCTGGACACATCAGTACAAGAATACTTGTTTTCTTAAAGAAAATTCACTTGTTTATTGTCAAAGTTCCTCTTTTCCTTATGCTTGGGTGATTTCATCTATAGCCATCTGAAACCAAGGGTTCTTATACCCCAATTTATGTAGGGACACGATTCCATTTTGTGGATGTACCATACTTATTTACCTACTCTCCTATTGATTGACACTTAAGTTGTATTCAATTTTTAAAATTGTAAACAGTGCATATGGTGAACTTTGTAAAGATTGGCATTTTAAAGTTTTTAGCTTTCAATTGATTTACTGATCAGACATTTATCAAGCATCCATTCTGTGCCTGGCAGTATGGTTTTTGTTTATTTGTTTGTTCGTTTGTTTGTTTTAATGACATCACCAATAAGAACAAACTTTGCCTATCAGCTTACAAGATGAAAATGGGATTTCTCTATTAACTGCCCAGTCCAAAATAACTTTCATCATAGAGCTATAATTTCAGGAGAGCCTGCTCTATGCAGTTACTATGTTAGACATTTTACAAGCATTTATCTATAGACAGGTAACTAGTATTCTCATTGTACAGTTGAAGAAACCGAGTCCTAGAGAGGTTAGCTAAACTATGCAAAGACACATAATGAATAAGCAGTAGAATTGAGTTCAGTCATTCATTCAACAAGTTGTGTTTGTTTGTTTTCCAGGAGGACCTACCAAGTACCAAGCATTCTTCTTGAGTCACATTGGGAATTAGTACAATGGTAAGTAAACCAGATATGGTGCTTATACTCTGAATGGCAGACAGTAAACAAGTAAACAAAGGTAGCAATGCACACAGTCATGTGTTGTGTAACACTTCAGTCAATAATGGACCGCATATATGACGGTGGCCCCATAAAATTATAAAACATGGAGCTAAAACATTCTTATTGCCTAGTGACATGGTAGCAACCATAACGTCATAGCACAATGCATTACTCATCTGTTTGTGGTGCTGCTGGTGTAAACAAACCTGCACTGCCAGTCGTATAGAAGTATGGCACATACAATTATATACAGTACATAATACTTGATAATAAACAACTATGCCACTGGTTTATTTATGTACTGTCCTATACTTTTTATTGTTATTTTAGAGTGTACTCTTTCTACTTATTAAAAAAAAGTTTACTGTAATATGCCATGTTATGCCGGCAGCAACTTCATACATCTCATGTTTACTACATCTCTTGATTGCATCATTTTTGCTTGTGCTTTATTTAATCTTGTATTGTTTTAGACAGTAACATGTTATACAGGTTTCTATACTAGGAGCAATAGGTTATACCATATAGTCTAGGTGTGTTGTAGGCCACACCACCTAGATTTGTGTCAGTACATGCTATATTGTTCACACAATGATGAAATCACCTAACGTTACATTTCTCAAAATGTATTCCTGTCATTAGGCGGCACATGATTGTAATTACAAATTATGGCAAGTGCTATAAAGGAAATTAGTGGATGCAGTGGTAGAGAATATGGGAGCAGGGTCAGGAGGAGGATTGCTGTTTAGATTGGATGATCAGAAAGGCCTTTCAAAGGAGCTGACATTTAGTTGAAACCATGAAGAGAGAAGGCAGAGTTCTTCCAGCAGAGCCCACAGCTGATTTGAAGGCTCTGTAGTGGGAAAAAGCTTGGCATGCTCCAGGAACTAGAAGGACTCCAGTGTGGCTGCAGGGAAGCTGGTGAGGTCAGAGTAGTTCAGGATGAGGGTAAAGAAAAGGCAGCTCTGATTCTATGGGGTTTCCTAGACCAAAGACAGAAATATGCATTTTATTTGCCATGGATTGGGACAGTCATCAAAAGCTTAAGCAGGAGGTGAAATTGTCTTATTTATGTTTTTAAGTAATCACTTTGGCTTTTCTGTGAAGAAGAGGTTGAAGAGAGGAAAGAGTAGAAGTGTTGAGACAATTTAGGAGGACATAGCCATTATCAAGGAGCAAGTTAATCATGATTCAGGCTAAGGTGGTCATATTGAGGAGGGCAGGAAGGAGGAAAACCTACCTATTTCTTGGTGATATAAATAATAGGATTGTGTGAGCCCAGGATTGACCCTTTTGTATGCAACAGAAACTGTACCTCCCTCACTGGGAATGGGGGCAGCTTATAGAAGATTCTTATTTTCGGAATCCTTTAAATGTTCAACTGTTGAATTCTGAAAATTGAAAATCTTCTCTTTCAAATCTTGAAAATGTCTTTATCTTCAGTTACTCCACCCACATTTATGATGCACTGATAAAACATTTCTGTAAACCAAGACTATTACTCACACTGACTCCTGACTTCATGCATTTTGCAAATGCACAGCTTAGTAAATGTGACTTCCTGATATTTGTGGCTTAGAGTGTAGCAAAGGATGATTTTCTATGAGGTAAAAAGTGATAATAGCCTATTATTTTAAGTTATAAAGAATTGGGTGGGGAAGGAAATGGTAAATGCTTTGAATATATTATTATAGAGTCTAAAGTGACATTTTTCTCTTCTTTTTATTTTTAAAATGTTTCCTTTACTATTTTCTTTTCTAAAAAACAATAAATATTTATTACCAGAAAATAAGAAACTATGAACAAAGAATAAAACTCACAATTTCACTCACCCAGGGATATCCACTGTCATGCTTTGGTGTACACAAAGTTAACTTTTAAACAATTTGTTTTCTTTTTATTAATATTCAAAATTGATCATACTCATTATGGACAGTTTAAGGAATATAGAAAGTTACAAAGAAGCAGGTAATTCACCATCCAAAAACAGCGTTGGTAGCATTTTAATGTTTTCAAGTCCTTTTTAGTGCATATTTTATGTAATTGATATCATACCATCTATTTATTTTTACATTTAATAGTGCTATATAATAATTTTTCTGTTATTACAAGCTTTTCATAATTATTACATTTAATCACGACATAAAACTGCAATTTGTATTTGCTACAATGTGCCTTGAATTCCTAATCGTAAAACAATAAATATATATATGTATATGTATATGTATATATATATATATGTGTATATATATATACACATATATATATATGTAGTGTCATAGGAGATGATACACAGGGTTAATATTCTATATTTAGAATAATATTGATTCTCTATTGCACTGTAGTGGAGAGGGAGGAATGCCTTCCTAACTAGATGTAGCAGAATCACCCAGGGGACTTTTTAAAAATTTAATTCTTTCTTTTATGCCCTTAGCATTCTTTTATCCTTGCCATTGCAGCCTAGGGCATGGTTTTTTTCTTCTGAAGAATCTCACCATCTTCTCCTCTGAAATCATTAATATAATAACCACTTTACAGTTAGAAGTATATCATTTCCTTTAGGTGTGTTGAAAAGGGGAAAATTTTGAGCAGCAATCAATAGTTTAGGTGAAGGCAAATAGTTGTTAGTACTCTGGGTTTGAAGCAAAAGAGGAAATTTTATCTGTCAACTTCAGGAAAGACTGCTTGGTGCAATCCTGTGGCTGCCCGTAGTGGTCCAGAGCAAAGCTTTAGATGTCCTGGGAGACTATTGCTAAATTTAAAGTGTATGTTGCTTAAGGCTGCGATGGAGCCATATCAATCTTTTTATTCAGCTCTGAGATCAATGTTTAGGCCCTGTGCTGCTCCCTTTTAATTCCTACACCCCCAGCCTGGTGGACTCAGCGTAGCTGCTCTTTCTTTATCAAAGCTGCTATTCCTCATCCACCTCTTCTTCCTTACCCAGCCTGATTATTGATGGCACACAGCCTTTTAGATCCTCCTTTCCATGTCGTTTACGTGAGGCTTAGCTTACTCCAGCCCCACATCTGGCCCAGACTATCCCATCTCCTTAGCCACAACGATTGCTTCAGAGGGAGGCGCATGAACCAACTGGAGCTTTTTTCCTTGGAGTTATCAGGAAAGACAGAAGAGTTTTCCTCTGAGGTGCAAGCTGTACAAATGATGTAAGTGCTAGGTGCTGGAGGCCATTGTGAAACTTTCTGCTGTAGTGGGGAAGGAGGTAAAATTCAAAGAGCAGCATAGCTGAGATGTGGAAGGAGAGATGGGGAGCTTAGGGACATTATTTGAGCTCCTGATTTTAGTTGCAGAAGCTGTAGGCTTCTTTTTACTTCTCCCTATATAGTTTTTTTTTTTTTTTTGCAGTCAAAAGCAATAGTTATCCCAAAGAAGCCAAATAAATATCAGCATTACTTTACTTCTTTAAACATTTTTTAACTGAGGTATAATTGACATATAATATTATATTAGTTTCAGGTATACAACATAATGATTTGAGATATATATATATATATATATATATATATATATATATTGCAAAATGATTATGACAATAAGTCTAGTTAACATCTATCACCATACCTAGTCACAATTTTTTTCTTGTAATAAGAACTTTTAAGATCTCCTCTCTTAGCAACTTTTAAATATGCAATACAATATTATTAATTATAGTTGCCATGTAATACATTACATTTTTATGATTTATTTATTTTATAACTGGAAGTTTGTACCTTTTGACCCCCTTCACCCACTTTTCTCATCCTTCACTGCCTCACCCCCCACTTCTGGCAACCAATCTGTTCTCTGTATTTATGGGCTTGGTTTGTTATTTTGGTTTTCAGATTTCACATATAAGCAAGATCATACAGTATTTGTCTTTCTCTGCCTGAATTATTTCACTTAGTGTATGATCGTAAAACTCCATCCATATTGTCAGAAATGGCAGGATTTCATTTTTTATGGCTAAATAGTTTTCAGTGTGTGTGTGTGTGTGTGTGTGTGTGTGTGTGTGTGTGTGTGTGTCACATTTTCTTTATCCATTCATTTGTCAATGGACGCTTAGGTTGTTTCCATATCTTGGCTATTGTAAATAATGCTGTAATGAACATGAGGAAGGATATATCTTTTTGAGTTTTGAAGTTTTTTTTGGATATATACCCAGAAGTAGAATTGCTGGATTATATGGTAGTTCAATTTTTAATTTTTTGAAGAACCACCATATTGTTTTCCATAGTGGCTGCACCAATTTATATTCCCACCAACAGTGTACAAGGGTTCTCTTTTCTCTACATCCTCAACAACACTTGTTATTTCTTGTCATTTTGATAACTGCCATTCTAACAGGTATAAGGTGGTATCTTGATTTGCACTTCCTTGATGATTAGTGATGTTGAGCATCTTTTCATGTACCTTTTGGCCATCTGTATGTCTACATTATTTTACTTGATGAGTAGGGAATGGTATTTACACTTATCATTCCTTGTGGGCATGAACATAGGTAGCTGAAAATTTGTAAGTGCTCAACAAATACTTGTATATTAAGTGAATGATTGAATGAATGAATGAATGAGTCAATGGCATAGTATCCCTAACTAATTAGCTAGAGTTTTAAAGATTAGATCATTAACCAAAAATGGGCAGGGGAGGTTGATTCATGACATTAAATAAGATTGCCCAGCTATTAAGAGTTCTAAACAGCATCAGGTTAAGGCGAATTGAAATACAAAGTTCCATCTAATGAATGTCAAAATGGCTCATGGTTGCTTCTATCGTGCAGCAAAGCAGCATTTCCAAACACCTGACACTGCCCTCATTCTCAGGACTGAATCTCAGGAGTTCTATTTACGCCACCAGCACACAGTCTCTGTTCCCTCCTAAGACAGTCCTCCAACTGTCCTAGAGAGAGATATCTTCATAAGTGGCATCAAGTGAGGAATAAGAATCCCAGGACATTCGTACTGTAAAGCTCTTCAGAGATTACGGCAGGTAAAACAATATAGACATTTAACTCACTACTTATAAAGATGAGAGTCTTAAGTCCAGAAAAGTGAATTAACTTTCCCAAGATTCACACAGCCTGTGCAAGAACTGGGTGTGAACCTAGTGTAAGGGTTCTTTCATCCTCCTAGTGGTTCCAAGACTTGGATGCACACTCACATCTTTCAGGAGCAGCCATACTGCAGACCTGTTGATCTGAATGGGTGGGAACAGAATTTCTCACGAAGCTCCCTATTTCATTTCAATATGCTGCAATATTAGGAACCATTGCAATATTCTGTATTTTGCTTTTAAACTTCTAAGACCCTTTGTGACATCAACTCAAAGTATGAGACTCAGTTCCAGTCTGAATAATGCCCTGATGTGGAGACCGCTGAGTTTTCCCATGCTTTATACCTAGAGAGACACATGGAAACATTTTATTACTTATAAGCAATCTTATATCTAATACCTCAAGTGTCTTCTGAACAATATTGTATTGTAACTTCATTTCCCGAAGAAACAAACACTCAGAGAGGGAAAATCACTTGTTTGAGATCATCCTGGCAATAAAGAGCAGCTTGAACCCAGCCTGCTCACTCCAAATTATATATTGTTCCACATTATGTTTTCTTTTTCTAAAATTGTTATCTTATAATTTTTTTGAATAGGTAAATCACACACATGGTAAAAATTCAAAAGGTACAGTGAGTAAAAAGTAGAGTAAGTCCCCCACACCCTGCCCATTTGCTATCTTTCCAGTTTTTCTCTACAGAGATATCTAGTGTGTGCTTTCAGAAATTGTCTATGCCTTTTGAAATGTATACATATAATATTTCCTCACCCCACCCTGTAAAGGTAGCTTAGTTTTCATGCATAGCACCTTTATATTTTTAAACAATATATTTTGAAGATCTTTTCACCTTGGTATATATAGAGCTATCTCATTCTTATTAAATGTTGCAGATTACTCATTGTCTGGGTGTGTCATATATTATTTGAGTAGTTTCAGTTTGACTGACATATATGTTGTTTAGAAGCTTTTGGTATTACAATGCTACAATAAATATTCTTATATAGTACATATACCATTTCTACGTGTAGGAGTATATTTGTAAGTTAAATTACTAGAAATAAACTTGTAAGAAGATATGTACACTTAAAATTTTGATAGATCTTATCAAATTACCCTACCCAGAGGGTGTGCCGTTTTGTACTACCTACAGCAGTATATGTGAAGGTGTATATTTTTCTGCACTCTTGGCTACATGTGTTATTAGCCCTTTGATCTTTTTGCCAATCCGACAGATGAAAAAATAGTAACTCATTAGGATTTTATTATTTTAAAATTTTTAGTAAAGTATAGTTAACATATAATATTATATTAGTTTCTGGTGTACTCAAATTTTAATTTGCACAAAGGAACTTTTAAAAACTTTAGGGAATTGGATTATAGGGTGAGACTGTGAAATTTAGAGCACTTGAACTATCTCTGGCTTCCATTTTTGAGAAGCAGACAATATAGTCCTTTTTCTTAAGCTTTAGAATGATCTCTGAAATTCAGAATCCTTCAACCCTAACATATTTCCTGTGGGTTAATTTTAAAGGGAATTATAAATATTGAATAGCTATTATGTGTCAAATCTTTTATTGGTGCTTTCACATATGTAAAGTCATTCATATTAAATACTTCTTACATCCTCATGTGGTAGATGTTATGACCTCCAGGTTTCATTTGAAGAGACAGAGGTCCAAATACTTGCCCATGTTCATACAGCTAGTAAGAGGCAGAGGAACTTAGAGCCTGTACAACTTGGCTTATAGCCTGCACTTTTCCCCCCATTATACCATGTTAAGTCTTGAATAGGCCATAATATTTTTTATTTAAGCCTGTTATGGAATATTGAAGGGTTTCCAGTTCCTAGACCTGTACTACATTCTCAAAGAACTCCTCTACCCCAATTCTGTTATACCTGGAATCCTTCACATGCCAAACTCCCATATTCCTCCTTTAGCCCTAGCTCCATTTTCTCCTCTTCCTTCTCCTCCTATTTATGATAAAAACACTCATACATATAACATAAGATCTACCTTTTAACAATTGCTAAATGTACATAATTGTTAACTGTAAGCACGATGTTGTACAGCAGATCTCTAGAACTTTGTCAGCTTGTATAACTCAAATTTTACACACATTGAGCAGCAACTCCTTATCTCCCCCTCCCCCTGACCCCGGCAATCACCATTCTACTCTTTATTTCTGTGAATTCGAGTACTTCAAATAACTCACATAAGTAGAATCATGCAGTATTTGTTCTTCTGTGACTGGCTTGTTTCATTAAGCATAATATCTTTGATGTCTACAGTATTCTATGTCCCCTCATCTTACTGTATCCCAGATTTTATGTAATTCAACGTGATATCTTATTAAGTTCTTTTTATGCTTCTTAGTCAGATATCTCTACCTATTCTATAGATTCTACTTCTCATAACACAGGAATGGGCCCAGCCAGGAGAGACAAAAACTAAATGGAAAACATTACAGATTCCTTTATCCAAAGAGATTATAGACACACATGTATTGAATTACTTTTGTTAGAGCCACTAATAGATGTCTTAGTCAAAAAGGAACTAGAGTTTTAACTGGGAAGATGAGAGCAAAAGTCAGATTGAAACAGAGAAAAGAGGTACAATTAGAACAAGTTAGGTCCTAGAACTGCAATATCCACTATGGTAGCTGTTAGCCACATGTGGCTACTGAGCATATGAAATGCAACTAGTTCAAACTGTTATGTGCTGTAAATATAAAATATACACTGGATTTTGAGTGAAGACTTACAACAAAAAGAAAACGATTATATTCACTAACAATATTTAATATTGATTACTTATTGAATTGATAATATTTTGAGTATATTGGGTTAAATAAAATATATTATTAAAATTATTTTTACCTAGTTCTTTTTACTTTTTAAAATGTAGGGCAGGGAAATGGAGATTATATATGCAGGCTTGCGTAATATTATTATTGGGCAGGGCTATTCTAGGAGGACTCTCAATAATCAAAGGTCAACATGAGGGCAAAGTACTAGGGCTAGGAAAAGGCTGAGGGACAAGGAGGAGGAAGAAGGACAAATTAGGGGAAGCAAGAGGGCTCTGAGGTTACACTTCTCTAATTTTTCATTTGTCTAAGGCTGTCCTGATTGTGTTATATGTACAATACAAACATAAGTACATTTATATGCATATTTTATTATATTTTATAATTAATTTCATAATGTGGCTTTTTGATGATTTATCTTTTTCCCCCTCTTTGGCTTCTTTATGATTTCATAAAGTTGATACTTCTTTCCAGTCATATAACTTCTATTAAAGTACTTAATGTTTCAGAGCCTCAGTTTCCTTAACTGTAAAATGGGAAAAAAAATCTTGCCCTATATATTTAATTAGGTTTTTGTGAGGATCGATTGTAAATTTGAAATTGTTTGACAAGTGTTTTTTCTATGTTGTTTGAGAGAGCCAAGGGTCTTCATCCATTCCATTAAATCTGAGAACATATCCGCATTAAAAGAAATTTTAAGATGATCTGAATAAAATTTGGATAGATTTGATTGGGAAATTATGCTGTTCTCCTTTCTACATTCAATTACATATTTTTGATAAATTGGAGATAGTAAGGGGTGGAGAGGTAAACTAACTGAAGGTGAGATTGATTGCAGGGTACATGATGAGCTGCTGAGGAATAGTTTATGGAAACAAACTGGGCTAGCATGGGTCGTGAAGGGTGATTCTAAGTGTAGAAGTAGTCAGCAGACTAATAACCCTCTGAAGATGTCCACATGTCAGTTCTCAGCATCTGTAAATATGTTGCCTTGTGTGACAAAAGGGACTTTGCAGATATGACTAAGTTAAGGCTCTTGATATGGGAAGATTATTGCAGGGGAGGGGGGCAATGAACTCACAATGGTTCTTATCAAAGGAGGCATGAAGGTCAGAATCAGAGGAGATGTGATGAAAGCAGAGATAGGAGTGATGTTCCTTGAAAATGGAGGAAAGAACCATGGGCCAAGGAATGAGGAGAGACACTCAAAGGTGAAAAGGCAACGGTACATTCTTTTCTAGAGCCTCTAGGAAGGAACACAGCCCTGTAGACACCTTGCTTTTAGCTCATAAGGCCCATTTCAAACTTCTGACTTCTCGAACTGTAAGATAAGAAGTTTGTGTTGTTTTAAGCCAGTAAGTTTGTAGTTATTTGTTATAGCAATAAACAGAAACTAATACACTGAACAATCTGCTGTGAACCATGAGTACAACTTATAGAGAAAAAGGATTATGAGGACAAACTGGAAGAGTTCTGTCATTAAACTCTGTAATGCTTTAGAAGCTATTTGTGGGATAACCGCTAACTGAGCTTATTATAAGAAGGGGTCATATTTTCCTCCTTATTTCACAAAAGCACTGTTGGTTGCCAGGGACTGGCACTAAAGAAATGGGAGATAAAAGTGATGGGAATGGGCTTTGGTTCCAGGAATGCAGAATAGCCGCAGGTTAGGACAGCGGGAGGTCATCTCACAGGAGATGGTTCTACATGCCGATTCTCAGCTGAAAATTCCTGACTCAGATGCTACACTAGTAAGTGTCTAGAATGGCACCATGGATATATATAAGACCCTGCCCACCCTGGGAGTTTCCGGAAGTAGCTGAGGAATAGAGAGATTTCCAATGTATTGGAAATCCTACTAGAGCAGAAATGGCTTTGGAGCTGGTGATTATCAGGTATGAATGATGTAACCAAACTTGTACTCATAGGTTGATGTATTGGACCATTTGCTTTATACTACTACCTTGGGTGGCTTTTTGACCTGTACTTTTAACATAAGCACCAGAAAATAGGCTCACATTTGGGACCACAGAATCTGCAATTCTGAAATCCCCATAGCTCTGAAAAATATTTTAAAATTATTTTTATTTGGCATCAAGTTTAAACATGAAATGACATGAAATTATTATCTTTATTTATCTCACTTGGTATGAATATGCAAACACTTCACTGAAGAAATAGTAACATGTTTAATTATGGAGTGCTTCTGCAGACCTTACTGGGGTATTATGTTATATATATTACCTGATATTTCCTTTCTAAAATTTAAATATAAATCTAAAATCATTTAGTCAATGATCAGTTTAGTCAATGATGATGGAGTCAGAAATTGAAGTGATGTAGCTACAAACCAAGGAATAATAAAGATGCTGGGAGAGAGGCTTGAGTGGTCTCTTCCTCAGAGCCTCCAGAGGAAACCAGCCTTGCTGACACCTTGCTTTTTGGATTTCTGACCTCCCAAACTAAAAAGGAATAAATTTCTAGTGTTTTAAGCTACCTAGTTTGTGGTAATTGGATACAGCAGTCCTAGGAAATTAATATACTGGGCCAGAACCAATTTAGTTGTAGGAATAACAATTAGAATATCTTAAAATCTTGAAAGTTTAATTCATTCAACAGAATATTCTCTTTCAGTAAAGGAACAGAGCATAGCTATAGCTTACATAGTGGTATTACATTTTCTTTTAAATAGTGTTAATAGGAGTTTCATGACAGCGCTGCTTTTACTAGAAAACATCAAAAACTAATTATCTAATTATAAGGAATGGTGAAATCAATTATAGTACATCCATACTATAGAATAATAACCAGCTTTTAAAAAATTATGTTTTTGAAAAAGCCTTTAATGACATGAGAAATTGCTCATATTATATTGAAAATAGGATAGAGGAGTCAGAACTCATCACATTATGCATGCAAGATTTATGCATTTAACTGTTTATGTCACATACTGAATGTATCTTTAAAAAAATGAACAGTAGTATAAACAAATATTGAACTCTAGTCAATAGATTTGCTTTTTATGGTCATATGAGTTAGAAATTCTGAAACTAGTTTCTATGTATTCTATGCTGAAGCAAGTGAGTACAAGAGTTGAAGATAATGAAAGCCAGTTTTTCTTTTCAGTGTTAAAGAAGGGAGTTACAAATGTGAATATGAAAGTTGAGAGTGTACTTTGAAGTTTTAGATTGGAATTAGAGGCATTAGTTTGTATTCATGCTTTTTAAAAAAAATATATCTAACATATATTATGTATAGATAGATGTAGAAAAACTATAAATATATATAGAACTGATTATATATATAGATAGATAGATAGATTTTCTAGCTCTGTCTGCTGAGAGGGTCTAGAAGAAATGACTATGTAGTAAAATGAGAGTACCTAGCATCCAGAACTTGGTTTCTAAATGCCTCTTCCCAATATAAAGAACTAAGACTCTTTGGAGAAATAGTAGATTCTAAGATTGTGTCAAGGAAGCACAAGATGAATCTGGATCATCTCATACTGGAAAGTAAGATATTTCTTAAACAACAGCAGAAATGTAAAAGAACATGGAAGCCAACTTCAAGAGCTCCCACTGACCAAATATGGGACAACGTGTACATCAAAGTAAATAATGATTGTAATGGATTATAACCTATTAAGTAAAATTAAAATCTATGAGGTCATGCTTATATCAATAAATGTGTAAATAAATAATGAGAAAGGAAGAAAGTTCTTTCAGTAGAATGCTTAACAAATATGGAAGGAATGATGATAGAAAAATCATTGATAGATGCTAAAACTAGTGGGTGAAGGTTTACTGAGGGATGGAATATTTACATAGTCTCAAAGTAGCTCCTTATAAATTACTTGTTAATTTTAAGGGGCAAAATCGTGACTTTAGAGTGGAGAAAACCAGCAGACTCCACTTTAACAAAGTAATCAAAGTTAACAAGTCGATATCATTTGTCTCATGGTGAAACGCACTGAGAAGAATATAACATTACTGTGATGCTATTGCTGCCAAAAAAAGGCAAAACCTGAATCTTGTCAGACAAATCAAAAGACATTGTTAGAAAATAACTGGCTTGTACCCTTCAAAAATGTCAAGGTCAAAAACTGCACACAAAAAAGGTGAGGAATTGTCCCAAATTAAAGGAGATTAATTTTTGTGAGAATTAACTGCACCTAAGATTTAATCTTAGACCGAGGAAAAACAATCTATAAAGGACATTAATGGGACAACTGATGAAATTTGAATATAGAGTATAGACTGTGAATTGCATCAATGTTAAATTTTCTGATTTTGGTAGTTGTACTGTGGTTATATGAAAGAACCGATGTCTTTATTCTTAGGAAATACACATTAATGTCTCTGATTTACCCTCAAAAGGTTTATACCAAATAACATGCATAGATATAAATATATATACATAGAATAATAAAATAGATGGGGCAAAATGTGTTGGTGAATCTGGGTAAAGGGTATATGAGGGTTCTTTGTACTATTCTTATAACTTTTCTGTAGGAAACATTTGAAATTAAATGAAAATAAAAAGTTATAAAAATAAGGTAGAAATCCCTGTACTGTATGATGATAAGCTTGAAAGAGTAAAAATTAAAGCTATATTTATTTAGCTTGTTTATACACAAAGGAGAAAACTAGAAAGAAATACAACAAAATATTATCAATGGTTATGCCCCCATTTAAGTTTTAGGGGTTATTACGAATTCTCTTATTTATATTTTCAAAATGTTCGGGCTTCCTACCACACTCAGAATAAAACCCATTGATTTTAAATGCCCATCAACCTCTTTAGAGGGAGGTCTTGTTTATCATTACATTTAAATAGCCACCCTCCTCTTCCTCATCACTTTCTATCTCCCTTTTCTGTGTTAGCTGTTTTAGCTCCTTTCAAGGGCAAAACTTTGGAAACAAACATCCAATCTCAAGGAATGATTATATATTTATATTTTGATACTGCTCTATTCTGAACCATTAGGCAGTCTATACTCTAGAAAATCTGTTCTGTGCGCTATTTCTCCCAAAAGAGCTTGGCTGTCCTGTTTTTTGGCTTGTGATCAAGCTATTAGAACAAATTCCTTTCTATTAGCTTTCTTCCCTTTTCTTTTGGGCAATTGGAGATAGCCAACAGAACCCAGAGTTCAATTCCCTGTTTCTTTTCTTACTAGCTGTACAACTTTACACAACTTTCAATTTACTGAAACTCTAAGCTGTAGTTTTCCTATTTGTAATGTGGAGAAAATAGTAAGTGCCTTGATGGTAAAATGTTGATTCTCTTACAAACTCTCATTTTCTTCTTTTTTTTTGTTGCATCTTCATACTGGTCCCCAGACAGAACTAGCTGCTTAATCCTTTCTGCTCCAAAGGCTTTTCCTTCTTTTTTCCCTAAAAGAAAATTTGCCAAGATGGTTGAGAATTTTCTTTTTATAAGTTTCTCTTCCGTGGCTAGGCTGAGAGCTTTCCCATGAGCACAGATGTACCACTTTTATCTCCGAATCCCCAGCGCCTGGCACAGAGTCTGGCAAAGAACAGAGCTCAATAAATGCTTACAGAAAGTGGGGAATTCCAATTCTAACAACATTTCTCTCATAAAATCTTTTGATCCTCTAGAAATAATTTTTTCTCTGGTGGAAACTGAGTGCTCTGATCACATTCTGCCTTGAATCATAGTTATTTGTGAGTGTTTATTTTTATTTTTTTATTTTTTTTTTTATTTTACCCTCCCACTCCCTCATGCCATGCCCCAGTCATATGATTGCTGAAACTACATCTTATTCATCTCTGAAACCCCAGCAGTGTCTGGCCTATGTATTCCATCATTTGTTGAAAATACAATTCTTTTTGAGCAGGAAGCAAGGGATATGACTCACACATTTGATAATACAGTTTTTGCCTTTTTGTATATATGCCTGCTCAGCAAACCACTTCCCCATTGCACAATGAATTGGAGGGTGGGGCCGTTCCCAATATTAAAATCAGTCAGGGTTACTAGAAGTCATTTACCTACCTCTGAATAAAACATTAATTCACAACTTGACTTCAAATCAGGCTTCTCCATTTTATCAAAAATGTCAGGATAAGAATCTGAAACATTATAGGTGGTGCAAACTATAATGCAAATTCTCAGCAGGGCAAGGATTATTAGAACTGAAGAGAAGATAAAGTGAAATAGGAATGCAAAGATGGAAATATAGTTCCTATGTTAACAGAATTTTTAAAAAGTTGTCTGACCATAACAGCAATTACATTGTACTACTACACATGGCTATTTAAGATTAATTGCATTGGTTGGCATTACATTATATTAAACTTACACTGTGGATAAGGGCAGCTGAAAAGAGATTTTGCAGCACCTTGGTGAATTTTTCATCCATCGAACAAATATTTACTGAGATTTTACCATGCACCAGCTCTATGCTAGAAATGGCTGATAGGTAAATAAGACAAACCCTGCCCTCTTCTCATTTTCTTTTCTTTCTTGCTATTAAATTATCCAAGTTGACTGTGTTTGCCTTGGTCACCAAACTTGCAGAATTGCTATGGGGAATGAAGAGAATGTTTATAAAGCAGTTCAGATGTTGTAACAGGCACTATATAAAAACTCTATGTGATTATTCTTAAGCACAATATTAATGTGTTAAAAATCAACCATGAAATTGAATTTCTAAGGCCCTTTTGCATTTGACTTTAAGATTTCTTAATAGTCAGGTCCACTGACTCTCATCTGATTATTGATTTTTTAAAATTAAACTTGTTTGCCCCTTTTAACAAAGAAATAGTGTTTTGATTACTAATAAATGCACCATTCTGAATGATGTTTCATGGAGTTGTTTCTTTTTCTTTTTTTATTTAAGTAACTTTGGTTAATAACATTATATAAATTTCAGGTGTACAACATTATAATTTGATTATATTATATATGATTATAAATATATCTGTATACTCTATTGTGTTTTTCTTTAATATCCATATTTCCTCCTCAATCTCACAAAATATTAGAACCAGAAGAGAACTTGGGTATTATCTACTCAAATGCTGGTCAAACATTTCCATTCTTTTCATAACATTTGAAAGTACTTTTTTTCCGAAGACCTGATGTTCTGGAAAAATTTTGCATACCAAACAAATCGTATTTAATTGTTAATTACTAATATTTCATTTTCTCATTCTCATTAAAACATATTACTGCCAACCAGAGCTTCTGGTTAGTATGCAGTAATTAGCATTAGCAGTAGGCAGTGTAGCTATTGATTCTGGAATCAGATTACCTGGGTTTGAATCTTTCCTTCACCACTAACTCGTTGTGCAACCTTGAGCAAATTCCTTAACTCTCTTGCCTTTATTTTCTCATGTGTAAATTCATGGTAACTGTAGCACATACCTCATAGAGTTGTGAGGATTCCTACATTATCACAACCTTGTTATCTTGTCAAACTTAATAGGTTTCTATATAATATTAGGTTTCCAATAAAAATATTCAAAATACATTAGCTTGTGAATACTCATTACTACCTTTCAAGACTCCAAATGAGGTTCTAGGATTCCAGGTTGAGAATTGCTATTTGAGAATAATCTTCTCTTTTAAAGATGAAGAACTCGAAACCCAGAGAAGTTGAGTTGTCTGAGGACTCCCAGATAGTCAGGACAAGAGCCAGCACTAGAACTTGGAACTTCTTTATGGTAGAATTGTACGCTTATCAGGCTAATTAGAACCTTGTTCATAAAGGTCACTGGTGCACCCAGATCCTGTGGTGTGAAGCATACATAAGATGAGAACAGTAGAACCACTTACTGTCATGGGTTCTGTGCATACTGAAAGCAATCAAGTACTGAAATTCTGTTTCATTTGAAATAACAGAAGACCCTTGACATCTCCAGAATTTGGAGATTCTAGATTGTGAAATATTACAGAAGCACATAACTTCCTCTAAAAAATGCAGTAAAGAAGAATTTAGACACTGAAGTAACCCCATAAAACCCCTAATAAAGTCTATAAATATTAGACAAAAAAAGTAACTGATAAAGCTTTGAAAATAAAGCTACCACAGAAATAAACTTGATACTATATTATGGTACTACATCATTACTGAGGCAAAGCAAATCATTAGCTTGCTTGCCTGGATGTGCAAAAATTTAGTGATGATGATGGGTGCCAATGACCACTGCTGTCCAGTAATGTGCTGATGGATAAAGGCAGTGATGAGAAGTGGTCACAATTCAGGATGAAATCAGCAAGGCTCTGCTGCAGAGCTCCTTCACTGACCGCAGACTCGGGGCCCTTAGCTAGACTTACTGCGTTCTATGTGACTTGCTCAGCCAGTACTCAAAGTTTCCCAGTCCTGTCACGGAAATATGTCATGAGCCTTCTGGGAAGCTCCTGGGGAGTGGACATTTGAGAATAATAAACACAAGAATGCCAAGGGTCTACCATATTCAGTGCTGGTAAGGGCTCATAGATACTTATATATACTATTGGCGGAACTGTAAATGAATACGAACAATGGGGAGGGAAATTTAATATTTCCTTATTATTTGTTTAGAATATCCATTTTCTTTGACTGATAAGTCTACGTCTAGAAATCTTTTTTAAGAGAATGATTAGAGACACATGGACGAAGAGGTATTCATGGCTGTCTGATAGCATTATACAATAGCAAAATATATGAAGCAATCTCATTGGCCATTAATAGGAAACTGATTTAAAAATTATTGTATGTTTACACAGTGGAAAACTAAACAGCTATTACAAATGATATTTTGGAATAAAATTCATTGATGTGGGAAAATACGTAGGATATAAAACTGAGTCAAAAAATCAAGATACAAATCTATACATGCACATTATGATCTCATTTATAAGAAAAATTTTATGTCTTCAAATAGAAAACAGAAAGGAAATACACCAAAGCATAAACAATGGTATATTTTAGAGGTGAGATTATAAGTGATTTTTATTTTTATGTATATTACATAATTTCCATACTAAACATATAATACTTTTTAACTAAGTGGTTTTATTAAATAATACATGCACATATTTATAAAATTAAATCTGGAATGAAAAGGAAATTCAGACACCTAGTACATCTTCACAGAAACAACCCTATTAACAGTTTCTTGTGTGCCCTTCCAGAGATTCTATGGTATAGAAGTTATGTGTGTATGTGTACATGTTTCTGTGTATTCACATTCATTTCTTCACAAATGGAAGAACACTACAAACATTTATACTTTTTACTTTTTTCACTTAGAAATACCTCTTAGAAATCATTCTATATTAGCAAATATACAGCTAACTCATTTTTTTCATTTCTGCCAAATTCTCCCTCGCTTTAAAATTAAAAAAATTTTGGACATGATTCCACAGTATAGCAGTTAGCATGTCTGCTTTACACACAGAAGGTCCTGGGTTTATTCTCCAGTGGAGCCACAGTCCATGTCAATGTCCATGCCACCCTGAACAAGCCTGATGTCTGATCTCAGAAGCTAAGCAGGGTTGGGTCTGCTTAGTACTTGGATGAGAGACACCTAGGAAGACTAGGTGCTATAGGCATAAATAATAATAAATAATTTTAAAAGTTTATTTTAACTACAATTGACATCTATATTATTTTATGTTAGTTTCAAATGTACAGCAAAGTGGTTACTACCTCATTATTTTTAATGGCTGCATAGTATTTCCTAGTATGGATGGAATAGAATTGATTTAATCGATCCTCTATTGATGGACATTTAAGTTGTTTCCTGTCTTTTGTTGTTATAAACAATGTTATAATAAACAGTCTTACATATGTCTTTAAGAACGGGGATAGGCATATGTGTATAGTGAATTCCTTGACATAGAGTCATTGAGTCTAAGGCTTATACAACAGAAAAAATATGTACTCCAATTTTAAATGTTTATTTAATGACCGTGGCACATGACCCAGAAACACAGTTTAAAAAACCCTAAATATAATCCTAAATAACTTGTTCATTTTTTGTTTAATATGATTATTCTGTTTTGTTTATTATAACATGTCTCTTCACTATCAAATAGGCAGCATTTATTGTTTACTGTGGAGGCAATATCTATCTGGTTCATTGTAAGTATCTCCAATATCTGAAACAGTGTCTGACTCACAGTAGGTAATTCACTAAGTACTGATGAAATAAATGCATGAATGGAAGGAATTCAAATGTAGTTTTCATTACTGGTCACTCATAACAACAGCACATTCTTGTCTTATATGTCAAGTGCCTTAGACACAGAGCCTGACACAGGGATTTGGGTGTGAGTGGTTTCCTGATGGAGTACTCACCAAAGAAGCATGGAAGGGATGAGGAAGCAGGATAGGAAAGGCAAGGAGTCAAGTAAAGACATCGATTCTGGTCAAGTCTAGCCTTGGCCTGAGCCGAGAGGAGCCTGGAGCATAAATTACACTACAGAGTTGGTCCCACCCTGAGGCGAGGTGCCTCATATTCTAACCCCATATCAATCAATTTTGGGCTGCAGGCTGAGGATGAGGAGAGCATAACCTCCTGGGAGAGTCAGCTCCCGTTCTGCACAGGGCAATTCTGTGAGCCATTAGCAGTGACCACTTGTAGCAGCTGGTGGATAGACAGGTATCAACAGGGCACCAACAGTGTCCACTACGTCAACTCAAACATTTCCTAGTTTTTATTCATTTAAAAAAATTAAGTCATAAATATACTCATTGCGAACTATTGACCCCCAAGATCCTTATTCCTTATCTAGCACACACACATACACACACAGAGAAAGGTAAGTGAACAAATTCATTGTTTTCCCTAACTCATAAAAGTTGGCACAGTATTGTCTTTTAGTAAAATGTGCCTGCTTCCTTTAAAAAATATACTCAACACATAGTAAAATAAATAAAATAAATTTAGCAAAAGAAGAGTTAAATTTAGTTTAACTTTTGGCAAAGATCTAATTAATATTTTCATTGTTCTCAAGTATATATTTCCTGAATTGGACTTCGTTATTTGATTTTGATTGGTGTTTGTGATTGAATTTCAACAAATGTCAGTGTTTTACAGGTCTTTTTTCCTAACGTTTTTGAAATATTGGCTTCTAGTTTCAAAACTCTCCCTGCTTTGGTAGCAGGTAGCAAAACTACAAATATACATGAGAGATGATTGGTAATTAGGAAGAAACCTAAAGATTGACTAATCCAAAACTCTGAGTTTACAGGTGTGGAAACTGAGTCTCAGAGAAGGGAAATGATTTAGTTAAGGCTATATGTCATGCTAGAGATAAAAACAAGATTTAGGACCCCAGTCACCTGGTTTCCCTTCTAAGCTCTCCAAATAGCTGACTACTGGTTTCCCAAAAAGAACCACTGAGATGGGGTTAGCTTGAATTCAAACTTTTTGTTTCTTTTTTATAGCCTTGACAGTTTTTCCCAGTGACAGTTAACTCTGGAAGAAAATAAAACACCTATGGGAATTAAATTTTTCTGTGTATCCACTATAGTGTATTCAAATGTGAAGTGGGACAAAGAGCAGAACGGTTAGACTTGGATGTTGTGTGGGGAAATTCCGTGACACTTGAGCATTTGGATTTTTCAGGAAGTGCCTCAGAGACTTGGCTTTCCTCTGTGTTGTTACCCTTTGAATTGCCTTAAATCTCAGCAAAGAAATGGGGCTATTATTTACAACCTTCCGTGGGGATCAGAGTTTGTCCTCTGTGGAAGGATTTTAAGATCCCAGCTCTTCTGCATCTTCACCTTAAGGAGACTGGGCTCTGACAGGTTACCCAGGGGAGAGGGGAATTCTCAAGGCAAGACATCTACACAGAAGGTAATTAAAGTCTTTAGACAGAATAGGGTTATGCTTAATTAACAGAGTTGCTTTTTTCCCCAAGGGGTCAACACTTGCACAAGTTTTTCTATGGATAAGAAGGAAGAAAGCAGACATTTCTGAGTCTAGGAGGCACTTGCCCAGCTCCTACACTTATTCATGAGCAGTACAACTCTGCTTCTCCATGCTCAGTGCTGCCTGGAAACCCTCCAGCCTAGAATCCTTAGGTCTCAAGTGTACAGACCTTTCCTATTGAAAGAGGCCAGCAGCACAAATCACACCCAAGAAGCACCATGAGAGGCAATTCAACAGGAAGGGGAGTGCGGACCAGGGCTTGACTGCATTTACTTTCTGTCTATCTTGTAATCTCCTGGCACCACTAAACCTTTCACAATAATTCATAAAGAAGAATTTCAAATTCTAGCAAGGCTATAAACTATATCTGTGGCTTAAGTCTGAGAAATTGTTTCTCGAGAATATTTGTTCCTTTCATTGAAATTTTTCCATACCTTATACTTTTATTTATTCTTCTTCCTTTATTAATTCATTTGATAAAAATGTATTGAGTGTCTGCTAAGTGCCAGGCATGATTCTAGGCACTTCATTCCATCTCATTCTCTACCTTCGGTCATCCATTCATTTCTCAAAGTTACTCATTATTTAATTGTGTATAAATAATGAATTTCACTTGTTCTACATTTTTATTGAAACGTCTCTGGGATAATTAGAGTAGAAAGAAAGAAATCTAGGGACAGTTTTCCCAACCAGCCCAACTACCTGCCCCACTCGGAGTGTTGGGTCCAAATGTATAGGACAGTGAAAGGAGTTGAGTTTCAACCATGCGTTTTACTGGTTGTGTGATATGGGGAAATCACTTACTCCATCAGAGCCTCAATTTTATTAGGAGATCACGCTGTACTGCATAGGGCTGTAGAGGATATATGGAAATTCAAGTGAAAGTATCTAGCAAAGGGCCCAGTGTGGACAAAGTTCTCAGCATATGAGACTCTCAACAGTTGATGATGTAAGTCTCCAAGCAGCTTTCTTCCTGCCAATACCACCAGGCAGGCATTCACAGTGGCATCTTGAGAGCACTGGGCAGCACATTATCTCCCCTGGTCACCTCGGGGAGGCTGCAAGGCAGGGTTACATTAGGGCAAAAAGCAGTCCAATTGCACCCTTTGTCTTTATCAGCCTAAGCAGCAACATAGTCTTGGGGCACAAGGCAGTGAAATTCCAATTCACTGGCTGGACACTCAAGGGAGGGGATTTTTTGGAAAGAGACGAAGTTGAGAGGGGGCTGATCCAGCTGCTTTGCAGCTTTTTCTGCTTCCCTTGCATTCCTCTTTTGCTAGTTGCCTGTTGCCAAGGCTTGCTTCCTCAGGAGAGGAGCAGAGCTGCTTTTGTTTTTGTGACTGAGGAACAGCTGGGGCACTGAGGGGCAGGTGAGGTGAGAGGGGTCCTTTGGTCCTTTGCCTCATGAGAAACACTATGGCTTCTACGTGCCTGGATGGGGGAAAACTCCCAGACGTCTAGGACTTAGAATTTTCAGGAAAAGCAAGGCATTCCTGTCCTTTGAAGCTCCCATTCTGTTCTCCAGCTGTGTGAATAGGAGAGTGGGTGCCAAGTATGTTTGCTGAATGAATGCAAAAGTCACAAAAAGAGCTGTCATTTCACGCATTGCCTCACACAATTGCAGCTTCCCTCTGGATTAGTCTGGGGTTGAAAATATGTTCACTTTAGTTATAAACTCACCCAACAAACACCAAGTTCAACAACCATGAACAGTGCATTCTGTCCCTGCTCCCAGTGAGCTAACAACTCAACTATCTTCTAGGAGGGGTGGTCAGTGTATAATTCTGTAATAGAAGTCTGCAATCAAAGGAAACCTCCAAAATAACAACTACTATGTTTTCTTCATGGCCTGTGCCACTCATTCCATAGAGGTTGAAGCTCTCAAATTCTCCAGATGTCTGTGGGATAGAGGGTGGGGGAACCTGATTTTGAGCTTTGAGCTTTTTAATCCTTCTAAAATGAAGCACAAAATCTCAACTCTGCTAGTCTCTGTGATCCTGGAACAATTTTCTTGATTCTCCGTTTTCCCCATCTGCAAAAGGGAAATGTTAATAGTACCAACCTTATAGGTTTCAGGTAAGGATAGAATGAGTAATGCCTATGAGGATACCTTTGTAAAATATGCTACACGTGTCAGTTATTAGCACTAGGCAAACACACACACACACACACACACACACACACACACACACACACACACACACACCTTGAAACAGAGACCATTTGTAGAAACTGTCCTTTATCGACTGGATAATCTTGGGCAAATTACACGAACTCACTGAGCCTCAGTTTCCTCTTTCGCAAATGGGACGCCACATTGCCTCGTTCAAAGGCTTATGAGAATTAAAATAACGCTGTGACACGCCCAGCATCGTGTCGGGCACACCGATGGCCCTCAGTAAGCGGTTCTCTAGCCGACACCATTCCTGGACCTAATTTTCCCATCGAGGGTTGAGTGACAAGAATTTTCCAAGTCTGCGATGCCCCCCACTTCCCAATCGCCTCATACTTGGCTCTGGCCACAGCCACAGCCACAGCTAATTTAAGTGCAAACTTGGAGAAACTTGGGGAGGGCGGACCAGGCGGCTCAGGCGCGCGAGCGCGCGCGCTTCGGCTGCAGTCCCAAGCCGCGCCTGCTAGTTACCTTTCACCTAGTTCGCCGGGCTAGCGGCGCGGGGTAACTCGAGGGCAGACGAGGAGCCTTGAGCGCCTGCGCACGGATCGCTGTCCTCCGCTTTGGAGACCAGAGAGTTTATTTTTTTGGTGGTTTCCGTTTCCCTCTGAAATAAAGGGTCTGGGCTTTGGGAGTGTGCCCTAATTTCTGGGTCTGGCGGGGCTGGCCAACTCTCAGGCCCGGCGGAGCGACCGCGGCCCCCTGAGCCGTCACCCCTACGTGTTCTCCTGCCCCGGACACCCCATCACTTCTCATTTTCCCTTTCCCAATCTGTTGTTTTTACACTGTCCCTTCACCCATAGCTGGCCCCTATTTAGCTGTCATCTTCCCATATCTCTTCTTTCCCAAAAAAGCAGTAAGGGAAGGACTCCGAAGGGAGCACACGCCGGTGGAAAAGCCACGTGGGCTCAAAGTTAATGTTACCATTTCTGCTAGGGAGCGGCCCCGACCTAACGACGAGGTTCGAAGTGAAAAGGAGCACATTCTTTTATTTTTCTCTTCCCAAATGGTTATGTTGAAGATAGCCAAGGCTTCCTCGCGCTTCGGGGTTACTGTCGGGCACGGGGCGGGGCGTGCGCCGCGGCTCTGGGGAAGGGAAAGGCTTCCTCACCCTCAGAAATCACATTCACAGAAATGCTTTTAATCGTCTGGCGAGGTTTTGAGCCCAACCACACAACCCCCAATGACGGTTTTCAGGTGTCCTTGTTATCTCTTATGCTTTAGAGGTCCTCCCTCTCCTGACATACCACCAATTTAGGGGCAGGGTACACGTTCTAGGATGAGGAATAAGAACTAGATGTGTGCAAAATATACCTCTTATTCCTGCAGTCTGCCCACCTCTCTTCCTACCTCTGGTTCCTTGAGTCCAGTAACATCCTAAACCTGTGAAGGCTGACCTGGGTTTATACAGGCTCAGCCACCCACCGGAGTGATTCGGGGTAAGTCTTTTTCCCTCTCCAGGGTCAACATATTCACCTATAAGATGCAAGGTTTCTGGATGATACCCTAGGCCCTTCAGCATTAAAGTTGGGTGATGAATCCTAAGATTTTCACTTCCATAATGTCATGTCTCCTCCATTTCAGACAGGCCCAGAAGGGATGCTGTTAAAGAGAATTACCATCAAAGTTACAAGTTTGTTCCGTGATTGGACATTTCGAGATTTTCTAGGTTTCTTGGAAAGGTTGCATAACTGTCTCAAGACATTAACATTTAAAGTTAAATATGTAGGTCATTTCCTCAAAGTACATACAGATAGATGTGAGGGCACCCACCCCAGATTATATTTCTTTGACTCTGTCATTGCCCTAGCAATGTATATGTTCAGCCAATGGGTGCAGATTCATTCTTAATAAAATAAAATTTGTGACTAGCAGGGAATAGAGTTCCTATGTTTTCATTTTATTAAGAGATTTTTAAAGCTCATGAGCTGATAAATGTATCACATGAGAAAAAAAATGTGAAGGCTGAACATAGAGAAACCATATAGAACAATGTCAGTCTGATAAATCCTAAATAAGTCTATATGTTTTAACAGAGATTAGTATAAAGTACTGCACTTAGTTAAAAAAAAAATCTAACATACTTTTTTAGGGGAATGGAAATAAGGTCCAATAAATATGGAGCTTCTTTCCATTTCTATCTTACGTAATCCTTATGTTAATGCTGTGAGTTATGAGAGTACAAAATTATAGTTTCTATTTTGTAAAGGAAGAAACTGCGGCTAAAAGAGGTTGAAGATCTGGCCCATTGTCACGTAGCGAGCATGTGATAAAACTGAATCTAGGGTTTCTAAGGCCAAGATTTCTGCTTTAGGAGAATGCCTTCCAATAATGGCTTTGTGTGTGTGTACACACATGCACAGGCTCATGTGGAGGTAGGGGAAATGGATAAGTGGACCGATCAGATTTGTGCGGAGGTTGGGGCATTTATAATTATTATTAGAGCTAATATTTATTGAACTTTACAATGTTCCAGGTACTAGGTCAGCACCTTGCATGCATTAATTCATTTAATTTTCTAATAATCTTATAAGGTAAATAATATTATCATCTCTTTTAGAGCATTCAAGGAAACTGGGTCCTGGAGAATAGGTGAGTTTTCCAAGTCCCACAGGAAGTGGTGAAGCCAAGATTCCCCCTGGGACTGACTCCAGAGCTCAAGGAGGATCTTTGTTTTAGAGACTTCCATTGGCTGGAAACTTAGGATGAATCAAGAATGAAATGTGGGTTCAAGGAGCCAAAGGATCCTCAGGTTACATGACGAGAAATCTAGGTTAAAGAATAAAGTAGAGAGTCCTGCATTTCTGTGTGCTGGTCAGATCCCACCTGGAAGGCTGGACTGAGGTCTGGGCACCATATATGAAGACGTGGACACTTACATAAGCTGGCAGCCAGAAGCATAGCTGAGGGTTGTCCAAAATGAAAGGCCCATGGAGGAGCTACATTTGACCCCTCTGATCTCTGACACCACTTTAGATTCTTTAGATTCCCAAAGACACTTTAGATTCCCAAGGCCAAGTACAATGTATGAGGCAGTGTGGTGTAGTGTAGATAGTGAGGGAGTCTGAGCCAGACCCACCCACATGGTGTTGACTCTGCTCATCCCTTCTCAGCTAGATGATTTGGGGCATATTCCTTAACTTCTCTGAGACTCAGTTTTCCTAGTTATAAGATGGAGAGAATCACACCTACCTTGCAGCATTGTTGTGAGAACTGATTGAGTTAATATATGTTTAGTAACTATCCTCTCCTTGTTTCCCACCCCCATACAAACCCAGAGCAAGGATGAGTTTAATCTTTGTCCAATAATTTAATGAAGTCCTTAAAAAGGATAATTTCAAATTTTCATCAAGGTTCTTCTGTGGCTGAAGTGATGGCCTTTAAGAGTTTAGTCAGGGTTTTGTTTTGTTTTGTTTTGTTTTTTGTTTTTAAGTAGTAGACTGGAGAGAGCTTAATGGATTTGTCTGCATAATAAAACAAGAAAAATCTGGAATCTCAGGCAATCTGGAAGTGAAGGCTTGAGGAGAGATAGTAGGGAAAAGGATGAAAGAGGGGAATTAAGGAACCTGACAGGAGGCTGAATCTTAAGATGTGGACAGGTCAAAGGCCTAATAAGGAATAGGGATGACTGATAATGAATTTAAAATTGATTGGGTTGTTGTAACATAAACTCTTCCTTTCCCAAAAAGTTCAATAAAGTTTGCTACACACGTGAACACTGTGATAAATTTTGTGTGGATATTAATTTGAATTAAACATTTGTAGGATACAATGTGCAGAACAATGAAACAATTGGAATAATTCTGAAGAACTGGTGTTCAGACCCTGAGCTAATCAAGAAATGTAAAGTACATTTGGGAATTCAAAGAATTCTTGGGGAGATTATTAGGTTTTTCCATAATCCATGGAAAGGGAGATCTAAACCATTTATCTACATCTTAAGGGTCAGGATAACTCCAGATGACATCTGAATTTCAGATGTAAGTAACCTAGTGTGAAGCAGATACTTTTAAAAGTAGATAATTTTAAAAAATTCAGAGTATCTAATCCTTATGTAGCTTTTCTGTGTGCTAGGAACTGTTCCAAATGCTTAACTACATATATAGCACTTTTAATCCTCACTACCACTCCAAATGTACTAGTAGATGCATACACTTAGCCACAGAGAAGATAAGTAATTTACACAAGGTACCACAGCTAGCAAGTGATGCTGTCTGGACTCAAATACAGGCGAATCTGTATATTAGTAACTATTATGGTCTACCTAGCTATAATTGGCGTTACTTTACGCTGTCAGACTGAGGCAAGGCAGCTCCCTCTTCTCTGTGTGTAGACACAGTGCTAAGCTCATTGACCACTGATGATAGAAGAGGTCCCCCCAGACAAGGAAGTTATCAGAGGAGGAGAAGTGGAGAAGTAGCTTCAAGTCTAGAGGCTTCTTCCCATGTATGGTTAAAAAAATCTCCCTTTCCTCAGGCTGTTTGTTTGCCATATCAGAAATTCTCTCAAGGAGAAAGTAATTTGTAGTAAGCGATTACTCTCCTAACCAGTGGTTGAGGTATCTGGAGAGAGATAGAAGTAAGAAGGCCTTTTGAGGGGTGGGCTATGTAGTATGGCTAGAAGACAGCCCAGAAGCTCTAGAGGGATGCATGAGAGGGTGCTGCAGGAGGTGTGAGCTGCAGAGGAACAGTGAGACACCAAGGATACAGGGTCCTCAGAAGCTCAAAGAAGTTGTAGCTTAATTTCTGGTAGGACTGCATTGCTCTGTCCCACTCCTAGCACCCAGCCTCATTTCAAGTCCCTTAAGCAACCTCAAGTGGGCTCTTATGACTTCTGAGAGATGTCAGGGTCATGGAATTGGCCTGGAGGGGAAAACATTATTGAAACCTAGGGTATGTTGGGTAAAGATGTTCCCCGCTCCAAAAGCCCTTCATGGGAACCGTAGCCATAGACTGACATTTACTGAGGGGCCAAAGAAAGGTAGTATGGTAAGATGGAGCTGGGTGTGGATACAGCTGTTAATTACCTTCTCTAAACCTCAGTTTCCTCAAATAAAAAATGTGGATAATGACACTTAACTCATGGGATTATTTATAGATAAAATGAGACAATGCAGGAGGCATGCTTTGAAACTATAAATATACTACATAAATGTTATTTCTATTGCTGAGAAAAGTGATGTTTGGGACATTGTCCATAATTAGTTGACTCAATTTCTAGCTTTTTTGGTAGTGAACATCCAACTTCACTCCAAAAGAGAAATCAGTAGCCCCTCATCAAAACAGATAAGACTACTTTGATTAGTTATTAGTTTGAATCAGCTGGTTCACTATCATATATTCCATAATTTGTTACACTGAATCTTTCCACTGTGTTACAAGCCAAAAAGAGAGACAAAGGGAGCCAGCTGGCCACTGGGGAAAGTGCTTTCTCATCTATTAAAGTATCTTCCTTATCCATCAAAGGGTTTACCTGTGATTGGATGCTTTTTTCATTTGTTCCCCCTGTTCTTCTGGCAAGTCTTTCTGTCCTTCAGTCAAACTATAAATCATTTCCCAGGTATAGACTACCTCCTCCTCTCCAGTTCTTCTCCAGCCATCCCATCAACTTTCCTTTAAGTACTGATGTACTTTCTCTCTCATATTCTGGCACCCCCCAACTCCCAAATAAAGATATTTAATAGCCATTCCAGTTCTATAACAAGAAATCAATATACTAAAGGAAAATATAGATTTTTGAGATGGAACAAAAAGGTTCTTGGAAGCAGAACATCTGTCACCTTCATAAGCTGTGCCAAAGCTTCATAAATGAGATAATAAGAGTTCATTGGTATTTTCCCTTGACTTCTTTCACTTCATGAACATTTGAGGTAAAGAGCTATGACTCTGTTTTATATTCATTTGCTAGGTTCAGAGTTACCAAATACATTTGTGATAACTATAGGATTTTAAAATGCACAACTTGGAAGCATCAGTCATGAATGCAAATTAACTGCAATCAGTGAGTTAAGTCTGTGGGCCTGAGGAAGAGGAGTATTCTTTTTTAAATTTTAAGTTGATATAAAATCTGTAAGATGATAAACATGAAAAGCAGTTAACATAGGTCATTTTATTCTTCACCTTAGTTACCACTTGAACATATTACTGCTTTAACTTCCACCTCATTTTACTCTTCCATCCACAACTAGATTTAATAATAGTCATAATTATTGAACGTTTGTTTTCTTCTGAGCACTGGGCTTATCATCTTATATATTTTGTCTAATTTAACCCTCATAATATTACCCAATAAAGTACTATTTATCTCAACTTTAAAAAGAGGATGTGGAAGCAAGGGGATGTTAAGTAATTTGCCCAACATCACATTAATAAGTAGCAGTGCTGCTGAGTAGACTCAGCTTGTCTGGCTCCAGTGCGCTGCAGCATTGCTTACAATTCCTTCCCTTGTTGCTGACACAATATCTTCAAATTTTCCCTCCATATCTGGCTTCTGTACTCCTCATTCCAATAAGCTACTTTTGTAATATTACTTTCCTTTCAATTTAAACCAATTGTTGAAATTATAACAATAATATCAGTTACATTAGAAGGCCTACTTTATGTCTGTTACAGGGCTAGACTTTTGCACAGTTAAATTCGGGTTTGGTGAACCTCACGCTCCCATCCCTTCTTCATTATCATCATGTGTCAGTAAAATCAGGGAACGAAAATGGGAAAAATATTGGACAGAGAAGCAAAAGTCCTGGAATTCCTTAGGTGCAAAATTAAAATAGTCACTTTCTATTTACTTCACAGAGTTACTGTGAGGATTAAATTAGATGATGAATATAAGTGCTTTGGAAACTGGCCAGATCTCTACAAAGTATTCTTGTAAGCTATGTTAATATCCAGTTGTGTGACCTTGGCTAGTTAACATCTCTGACCCTCAGTTTCGTCACCTCTGATGGGAATCATACTTCCTACTGCTCAGGGATGTTGCGAGAATTAAGTACTGCTTAGTCCACATTCAGGTCAGTTACATCTGTATTTCATTGACACTCCTGTAAAGTATGTTTTTAAGGCCATGTACTTTTCAAAATTCTGTGTCTCTCTTCCTTCTATTTCTTGTTCTTTGCTGGCAGTCTCTTCCACTCACCTCCCTGAGTCAAGTTCGAACCCTTAGCGGTCTGGTCTGCCTCTGCATTCGCTTCCATGCGTAGAGTGGTGGCAGCTGGTGTGCTCCACCCCAGCCTCTGGGATATGTGACAGTTTCAGCCCTCCTGCAGGCTCTGTATGACTCATTTATCCAGCCCAGAGGTCTTCTCAATTTCTGTTTTCCATTAAATTATCTTCCCCATCCAAACCCCATGTCAGCGGTTCTCTAGGAATCACCCTGCGGCCTTGTTTGAAATACAGACTGCTGGGCCCAGGCCTGGAGTTTCTAGTACTAGGCCTGGTTGTGGCCTCAGGAGTCCACATCTGAACATGTATCTTACGTTCCAATAATCAGTGATTTTGATGCAGGTGGTTTGTGAATCAAATATTGATAAACACTGCCCAATATTTTTGCTAATTTATAAAATTACAAAATATTGCATACAGAACAAAATGAGTAATATAACAAATACCTTAGTACCTACCGCCTAGCTTTGTTGAATTTTACTTATTTTAACTATTGTAAAGTACTCCACACTGTATGAATAAACCAAAAGTTATCTATTCTTTCACAGATGAACATTTAGGTTTTTTCCCCCAAATTTTGGTTGTTACAAATAATTCTGGAATGAACATTTTTGATTATAACTCCTTGTACACACTGAGGGGATTTAAAATACACTCTACGTAAAGTTTACCACTTTCATCACAATTCTACAGGGCACTTTACATAATGTGGTTCCAGCTTGAAATCTTAAAACAACCCCAGGAGGCTACATGAAGGGGTTGTCACCTCCATGAAACCTTTTTAGCAGTTGTTTTGGTCACTACTCTGCATGTTCCTTCTCTGCCCTTCACATTCATGTGTCTCTATAATTCACATTGAAAACAACCAGTATGGTAAATATTTCTTGTTCCTATCTCAACTCGTGTCCATTCATCCCTTTTTCATTATTACCAGAACATCAGTTTTGTTTGGGATGGCAATATGCCCAGTTTTTTAAAAAAACAAACATATTACTCTATTATCTCCCATGCTGCTGGGCGGGGGAGCAGGGGTGGGATAAGGATGGAACACTCTGGTCAGTGAGGCTACATGTCCTGCTGGGGAGTTCACTGGGCAGTTACCGTAAAGTTTTCCTGTTACCTGTGCTATCTCCTTCCTCCTCTTTACCTTCCTTCTCCTTTTTGTCTGAAACAAGGGTGAGAGGCTTGAGGTAGAGCTCCCACGTTGAATTATGAGATTGGGGCCAAATGTGACTTTGGTGAAGCAAAAAGACAGGGGGAACCTGAGTACTGTGTTTGCCCTCTCTTTGAGTCCTTTATGGGCTGGCGATCTCTATTCCATTAGAATGTGTTCTTAGAGTGTACTGGTCTGAACATAGGTAAGGACACGTGAATGTATGTGGCTAATTAACTACAATTTGATCTTTAAAATGAGAAATCCAGGCAATCTGAAATGATCCGAAATCCACTGAATTCTCTGTTACCAGAGCATCTAACTTTTACCTGAATCTGATTGTTAAAAAATTACTCCAGCAAAGAATGCAAATGAGTTGTCATATGTGAAATACTGATTTAAATATTGCCTTCATAAACTTAGACTTCTGTGTACTTAAGTTTTAAATAGTAACATAAAACCTAACATTTAAAGTAAGGTCTAATATAATAATCACTTATTTCCTTCAGAATTAGGGTTTATTTCTGGGGTTGGAAAGCCAAATGACATGGAAAGAGGTTTTGGTAGTTCTGTTAAAATGTATCTAGAGAAGCTGTAACATTTTGAATATTGTGCATTAGTGTTCATTGACATTTCATTTGGATCCTATCAGCATCTTTCCGATAAGTGCACACTTATTTTTATGCTTGGCTTCAGTAATGCTGAGCTACCACACAGGAGGGCTTTGCAGAAATACTAATGAATATGATTGCCCTGCACTTTGCAAATATAAAGTGCCACCAAAATGCACAAGGCAATAATATGACACCATTTAGACTGAAAGATGCTGTTCAATGCAACCTTATAAGAGGCACTAAAGTATAAGAAAACAGTCATCTAGCTATGCTCAATGGAGAGCCAAAGCTAAAAATCTAGATTTATGTTTAGGAGGCACCACAAGATAATCGTTTTAGTTTTTCCTTTTTAGTTGTTACTTTTAAGTAGTATTTTGCTCTAATTCAAACAATAATTCATTTGAGAAATCGGGTTCTTACTTATAGTCATTCATACAGAATGGACTATATTATTATAAACTAATTGTTTAAAATTGGTAACAGGTTATAGATGAGCTTTATTTACAAAAATTTAAGAAAACATTAAAATTCATCTTAAAGAACAAAAACAGGGCCTGCTTCCCCTCCAAATAAGGCATTTTTTGCATTCCCAGCAACACAGTTTGTTCATTAATTCAACAAATATTTGAATGATGACTATAGGCCAGCCATGGGGAAAGGAACTAGGGAGAGGTATTGTGGGATTGAATGGCAAAACATATATGAAAATGTCCTATACACTGTTGGTTACTATTAAAGAGAACCAATAACAAAAGGGCCTTCAGAGAAATAGAGGAGGCTCTCTAGAATAAAGAGAAGATGGAAATAACACCATAGTTTGCTCTGATAAGAGCTTTGAAATGGAAGGTGAGAATTTCAGGTTTGCTTCCTATAACAGTGGGCAAATCACTGTCATGCTTTAGGAAGGGAAGTAAGGCCAGGGAGGAATATAACTATAATGCTCCATGGGATGGCGGATTGGGATAATGGATCAAAGATGAACTTCTACTATGTATGGTTTGAGAACATGTTGGCCCGGTGACTACCTGCCCTGATCAAGAGGACTTTAAACTGATCATGGAAGGGAAGGGTGAAGATGTCTAGATAAACCTGCTAAACAAGTTACCATGGAGTAGGTATAGTATTGAGAGAGAAATAAAAGGTCTGGGAGTTGCCCAGTGAGTCACATGAGAAAATAAGTGGGAGGAGAGTTGGAAACAATTCTTAGAGCTTCAGATATCCATATGCCAATGGGCTGTGCATAGGTGATAAACAATTTGCACTTGAAATGATAACAGAAGACAATGAATACAGTCCCTCAAGGTTCATTGAGTATGGGAATCCATCTGCTGCCAGTCCTATTGTATCATATAAAAATATTTCTGTGATACTGAATATGAATCACCTAGCAAGGTGCCTAGCACAGGGTAATTATTTGGAATAGAAAAAGTAACTGTAAATCTCTTGTGAATACCTAATCATCTCTTCATCTCTTCTCCCATCTCAGTAAATGCACCAGAAAATATCCAGCTTTACAAGTCTAGAAAACCAGCACCTTCTTACCTTTTCAAAAGAAACACCAAATCTTGTTGACTCCACCTCATAAATATTCATGGCACCCATCCTTTTCTCTGTCTCTCCACTTTACCCTACCATCATCCCTGGGTCTATTCTAATAGTTTCCTAGCAAGTCTCCCCAGTTCCACTCTTACTCTACACGCATGCATTCCTCAGAATGCAGTTAGGGCCTTTGTTTTAAAACAAGATCCATTCATGTCACCTCCTTTGTAAAACCCATCCCATTTCCCATCGCTCAGGGTAAAGACAAATTAATACAGCGTCCACCTGTTCTGGCCTCCACCTGACTCTCCAGCTACATCTCTGTCCTTGTCTGCAAACTTTAGCTCCTAAAATATGTCAAGCTCCTTCTTGCCTTAAAATCTTTGCAGGTAGTTACTTCGTTTGCCTAAAACACTTTCCCTATCATCTTTGCTTATCCTTCAGATCTCAGTTAACCTGTTGATTTTCTCTGGGAAAGCCTTCCCCGACCACCCATACTAAGGGAGTTCTCCTAATATACATAGTTGTAGCAGTGTCTGCTTCTCCCCATCACAGCTGTAACTAGTTTTTTTTGTACAATTATTTCTTTAATGGATCTTTCTCTCATTAGACTACAAACCACATAAGTGCAGGGATTATGCCAATTTAGCAAAGACCTAGCAAACGCCAAGAAAATGATGAATTGCTCACTATATATTTGATAAATAAACAAAGCACCGATAATATATATATCTCATTTAGAGACTAGATTGATAACTATTACAGTGGGAAGTGCTGTGTACATGTGTTGGGACAAGGAATGTATGAGAACTACATACTTTCAATTCAATTTTGCTGTTAACCCAAACCTGCTCTAAAAAATTGTCTATTTAAATTTTTTAAAAAATATTATGGAAAACATTGAAGGAGAAAATTCTAAGATGTTCTAAATTAAAATTACAGCAGCAGGAGAGTGAGAAAGAGACAGAACAGCCTGTTAAAAGCTGTGGATCAACTCTGATAAAACACTACTCACATTCCCTGTATATCTGTTGGAACTTTAGACTAACTTCCAGGTAGCTATTTCTGCAGGTTATTGTCACCAGGCACCACTGAAATCCAGGAGCCTCTGCTCCTTTTTTACATATGAGCTTTGCAGACCTGTTGTGGTAGCTGCTGCAGATACTGCTATGTCTATCTCAGAACTATCCCCCTTTCACCTTCTCTTATCTCCTTTGTCTATAGCTAATGTAAGTCCTTTCAGAGCTGCTTATTTCTTTCTCCCCCCACTTGACATATAAAAATGCTTGCAAAACTCTGGGATGATAGACATGTTGTCTTTCCTACTTGGCCATGCTGCTGGTGGCTTAGATGCCATGCCCCAAGATCAGTCAATTTCTTTTATTTTTTTTCTTTTCTTTCTTTTGTTCTTTTTTTTCTTTTTTTCTTTTTTCCTTCCCTCCTTCCCTTCCCTTCCCTTCCCTTCCCTTCCCTTCCCTTCCCTTCCCTTCCCTTCCCTTCCCTTCCCTTCCGTTTCTTTGCTAACAATGGCCTAATAAACTCCTTCTTTTAAAAAAGAATTTCAGCTGTGGAAGTTAAAATTTTTTTTTGTTACATAACATCAAAAGTACACAAAATTACAGAGAATAGTATAATTGATCCTCATGGACCCACCACCTTAGATCTTAATATAAATTGAGTGTTTGGAGTAACTAGAGGAATCACTTCACAACTAACATAAGAATAAAATGATTTATATTTATATACACTGTGGAAATAATAAAAGATAATTCCTTTTTAAAAAAGCATAATATGAGTCTTCACATTGTGGACTTTCCACTCCCTAAAGGATCCTGGTGCACTTTCATCACTATCTGATTTCACTGGACAGCAGGGCCATGGCATTGGTCACATTACTGTGTCATTTGGACACAGAATACACTGGTCCCTTAAAGAGCATTTGAAGTCAACATGAAAACCTTAATTCATTTCAATGACCACTCACCTTTACATTTCAGCTCTTTTAAACAAAGCAAAGACAATTAGTCACTATGAGTGATACCTAAAAAAAAAAAAAGCTTTGAAAACAAAATGGCTAAGATATTTACCCAAAACATACCTAGGTACAGTTTCTTGCATATGTTGGGTTGCTTCCCATCCCCAGGCCTTTGTACTTGCTATACCCTGTTCAGATGATGTCCCTGGCTTAATCTAGCAACTCTCACTTATTCTTCAGATCTCAGTTCAAGTGACCCCTCCCCTGAGAAGCCACTGCTCATCCTCCTACTCTCCACCACCCTCTAACATAGCTGGCCTTCTCTGTGTTCCGGTGTTATCCTTTGCTAACCTCTGACCCTGTACTTGATTTACTTTTATTATCTGTCTTTCCAACTTAAGCTATGTGAGACTATATCCATTGGATTGTTATAGAAAGGCATTATAATGTAGGAATTAAACAACATATAACCTTCAGAGTTTATGAGACTTGGGTTCAAATTATGACCCCACCACTTACTATGAGATCTTAGGCAACTTCTTGAATTGGAGCCCCAGATTTATCACATTTTTAAGAGAAGATACTAAGACCTATCTCACAGAGTTGTTATGATGGTTATGAGAAATTATGAGCATAAAACACTTAGAAGAATGGATATCTAGAACATAGTTAATGTTCAGTAAATGTATACTGAAAGAAAGAAAAAGAAGAAAAGAAAAAAGAAAAAGAAAGAGAAGAAATGAATGCTCACACAAAAAGTCAATGGATGAAAAATTCCTACAACTGTTAATAGATTCTAATCTTGAGGATTGCTCTTTATTTAGCGATGGCAAAATTAGGGGGAATTTTAAACATTTTGAAGTTGAAATGCATGCATTGCACTCCGTCTTTTATGGACAAAAACATGCTTTTCAATTCTTTATAAGCTATTACCATGAGAGAGAATGCATTGATCTGCCTTTCCATTTTATATTGGTTGATGTGATTTTCATCTTTCAATTGCTCTTTTGTATCTTTGGGCTCATTCATTTTTGATGGGTTTTATATCCTTTATTAATCTGAAAATTACATTTACTGGGCACCTACTATATAGAGTATTACAGCTAACACAAAGGTGAAACAACATGGTTTTTGCAACTTTGTCCAGGAGTTGGCAACATTGAGCATGCATGAGGTGAAGTGGCAGGTTAGGATATGCAGTATGTGTAGCTCATGTACTTGGGCATCTTGTTGCTGGAACAGGGGCTCTGAATGACAGGTACTTTCATTTTTCTGAGAAAAGTTCAATTTTGCTATATGCCCAGCACTGCAGTAGACACTACAGGGGTCTGCAAGGGAAGTAAGGTTCAACTCCTGTCTTCGAGGAGCTGACCCTTGAGTAGGGGGGAATTAGATGCTGAGAATAGCACAAGCTAAAGAAAATGTTACAGCATAAACACAAAGAGAGTGCTCCAGGTTTCAAAAGAGGAAAGGGATATATCAGGTTGAACATATTACAAAATACTATTCATTTGTTTATCCATCCATTCATGCATTCAGTGAAAACTATTTATTAGGCATAAGCTATTAAGAACAAGAGATAAATAAGCCAATATTACTAATCTCAAAGACTTAATAATAAAGCAAGAGGGACACATATGTAAACAAACTATATCATTCATCCATTCATTCAACATTTATTGAGTGTATGTCAAGTTCCAAGCTCAAGGATGTTGCGGAGATGGTAAGGAAGAAGAGTCGGAGTCTGGAAATGTATTAACTAACATGGATAAGGGAGAGGGGATGAATGGCAATGCTAGCATCCTCCACCCCTGTCTCCATAGCTTTTTATTCTCTCTCACAAAGCTGGCTTTGTTATTATTATTAGTTACTATCAGTTTAGTAATTACAAACTACAGCCAACTCTCAGATTCAGCCTCAAGGCCACCACCGTGTTATCAGCTATTTCTTCTCTTTTTCTTATCCTTGTCCCTAAAGCAAGAAGTCCCAGAATAGGTCAGGCCCTCCCTGCAATGTGTCCTTGTGTGCAAGTCCACACCTACTTCTGATGACCTTGTTGCTCCAAGCACCAGGCATCCTGCCAGGACTGCAGGCATCTCTCACAACAAAGGCTGAAATAAACATAGTCCCTGTGGTGAAAGAACCCATAGTATAGTTCAGGAGATAGGTGTATAAACAAAAAATTTCAATACAGTGTGTTAGGTGACATGATAGGTATGTTAAAAATTACAAAGTCACAAGGTAGAGGGTGGAGGGGCATTAATTCTTTCTGGGACCAAAGAAGGCTTCTGATGGGAACACAATGTACTACGTGGCTAGAATAAGAAACGAGAGTGAAGATGTGTTGAAGATAGAGGCAAGATTGTGGAGAGTTTTTAAACCTTGCAGCTGAAAGAATGGAATGTCAAGGAGCAATAACTTGCTCAGAGGACCAGGTGAATAATTGAGCAGAAGAGGGCCTGGAGGGAATATCAGAGAAAGGTTCACAGTGGAATAGGTATCCAATACCAAGAGTCTTAAATGGCATTGTAAGAACTTGTTAGAACAGAAAAATAAGTGTTTAATTAGAAAGAAACAGCATTCCTCAGGAAGAAGTTCCTTCTTCTCAGATTTTGATAGATGCAAATAATGGGGAAAAGGAATTCTGGAAAGAGAAAACAGCTTGAGCCAAAGGCAGAAAGCTTACACACATATATAAAACTGAATAGTAGTAAAAGCCTATGGAAACAGCATTTCCTGTGTTTCTAATTTCAGTTCACTCTATGTGTGTGCCCCTGACTCTGACTACTGTACAAATGAATATAGCAGAGATGTCTTTCATTCACTCATTTTCGTCTTTGAGGGTAGGAATTGGGTAATCAGAGTTTTTTGATGTTAGGAGACCAAACTTGTTTTTAAGGCCTCCAGATCAGTAGACTGCTACATGGCACAAGAGCCCTGTGACAAAAATAGGCCTGGAGGCTCTAATCCAGAAGTCATCACTGGGCCCAGCTCCTCTCACCATTCATCTCCAGTTCTACTTTCCAGTTTGTCTGTGGAAACACTGAGGTTCTGGAAGTTTTGGAATCCACTGAGATCACATCAAATTTTAAGAGAAGCCGAAGCCTGCACCCTGTCTCCTACCACATGACTCTCTGACTTGAGCCAGTTTACAAGCCACAGAAGAAATAATCTCATAACTCTATGGTAGTGGTTGTTAATCTTTTTGAATCATGGAGTCCTTGGGCTCCAAAGCTAAAGACATGATCCATCAGGAAAATACACGTACACTCAAAACTTTCGCACACCGAAGGGTTTCTCACTCCAAAATGAGAAACCCTGCCCTATATAAACTAACAAACACCTTCCCTCAAATTTCAACTATTATGCAGCATGATTGTCTTCCTCATCCTCTAGACCTGTATCCAAAATGATTTCTGGCTGTTCCCAAATATCAAATCACTAAAGGAATGAAATGTTGCATTGCTGAGGAGTTGCGAAAGAATGTGCTGTAAGCTAAAAAGGCATTTCCCCAAAGAGCATTCCAAGATGTTTGAAGAAAGCCAGAGTCCCTGGAAAGTGTGGCTTCTCCAGATGACCACTTTGATCAGGGTAGCATCTGTATTCCTGTCTTGGTTGGCTCTCAAATAATCAGTCCCTTTCTCTCGAGCAAAGCTCAGATGAAGGCTTTGGTGTGATAACTTCCTATCTGCAATTCAAAGAGTGACAATTCCAAAGCTTAGCAGATACTGCCTCTTCCATACAGGCTTCAAGAACCTCTCTAGGCAGTTAGGTGCTTCATTCTTATCCCAAAGCTCTGTATATACCTGCATCTCTATTTCCATCCCTACTTCTCCCAACAGACTTTGGATGCAGACCTGAAGGGCAGACACTAGATTCATGCATTTCATCATTTGATAGTCACTAAGAGGCCACAGTGTGTTAGCACTGCGGACACAATGCTGAACAAAGCAGTACTACAGGGTATCAAAAAAGGTAGACAAAAAAATCCACAGCAAACTGTGCCTAATGCTATCCTCTGAGAAATATAGGGTGTTTTATATTCGTGGGTTCTTATGCCGAGTACTGTCTTTTCCTATACTAATGACACCTCCCAGAATAAAGGAAGATATGAGAACCCGTTGCAAATTTAAGGACGTAATTATGTATCCACCCAATCTATTACCTAGCTGGTTCTAGCTTAGCAAGGGAAGAGCAGGGCGGAGTAACCATAAATTTAAGAGAACCAAAGAGGGCATAGCTTTGTAGGGCCTGTGCCTTGAGCCTTTTACTGCCTCGCATGACCGGGAGTTGGCAAGGAGAGGGCAGTTTAAATTCCAGGCAGGCTAAAAGGCCTTGGCTGAGAAGCTCTAGCAGATTTCACAACACAGCTGGGAAAGGCTTCCCACAGAGAGACATGAGGCGGTGAGGGGGATGGAATACGGGGTTGGGCAGGGTGGGGGGCGTGGGGGAGTGGGGGGAGTAGGGGAGCGGGGGGAGTGGGGGGGTGGAGGAGTGGGGGGGTAGGGGGAGTGGGGGGTGGGGGAAGTGAGGGGGTGTGTACAAGGTTGGGTGGAAACTGCAATTTTGCAAATTGGGAAAGGGTAGGGGTGGGAGAGTGCCGAAAGGCAGGATAAAGCAGGGCGAGAAAATCCCTTGATTATCGGACAGCTCCCTGAATCTTCCAGCTAGTAACCGCACCCAGCAAGCCAGCCGTATCATCTCAAACTTGCCTGGCGCACTCCCTTGCCCCTCTGGCACACCCTGAGAGACGCTGGTGGAACCGTGGCCGCTCGGCCACATGCGCATGCGCGCCGCTTGCGCGCCCACCACTCTCTGGACATTCATCCACGGAGCCCCGATCCTCTTCTTTTATGTCCGGTGTGTCTCGTGCTCATACACAGCAGCTTCAGAGACCTTAGGCAGCTGGGGAGCCGTGGGGGCAAGAAGAAACAAGTCAAGAAGCGCTGGGGCCTGGAACTACAACTCCCAGCAGAGACCGCGCAGGCCCCGCCTTCTTGTGGGCGGGCCCAAGGGCTCCCTGCGGCTTAAAGCGGCGAGATCTGTCAGTCGCCGGGACAGGGGAGCTCTGAGTCCACGCTTTGTGGTCCAAGCTGGGCCGAGTGGGAAAGCGGAAGTGTCTTTCCGTTTGCGCTTTTATACCTGCACTAGCAAACAGCACAAAACATAAACAATAGTTAAGTGTGCTTAGAGACTTCTTTCAGGTACAGTGGCGTGTCGCTCCTATTTCACAAATTCCGAATTGTCAATTTACAAATGAGAAGCAGAAAAATAACTTGTGAGTTAATTTCTGTAAGATGAATTATTTTTCCTACTATGTCAGAGCAACTTTCTTTGCTAATTTGCAGGTGGCAGTGGCTGATGTTTAGTCTCTTATTTCCTCTACACAGTGAATAAGAGTTTCAAAGAAATTCTGCAACAAGTCATCCTGAAAACCTAAAGCTTATTTGTTGATTTGGTAAATTTTCTACTTTAACCTTTAGGTTTTAACTTTTGTAATGAAGTGTCATTAAAATGTAGCACACTTGCAATCCTGTTTTAAGATGTAGATTTTAAAATCTACTTTTAATTGTAATCTAATTTTCGAATAGAGGGGGGAGGTTTAAAATGGCTACTTGTAATAGAGAAGCAAAAAGTAATGGTTCATAGATGGCTTGAGGAATAGCTACCAGAATAGTGTCATTAGGATCTGAGGCCCTCTCGACTAGAGTGAGTTTCTTGAACAGAGTAGTTACAGTGATAAGAACTGATTTAAGATTTTATTGGCTTAAGGCACTAAAATTGAAGAATCTCTACTCTCCTAACTCAAGTCCTAACCCTGATTCCTTATAGCCACTAATAAGCCTCCTTCACATACTAACAATGAACTCCTTTTGTTTTTGCAAGCAAATACATTTTAAAGGCCTCAAAGACAGTCAATTTAGAACTTGAATGAAGAATAGTTTTAGACTTGGGTTTTTTTTTTTCTTTTATTTTTGCATGTTTCAGCTTCAGTCTGCTGAATCCTATGACTATGTATGCATTCAGTCTGTTTAGTGTGGCATTTGTAGATAATACGAAATTGGCCAACTTTGCCAAAAATTAATTAGACGTATAATTTTTCATTTGTTCTTTGTGTGGGGGAGCCTGGCAATAGGCTGGAAATAATAGTTGATGTATAGTGATTTTTGAGATGACTAGAGTAGCTATTGTGCTCTGAACAAACCCTCCATACATTCTGAAACATTAAATAGGGGAGAAAGCAGTACTCGTGATATTAGGTAATATTTAAAATTTCCCCAAATTCTCAATTGTTCTTTTTATAGTCATGAACAGAACAAGTTTTCTGGCTATCAACTCATCTGCTGAACATTCAGTTTATCAAGTCCTAGCCAACGGAGTCAGACAAGAAAGCAGACAAGAAAGATAAAAGACAATGCTATTGTGTACAAGAAAATTTCAAGAGAGCCTATAGACAAATTATTAACACTTTTAAGAGACGGCAGCTGGAAATAAGTGCAATATATACTAATTAAATTTATTACTATCACTATCAACAAAGGACAAACATCAGTTTGACAAAAGATACCACTTAATGTAGCAACAACAACAACAACAAAAACATCAGGAACCTAGAATAAACCTATAAGAAAGATGTGCAGGATTTTAATGGAGGAAAGTACAAAACCATACTGAAAAACATCAAGAAAACATTTAAATAAATGGCAGGATACATCATGTTCATGGATGAAAGGACTCTATTTTATAAAGCTATCGATTCTCCTCAAATCTATGAATTTAATGCAACCTGAATCAACTTCTCAGTAGTGTTTTTAGTGTATGTATATTTACATACACAAAATAAATATTTACTGTATTTAGAGATTTTGTGTGTCAAGATTATTAAATAAAATTTATGGGGAAAGTCAATAGTTTGTGAATAACATAGTTTTTAAAGAATAAGGTGGGGACCCTACTAGATATCAAGGATTTGCCCTACTAGATATAAAGTCAAATTATAAAACTGTAATAATAAGAAAATGTAGTGTTGTTGCTAGAATAGGTAAACAAGGAAAAATAGTGGGCCTGTGCATACATGGGGACTGACGTGATAGATCATTGAGAGAAGACGGACTGTTCAATCGATGGTACTTGGAATAATTGGTTAACCACTCACAAAGAAAGATCTCTGTCTCCTGACATGCAAAATAAGTAAATAAATAAATTCTAGGTAAATTAGAGAATTAAATGTGAAAAGAAAAACTAAAATGTTTAGATGTCTTCCCACATCTCTTCATGAACTTGGGCTAGGAAAAGACCTCTTAAACAAGTCACATAAAAGTTCAAACCATGGAGGAAAACATAGGTAAATCTGACTACATCAGAAAACAAGTAAGCAAGCAAACAAAACTTCTATATATTTGAAAACAAGTGAAAAGTCAAGTGATACACTGGGAAGACATTTACAACCCAAAAAGATACAAAAGGTTAGTATTCAGAACTTTTAACTAATACAAATTAATAAAACAAAGGCAAATGATATAATAATGAACAAAGATATGATCTGGCAATTCCAAGAAGAGAAAGACTGAATGGCTAATAGTGAGAAGATGCTCAACCTTTCTGGTAATCAGGGAAATGCTAATTAAAACAACAAGAAGACATCATTTCACATTTATCTGATTGCAAGATTTGATAAGACCAATAATGTTCAGTGTTGTCAAAGAGGATGAGCAACAGAAACTCCCATCTACAGTTAATGTTAGGGTAAATTGGTTTAGTTTGGCAATATTGTGAAGGTCAAGATAACAAAGCAAGTCCACTTTGGGCATATATTCTAAAGAAATTCTGTACATACGCATAAAGCGACATGTTGGAAAATATTCAAAGTAGGACTGATGATAGCTAAAAATAGAAAACAATGAAAATATCTCTCAAGAGTGGATAAGTAAATCAATTAATTCAATGGAATACTATAAAGCAGTGAAAATGAATGTATTAGAACTTCATTATGAACATGTATAAATCTCAAAAACATACTTTGTGCAAGTAAACGAGTTACAGAATGGTGTGTACAATACCAGTATGATACCACTTCTATAAAGTTTGGAGCATACAAAACATACTAGCTATTGATTACAGATACTTCCATATGTAGGGAAAGTATGAAAACATATATAGGATTAACAAACGCCAAATTCTAGGGGAAGGAAGAAAATAAAATTGGAGGGAGTTACAAATGTGCCTGTAACATTTTATTTATTTCTTGAAATTGTCTGTTAAAAAAAAAAGGACTGACTGACCTCTTTGGTGAACTGAAGTTACACTTAAATTTTCAAATAACTTCCTGAGTCTCCCTTAGAATTCAGTCCAATAAATCATCACTCTGTATAGGATCCCTTGGCACTGAGGACTAAAGCATGTAGGGATCTTGCTGATGACCATCTGCCTAGCTTTCTATCTCCATGTCCCTACAACACAGTGGGACTAGTGGAGATAACATGGTTAGCTGGCACTGAGGAGCTTAAATCTGGCTGAGAATCCTTATTCTAGGAGCAGGGCAGGTGCAGGCTAAGAGAATGGCTTTCTGCCACTGATCTGTGGTGGATGAGATAGAAGCTGCAATTTTAAGCAGTTAAACTCCTCATCTTTTCGTAGGCATCTTCCAATCAAAACGGGTAAATTTACCTATTGGAATCCCAGATACTAGTGGAATGGCAGCTGAGCCAAATTCTTCTCCTCAATTGGTTTTCAGTTTTAGAAAAAGTACTTTTTGGAGTGAGTGAAATGGGTGAAGGTGGTCAAAAGGTACAAACTTCCAGTTATAAATAAACACTATAGTTAAGAATACTGTATTGTATATTTGAAAGTTGCTAAGAGAGTAGATCTTAAAACTTCTCATTACAAGAAATAAATTTTCATAACTATGTATGGTGATGGATTTTAGACTTCCTGTAGTGATCATTTCATAATATATACTTATAAAGAAGCATTATTTATACATCTGAACTAACATAATGTTATATATCAGTTATACCGCAATTAAAAAAGAAAAGGTGCTTTTTATATCATTTTTTAAAGGATTGAAATGGCAAAGCATCCACCTGCAGAAAACATATCTTGTTTTACTAAAGATACTTAATTGTGAAAATTCAATTTAGCTGAAACGTTTTAATCCTTGTTTTCATATTATTTTGGTAGCACACAATCACTGTTGTAATTAACTATTAAAAAAGTGTATCCAATCTTTTTTACCCCCAAAGCAAGAGTACTTGGAGTGAACACTTCATAGGACTGAGTGTTTCTTTATTACCTTCACTTTTATACCTTGAAACACAGGTCCTACTGGATTCTCAGGTATAGCCTTGGAATGTTTTTCCACTTATCAGCAAAGTTTATTAATTAGGCACCCACATTTACACAGTACTCTATTGAGCAACTAAGTGACATTTTAAAGAGACATTTTAAAGAGACACTGTCTTTGCTCCATAGAGCTTATAAACTAAAGCAGTACCAGTTGTACGGGCTGTTCTGTCATCCTCTTTAGTCACATTGTCGTTGCTCATCTCTTTTTAGCCTTTGGAACCATTTGAGCTCAGGACTGTAGGGTAGCCACCCAACCCCCAGCCATGCAGCGGACATTCACCACACACTTGGGTAAAAGTGGTAGGAAAGAATTCCTCTGCTTTAGGGAAAGTCTGCTAAGTTTTGCCATGAGTGATTGGGTTTTTACCTTCTTAGCTGATTTTAAACAGTTGGTTTTCTATGGGCAAAGTGTTTCAATAGAGTTGTACCCAAGGAAAAGAAAGTAGTCTATGTTTAGACTGCAGTATAGAGTGCCGCCAAACAAAAGTCACCAACGCAGTACCTGAAGCCAATAATACCCAATAACATACACTCTTGAATTCATTTTATGGGGCTTTTCCCATAAATAAAGCCAAAAAGCATTCACCAGAATAAACATGATAAAGTTATAGGATTATACCACTGAAATAAATAGCAGTTTAGAAAAAAAATTCTTGGTCAACAAAGATATGATCAACAGAGTTTAATGTGAGGAGTCAATTTCTATCAGAAAAGAGAGTGGTGGTCTTAAGAGTGGCTTCCTGTCTTCCAGCTTATTACTTGTTACAGTTTATAACCCAGGCTGCCTCTTTTGGAGAAGCGATGTGGTGGGGCTTTCTAGTTTGAAACAGGCAATCAGGCAACTGTTACTGAGGGTCATCGTGAATTTAGGAGTCAGCTTTCCAGGGCATCATGTGAGAATACTATTTGTTTCTCTACTTTTTGTTGGTGGAACAATGTAATGTATGGATTGTAGACTCCTTGGTGAATGGGAGAGAGAAGAATTTATGTCTTTGGGTTTATTCTTCCACTTACAGAGCTGGAAAATTAGATGTGCACCACAGTATAGTCATTTCTGATTTGAAAATACTTTACACGATATCAAAAAGAACTATTTTCTTCTTTCTTTTCCTTTTTTCTATTTTTCTCTCCTCTCTTCCTCCTTCTTTCTTCCTATTCATCCATCCATCCATCCATCCATCCATCCATTTATCCATTTTATATTTACTGAGTACTTTCTATATTCCAGTCTCTTTAGACCAGTGGCTGTGGTCCAGGAATAGTAGGGTAGAGGCCTGTCCAAAGGCAGGGGCAGTGGGGATAAAAAGTAGGGCAGGGAAGTGAGGGAGTTGACATGACAATCAGTAGGAGGTGAATGATGATGAAGGAAGAGCCAAGGATAACTCCTGATTGGGAGCCTTCTTCCCCTCTCCCCATTTTGTGGAGGTCTATAGTCTCTGCCAGAAAATCTGGAACTTGGGTACCACCTGAAATAAACTAAATGATAAATACTGCGATCTTTCTATATATTTTTATAATGCTTAGAATGCTGCCCAAAGTTCTGTTGGGGAAGATTTCACTTGATAACTATAGCCAACCATCTAGTGACTATGTATCAGTTTCCATAGTTAAAAATTATAAGAAGCTTGGCTGAACTATATACATTTTAAAAATACATTTTTGAACCCCCAAAATCACATAAGGAAAACTAATGAAATATAGAACAATCAGTCCAAGTAACCAACTCTAAAGACAGAGAAGGTTTTGTACATGAGACACATAAAAATGCCCTGAGACTAATCATATGAAATGCTGAGGGCAAATTATTAACAAACCTGAAAAAGCATAACAAGAAATATTTGTTATTACATAGAGTACTTCAATGAAAGAGTTAAAAATATACACTAAAGACTGTTATGATACTAGGATTTCTCTGGAGCCTCTGTCTGAGACACCCACTCTATCGCAAGACCTTGAACAGAGGACACAGGTAGAGCCATAGCTGCAGAGAATACGTTTGGAAGGACAACTCAGTATAGACATCTCTATGTCATTGAATCTAATCACAAACAGCCATATGTTGCTCTCTCAAGAGCCTGCTTATTGAACTCATTAAGTGCATCTAAGAACATAATTGTTCTTTTGGTTATAATGAAATGTATGAATAAATAAATGCATTAATACTTTAGTGAAATCTATTAAAATATGATGACTTGTGGAGTTTCAAAGCACCAGAGAAGGACAAGGAAGGAAGAGTATTCAGCTGGGAAGGGCTGTGGTGTTATGCTGATAGCCACCCTCTGTGTCCTGGAATGTGTAAGTCCCTAAGACATTAAAACATGACAAAGAAAGCTGATATTTCCCTCTTGTATGTTCTACTTTCTAAGGCAGACACATTTCCTAGAATCATTTTAGAAAAACTTCTAGTAATAAGAATACAAGCAAAAATAACTTTTGTCTACAGTGCTACAAAGGGGACTGGAGTTGTCAGAAGTGGAATGTCGGTCACTTGAATCCCACTCCAGTGGTCTTCCTCCTACACTGTACAACAACTTAAAATTTTACATTCATTTACTTTTAGGTACAGCAAAATTTACTTTTTTAAATGCACACTTCTCTGAGCTTTAAAAAAATGCGTAGAGTAATGAAAATGCATCTATCGCCAAAATTAAAATGCAGAGCAATTCTATTCCCCCAAAAGTACCATGTGCTACCCCTTTGTAGTCAAGCCTTCCTCCCACTGTTAACCACTGGACACCGGTGATCTAATCTCTGTCCCTTTAGTTTTGCCTTTTTCAGAATGACATGCGAATGGAATTATATAGTAACACAATAATTTTTTTAATTAGGAGATTTAAAACAAAAGCAAGGAAGCAAGTAAACAAATGAACCAAAACAGACAAACAGCCCATTCCCTGAATATTCTAGTTAAGTAGAATTTACTAAGCCAGAATCCTCACAACTCCTCAATGCTTCTCGAATTTTTTTTTTTTTCCTGATTAAAGCAAACTTTTGTCTCTCTTTCTCCTGGTCATCATCACTCTTGATTGCTTAAGAATTTGGAAGGGTAGCTTTGCAATTGTTTCCTGTATGGCGATGACAGTGAGTTTAACTGTACAGAGGAGACTTGCTCTCTAATATTCTGTCTAGGAGAGAGGCAACGTTGTGTTTTCCTAGAAATTTTATAAATAAAGTCTGAACTGAAGAGGAGGACTCATTCCATGGAGTTCAATTTGGATTTCCCGAAAGAGAGCAGACAAGAAGAGTGTGGGAAACACAGTTCAGTACAGAAAAGTTAGGGGAACTCTAAGTGCACTCATTTATGATGGTCATCTTCCTACACAGATAAGTGTAAAATTCCCGAAACATAAGATCGCGAGGCATGCAAAGGAAAAGCAGTGTTTGTGGTTTTGTTGGGATGCACACACATACTCCGTGCGTCAGACCAGTTCTGGGTACAGCATGAGTTAGTTGCCCTGTGCTCTTCATCATCCTCTACCCTTGCTCTTCATGATCCAGAGCACATTAAATATAGAAATGAAGGGTACAAGAGCTAAATTTTACCTTGAATTTTCCTTGGCTATTACTGTTTTTTTAAAAAATGGGTTTGGGGATGTGGGCTTGTTTTGTTCTATTCCGTGAAGTATAGTACTGATAACACTACCTATTGAGGGTAAGGATGGAGTAAAATATAGACTTCTTCCTGCCTTGTCTATCTTCATTGATAGTAACTATTGTGGCTCCATACTGGACCAGGATAGTTGCTGTTTGTTTGGCTGTTGCTATCTTAGTGTACTTACCTTCTTTCTATTGTGTCACCTTGCTTTCCCTACCAATTATTAAATCATTTATGTCAAACCACTGCCGTTTGGGGCTCTGTCATTGTGCTTATCACCAGTATTAGACACAGGAGCAGTAGAGGGCATTAAGGAAAATACTATATAAACACAATAATAGAGATAATGGTATGGTGACCCATAGGGGAAAAATATCCATAAGATCCCTGTATTTTCTCAGCTTTCAAGTTGTGATAAAATCCTGAGCAAGGCATTAATATATATTTTTATTTACAAATGCATTACCCAAAGTCTTACCCAAATATGTTGTGTCTTATTAATAAAAATAAAACAAAATTCATTTCTGCATGCAATACATCTAAATTTTACTCAGGAATTGGTGGGTTTGATGTATAATCCCTTGTATCAGATGGTGAAACAGATGGTTTGTAAGTATGTAGCAAAGGAAACAGCCTGAGTTTACTAAGAGTGAACCATGCTAAACTAACCTTGTTCTCATTTATGATAGGGTTGATGCTGAGAAAAAAGAGAAATTCCTTAAAACCAGTATATCTTGATTTCAGTAAGGTTAAACTATTTTCTTGAGGGCAAGATGGAAAAACTCACCTGAATGGTAATGTGGTAGATATTTGGCTAGCTAAACAAGTGGCTAATGGGCCAAGGGCATCCTCGGGATAGGCATATAGTGGCATGTCAGGAAGCTTAACTGTTCCCCAGTTTTATCCATAACTTGAGTGAAATTTGTACATGCCTTTACACAACACTTTGAGAGTCACTAAATACAATGAATATCAAAATCAATATTTTTTAAAGAAAGAAAATAAAAACAAATTGGAATAACACCCTAAACTAAGAAATGATTTTAATGAAAACAAATGTAATATCCTAAGTTGGTGTCTGATAAAATGCACAAGTAGAAGATAGGGGAGAATTGACTTCTTGTTGGTTCATGAAAAGATGACATGGATATTTCAGTCAATTTCAAATGCAATGTGAGTCAATTGTATAAAAGGGTTGCTGAATAATAGAATAGTATCCATATCAGGTGGAAATGCTCCCTCTTCGCTATACTTTCTAATCATCACACCCATCAGAAATACTGTTGCTAGAACCATGTATCTAATTTTTGGAAAGACATTAACAAACTGGAGCAGATTCAGAAGATCTGACCCACTCGATGAGGGTCTGAAGAACCCATGATGGGAAGACTGGGGGAGCAGAAGAAAGAAGGGGAAAAGACTGGAAGTAGAATGGAGGCTAGAATAAGAATAGGCCAGCCTGTTTAGGAAGTATTTAGAATAGGAAAAGAGTCAAGTAGGGCATTCTACAGCTGCTACTCTCTTCCCCTGAATAAGAGTAAGAGGCATGTCCTGTGTGCATGTGCATGTGTATGTGTGCTTACAAGTGTTTGCACATGTGAATGTGTGTGTGTATATATGTCTAGATAAGTACGCAGCTAGGAGATGATCAGAGTGTATGTCTTAGTCATTTTGAGCTTCTACAACAAAAGACCACATGGGTGGCTTAAAAACAACAGAAATGTATTTCTCACAATTCTGTGGGCTAGAAGTTTATAATCAAGGTGCCGGTGTGACCAGGTTCTGGTGAGGTCCCACTTCCAAGTTACAGACTGCCATCTCATTATTGTGTCCTAACATGGCACTAATACTGTTCATGAAGGCTCCACCCTCATGACCTAATCACCTCTCAAAGGTCCCACCTCCTAATATCATCACATTGGGGGTTAGGATTTCAACATATAGGTTTGAGGGGGGACACATACATTCAGACCATATCAGTACATTCTCCTACTTCCCCTACTCTCTGTTAGCTTCCCTCAAGAGAATCCTATTTATCCTCAGACACACTTGTTCATCATTTCATGTCCACTTACTTAGTGCCAGGTCTCATGGTAGGAATTGGATAAACAAGATTGAATAATAAGTAATATTATAATAATTATAATAACCCCAGTTGCTATGCAAAATGAGCTCAAAGTCAGGAGGGGGCGAATGGGCGTTATGCCTGCAAGTTGGTCCACTGAGAGCCTTAGAAGTGAAGTTAGGAGTCTAGAATCTCTTGGAGTCTGGAGTCACTCAGTTAGCAGTGAAATGACCAAGTGTCATCTGCACAGGCTTTGAGAGCAGGAGGGCATTTTGGACGTCTGCTCAGTGCATGGTGTTCAAATAGTGCCTTCTGGAATTCCAGGGCCTTTGCAAAACTTTCACAGGGGTTGCTGAGTGTGAGAGGGGAAAGCGAATCAAAAAGTGTTTAGGGTCTTTCCCTACTCACACTTCAAGCAGAGCAGCTCCACTTCTATCTGTTTTATTTGTTCATTATCCATTTATAAATTAACTTGAAGAAAGTTTCCTGCTACTGCTAAGTGTTTAACCATGTCCCAAGCCTACACAGGAAGATAGTAACACAGGTATTGTGATTTGCTTGATGTAATTAAAGAAATATATTTGTCGTATACCTAATATGTGCTTATAACAGTATGAAATCTATTCCTTCAACGATTTATTGAAATACCAAATAAGCAAAGATTATATGTGCATCTAATATCACCCTAAGATTGTCCCATAGAGGTTTAGTTTTTTATAAGATTTCAAATTCCCTGAGGGCAAGAACTTTGCTTTACTCATATTTATTTCTCAGGTGAATAGCATAATGCATGGCACACATGGGCACTCCAAATATGTGAATATGTGAAGGAATTAAAATAATGTATTAATTGGACTCAGAATGGATCTTCTGACTGATTATGTAAAACAAAATAAAATTCTAAAACTTGTCTAATTCTAACCTAATAAGCTGAATATATATATGTATATATAATATATATAAAATATTGCATTAGCAGTAGCTATAGCAATCAAATTACATATTGATTGATGTTGGAGAAGAGCTGAACATTTGGCTCTGAAGCAGTTTCATTTCTTTCATCTGCAAACACCCAGTCTCCCATCCCTTTGTTGTGAATCCTGGAATCTAAGTCATCAATAATAATAGAATACTGCCAAAGATATTTCTCAGAAGAGGGATATGTAACTCCCTTTCCTGTGATGCACTGACTCACTAAACAGCTACCTTTGTGAATTCCAGTTTGCAGCCATTCTTATTCTTTCTGGTCAGACTTTCAGGCAAGTCTAAAACCTTCAGGATTCCTGTAGCTGGAAGCATTCAGAAACCCCAGAGACACTCAGTGACCAGCTAATCCATCATGGCCATGGCTTGGGCTTAGCCAGACTGAGAGCTAGCTGGACATCATTGATTCTCCTCAGAGAAGGTGTGAAATAAAGATAACAGGACAAGTTAGTGCATGGAGAGGGTGCTTTTCCCAGTTTTACCATAAGTGTTAACCTGTAGAGCTGCTTCCAGTACACACACACACACACACACACACACACACACACACACAACCACTGACATATTCGTGGAAAGAAGCCAAGGTTTATGTATAGACCAGGAAGGGGAGAGGTGCAGTTATTGGAATGGAATTGACAGGCAATAGCTCTAAGTTATTCCAAGAAGGAAAAGAAAGGCCCCCGAAACCCAGGGGGATGGTTAAGGATTCTGCTTTTGATTAGCAATTTATAACTCTTAAATTTTATACATTCTTTCAAGGCCTCCTCCCTTTAACTAGAGTAAATAGAATATTTTAGGAATTGTTCCTCGGATTCATATTTGTACATTCTGAGACCATGACTTTATATGAGGATATAATTTTCTTAATTCTCGGCAACCCAGTTCTATAGCTAAGTGGAGACAAACCTTTAGTCAAGTGTAGACTGGGTATATTGTTTCTTCTCCCATGAACATAAAATGGTGCAGGGAGCAGAAACCCATTTTTAGCCATGAGACTTATGCCAATAGTGCTTGTTTTCTTCCAAACAAATCCAAAATCTTAAAAATGGCCTCTATTTTTCCAGTGAAGCTCATTCTTCCTCAGAACATGGATTTCAAAAGCTGGAACCATATATTTTTTTTAATCCACATATAATACATAAAGAACATCTATTACATATGCCAGTTTCTGCAGATATATTAGTTCACTAGCCACTGTCTGTATCTTCAAGAGTGGACTGGGAAAATAAATCACTATTTTGGCAGGGTTCAGAGCACCAGCTCACCTCTGTTTCATGACTTGTGGGAGAGGTCAAAGTCTGGGGGCTGGAGTCACCTGCGGCTTGCTCATTAACCTGTCTGGAGGTTGATGCTGGCTGTAGGCTGACCTCTTAGCTAGGGCTATGACCACCACACCTAAATGTGGCCTGTCTGTGTAGTCTTTCTACTTATTCATTGCATGGTGACTGGGTTCCAAGAATGAGTATCCCAAGAGAAATCAGCTGAAATTTCACAGCCTTTTCTGACCCTGCTTCAAAAGTCACACAGCATCACTATTGATGCATTCCACTCCTCCAGGCGGTGACAAAAGCCCACTCAAGTTCAAAGGGAGGAGAGTTAGACTCTACCTCTTTAATGAAGAAGTATCAATATGCAAACAGGTTTTAAAACTACCATAAGAAAATAGACAATTACATGCAATGGAGAAAGAGCTCAATGAAAGGATCAGCACTGGGACTTGGGTAGATCCTTGGGTTAATACCCAAGGATTAATACCTAAGTCAATGGTGGGGGGCAGAAAAAGCTTCTAAAAGAAATTATATATAACCTAATTCCTTAGGAGTGAGTTGGGCTTACTGAGGAGAATGGGGGCAGCATGGTGGGAAGAGTAGCACATGTAGAGGAAAGTGAAAAAGAACCAAGCAAGTTTATAGAAGCATAAGTAATTTGGTAAAGCCAGATGTGGAGTGGGAGAAAGAATGACAAGGTATGACCCTGGAGAAATGGCTATGAAAGACCTTGTAAATCATTATAGAGGCCTGGACTTTGTCCAGCAGGCCATGGGGGAATCATTGAAGTCATTTTAAGCAGGAAGTGATATGATCAAATTTGCATTTTATAAAAAAACACTCTGGCTGTAGTGTAGAGAACTTAGTATAGAGGAGGAATGGGGGTCAGACTGGCAATAAACTACCAGTTCAAAGGCTGTTGGGATAATCCAAATAAGAGATGATGATGGAGTGGGTTAAGGTAATGTTGATGGGGGTGGAACAAAAATGATAAAGTCAGGAGATCTTAAAATTAGGATTTATGGGTCTGGTTGGTTGGTGATTGGGAGAGAAAGGACTTAAGGGTGAGAACAAGATTTCTGCTTCTAGTAACCCGGTGATGTCCAGGGACACAAGAAGAGGAACAGTTTTGGGGGATGGGATAATGAGATGCTGACGTATTCTATTTTAAGTTCGGAGTACTTGTGAGACATTCAAATGGTATTATTCAATAGGCTGTTGAATACGTGACTAGAACTTATATTGAAAGTCTGAGCTTTGAAAAAAGATTTGAGAGTCATCAACATACTGAATTTATAGATGGAGATTGCTGACTTTGGTGAACAGAGTAAAAAGAGAGCCAGGAAGAAATCTTGGGTTTCACCAATATTTAAAAAAAGGGGAAGTAGAAGAGAACCCCGTGAAATGGATGTTAAAAAAAAGTCAAGAAAGTAGACAGAGAGCCAAGAAATGTGGCCACACAGAAGCCAAGGGAAGATTGTTTTGAGAAGAAGAGAATGGTGAACAAACGTAGTCTATAGAGAAGTCAAATCACTTGAGAACTGAAGAGACTCATGGGTAACTGAGACAACTGGCTCCCTGACATTCTGTTTTTCTCTTACACCCTCTCAGAGGTTAATCTCAGGGTACTGAGGTATCCCAAATAACTGTCAAAATCAACTCCAATATTATCTATGAAAAATATGGAGTGTTACTGAAGATTTTTGGGGGGAAGTGGAGGTGTAATTGCATACCACTTAGCAAAACTTGATGAAGATCCTTTTTACCCATCTGTTCTTTCTCCAAAATTTCTCTCCTCTCTCTTCTCTATGCACAAGCCTCTTTCCCCAGTTTCTTTAGTATCAAAATCCCCCAATCTTTTATCTCTTTTATTATCTCATCTTCTCTTCCTTTTACACTTTGTTCTGTGGGGGCATTAGTAATACACATTTTTTTTTTTTAAATGTGACAGTTGTGATGAGCAACATAGAGTTTTGAAACTAACTGGTTCAAGAACAATTTTAGTATAGAGGCTGGGATGGTAGGCATGTTATATTTGTTGAGAATAAATTAGACTTCTTGTTAAACATGTTAGATTAAACATGTACATTTATCGCCATTCCTTTTTTCAAATCTCACTAAAATGATGACTGGAGCTTTCATGAAAATGTGCCCTACAGATCTCCTGCTCTTGGGAGCATAACTCACCAATGGCCTCAGTTGTTACCAGTCTAGATCCACTACCACCTTCCTGCCAAGGCTACACTTTCTATGGGCTGTTCCTGATGGGTGCTTGGTGGGAATACTAGTGCAAGTTCATTACTGTGAGACATTGGATTCCTCCAACGAGAGACATTGGCCTAAAGTCTCCTCACTGGCCTGGTTCTTTCTTGGAACCACGATGTAGTCCTGGATTCTTCCTACTCAGTCCTTAATTCTTTCCTTCCTTTCCACAGGCATCTAACTTGCACGGCAGTTGGAAAGCTCTGCTGCTCCCTCTTCCACCAAATAAATATCTTATATGTCTAATCCAATTTTAACATCTATCTCTCAAAGGACCCAAACTAACACAGCTATAAAATAAAAAAGGCAGAGATTCACAAGGAAAAAGAGATGACAGCAAGAAAGAGATGTCAACAAAATCCTTGAAGATGAAAAGTTGGTGGATGAAAAAGAACAGGTTTACTGAGAAGAAAGATGAATCCTAGATGCCAAGAGAGGAACTAGCCAACAAGAAGTAAGCTGATTTGAGTTGCAGTTTTCTCTTCTAAAAGCTCAGGAATTAGAGACATGAAGCACTGGGTGTGGCTGGAAATGAGAGTAAATTGCTTGAAAAGTCCACATGAAAAGCAGGAGATCACTAGATTCCTCCTTTCATCACAAGAATCCAGGTTAGCTACCTCTCCTATCATCCTGCAAGGAGACTGGAGGTGCCAATATTGGGATCAGCAGGCACAGAGGGAAGCTGATTAACTCTAAGCCTACAAGTTGGTGAGACCTACTCCTTCAGTCCCTGGCAACTAGCAGCTCTCTCCTTAAGAAAAACTCTCTGAATATTAGTAGTCAGGCCTATATCTCCCAGATAGCCAATTCAAGAACTCTTTTCTAGAGAAACTAGTCTAAATAGTTTTTATGTCTCTAGAAAACCCAAAGGAAGAAACTAGTGATACCATCATTTAGAGTCCCCCAAAGATGATCTCTGGGGCCAGATCCAGTCACAATATAGTGAAATCCACCAGTTCATATGCTGAATCTCCAAAAGAAACAGACAAATAAAAAGAGATAAAAACAACTCAAAAGAAAAAAGAAACAACATAGCAGCAAGAGAAACATTTAAATATAAACCTTTTAGTTAATGGCCTTGGAGAAATAAGGTAAGTTTTGCAACCACAAAACAAAAATATGATTCCCTAAAAAAGGAAAAGTCGGAGAACAATAACAAAAAAATCTTTTGGAAATTAACACTATGAAGGCAGAAATAAAACATTAAGTAGAAAGTTTGATGAATAAAATTGTGGGGAAAAATAAGTAAGAAAATGGGAAGATTAATCCAGGAGGTCCAAATCTAGGTAAAAGCAACTTTCAGAAAAAGAACTAGAAAATAGAAGGAAAAAAGGAGAAGGAGGAGAAGGGCATTTATAAAATAGAAGAAAATATCCCAGTATTGAAGTCCATGTTTACAGAATGAAAGGGCACACTGAGCATCCAACATAATGAATGGCACATTTTTGTGAAATTTCAGAACACTAGATCAGAGTCGATCCTAAAATCTTCCAGTGAGGGAGTGGAGAAAGAACAAGAAATCGATCACACAAAAAGCATTAGGAATCAGAATGCCATCTGACATATCAGCAGCAACCCTAGACTTTAGAAAACTGTAAAGCAATGTATTCAAAAGTTTTGGGGGAAAATGTTTTCCAGCCTTAAATGCTGTACTCAAGCAAACTACCAAGAAAACACAGGGCTGGAATAAAAATATGCAAGATCTTTTTAAAAATTTACTTCCAACACATCATTTCTCAAGAAGCTACTTAAGGATGTGTTCCAAACAAAGGAGAGAATGAACTTAGGAAGAGCTAGGTGGAGTGACCCATTGAATACAGAGAGATGTGTCTCTGTAATTAGAGGCCTCCATTAAGACATATGTAAGACACATCAGAGGCCCCCCCTCTGCTCTTGTCAGTTCTTTCCCAGCCCACCCTTTTATCCAGGTCCAGCACTGCAAATTTGAGACCCTAACACTTACACAATTTTTTTTTTACTAATGTCTAAATCCTTTCTTACTATCAATTTACTACTGTAATGACCTAGTCCAAGAATTTCCTTAATTAATTTATTAGCTTACTCACTGAGTACCCACTATAGTACAGTTGAATTTGGAGGGAAAAAATAGGAATGAACAATCTTTTTTTGTTTTTCTTCAAATTTTTGTTAAGCCTTCCTTTCCCTGAAGCCAAGGTTTGATTTGAAAGAACCGAAAGAATATACATAAAGGGATTTCTCCCCCTGTTACTTTTGCATATAATAGGTGTGTGCTTACTTATCCTTTGAGATGTATATGAATCCCACTTCAAGTACCAAAGCCCTGGAAAGAAGGAAGTAGAAAAAAAAAATGGCCTCTTCCTTCCGGAGAAATCATCCAGACCCAAGTAATGCTGTAAGTTTATTAGTTTTCTTAAGTTCATATTTGTGAAATCTTGGCTCTAGTGTTTAAATTCTGTACCTTTAAGCACAGAGTGTTTTTGCTTTCAAACTGTTTTGAGTTTTGAAAGTTTGTTTGAGTTATAGGAGGCCCAAGCAGTTAGCAATACTGGGGTCTGCACATGAGTTTTATCATTTTGATCTGTATTCAAGATACTGTTGGTACTTGCAGGACATATAGCAGATGCAGTTGATGCCCTGCTTCTGTGCCCTCTGTCCACCCGTGCTCACCAGCAGCTGCTGTAGGCAGTTTCCAGAGCATGGACAGCTTCCCCCTTCTCACCCCAGCATCTCTTTTTCTCTGCCTAGGGGCTTTTTTGGCACCAAAAGAGCTTACAGAGCCCTAAACAGGCTCAGCCCAGAAGAGCAGAGGCATCAGCACCCCTGGGGCAGGGACAATTCTCAACCATTGAGAGGTGGAAGTCAGTGGATAAATGCTCCAGTCCTTCCATCCTCCAGTGGTATGATTCTGAGCAGGGCTGACTGCTTTTGCATGACTTGAACTTGGCTGACCCTGAGAGTGAGTGCCCCCTTAAATTTTGCACCACCCTGAGTACCTTGTATATACCATCCAGGTCCTGGCTCTGACAAGTTCCCCACAGTTTCTGAGAGGGTTCCCAGCAGGATGAGCGCTAGTAGTTCATAGTTAATAACCTACTTATAAACACATCTTTTACTTATGTTTCTCCTTTTCTTGTCTTACTTTCTCTGCTTTCTCACCGGTGCTGCATCCTGGGATTGTCTTTCAAATACAGTACTTACCCCTCTTTCCTTCTCAGTTCCTACTTCAGAGGAAACAAACTAAGGCAGACATTGCTTAGAAATGGTTTCTTCCCCCATCCCTACCCCCAGGTGATTTATTTAAGCTTATGATCAGTTTATGATATGATTCCACGAGTTATAAAGTTGTATCTTCTGAGACAGAGCTAGGATTCAGATGCTTCTGTAGGTTAGAATTAGGCAATGACTTCCTTCTTTGTACAAGTTCCAGCACATGCATGTGGACACTTTTTTTGAGGGATGGTTGAGGAAGGCGGTATTGGATATTGTTGCTCTTGTTGTTATTTATTTATTTATTTTTGGTGGAGAGGCATTTGGGGCAGCATAAGGGGAGATGAAGACCGTGGAAAGATAGGAAGGCAAGAATTGTCTGGATAACCACCTCAGGCTTTTCCCTTACTTCTGCCTCAGAGCTGAGGGCCTGGTTGTGAGCCCCTGTGGGAATGGCGCCAGGACAAGTAACAATCTGTGTTCATGAAAGACAGACCACAGCACTCTGTCTATGTTCAGACCAGTCTGGTTCAGACACCAGTCTGCGGAAATGTGCAGAATTCAGTAGTGCATCCGGGAAGACCCAGGGCAGGGTAGGGCAGCTGGATTTCCTGTAAGGGGGGTTTGGGGGTGGGCTGCAGACTGTCCCTGAGCAGGACCAAGCAAAGGCTTCGGGACAGGGATAAATTCCTGAATGAGCAGGTAAAGAGGCACAGAGCTGAAAAAGTTTAGGAGACTTTGTTTATGTGGCCTACCTTGCACTGACAAGCAGGTGAAACATTCAGCTATGTGATGTTTGCTATAAGCTTGCTGGCATTCACATGATTTAAACAACCTGTTGAGCGAAAAGCCGGGCAATCAATTATTTTGGGTTTTAGCTTTGTTGCTAACAATAACCTTGGTTGGACCAGTCACTTGAACTTTTCCGCACCTCATTTTTCTTCGTCTTGATCTCATTGGGCAAGATGAAAGCTTGAAGTTCTTTTTAATATTACTATAACCAGAGTTCATTCTCTAGAAAGTGCTGTTGGACACACGGAGGCCTAGAGATGTCCCATCATGTGACTCCTGCCTTGGAGTTCAGAAAATGGCCCTGGGCCTGGGAGCCTCTTTCTCTTACAGTGCTCTTGGATAAAATGCCAGGTTATATAGCCAGACGCTGTAGAATTGAAGAATGTCAGTAACAGCTTTTACATGAATATCCACTTTGGGGCTTAATCTTAAGTGTCTGGGAGACAACTCTTAAACTGATGTTTTATTGTCCTTGAGCCATCATACTTTTCTTGAGTTCATTGTGGATCATAAATTTGAGCATGAAACACGATTTGCCAAATTGGCGACTAACGACAACCTTATGGTTAGTGTGAAACAAATCTGAAAGTAGTTCTTACAGCTGTCTGCTTGCTCTCTGTCTGGCCTCTGATTTCTCTCCCATGCTTTATACCTAACAGGTTTTTATTATTTTACTCCTCATGGGCTTGGCAGATTGCTGTTCTAGAAAGTTAAGTGGAACACCTCCAGTGGAGGTGTGATATCACAGTGGTCCCTGCTTTTGAGAGTAGAAAGTGCATCTCCACAGTGCTGTAACTTGGGAGCCCCAGGCTGAGACTTCTCCATGTTAGTGGCCTTTCCTGGCCTAGGCTATGCTCTGGGTGGCACAGCTCAACTTGGCTGAGCTCTGTCCATTCATTTCTGATTAGCAGCCAGGCTGGACGGTGATCACATAAGACCAGTCTGACAATAGCAACAGGGTGCTCTGCTTCGGAAGTAATTTTTAAGGGGTGGGGATGTGGGGCACCCAGCAGGGCTGTTGAAAGAAAACAAAAATTACATGTGGTCTAATCTGAGATTTGGTGGAAAAGCACATGGTGGAAAAGAAAGTTTTTAAAGCATATTATTAATTTCTGAATATATCCAATACAATCTAATAACAATAATATCTGATATTTATTGAACACTGACTATCAGCTATGTTCCAAGTACTTCTAAATATATTGTTACTAATCCTTACCACAAACCTGCAGGGCAGGTACTATTATTATCCTCACTTATAAATGAGGAAACCAAGGCATAGAGATGGTAAATAACTTGGCTAAGGTCAAGGTCGAGGCTGAGATTTGAAACCAGACCATCTTATTTTAGTGTGTTCACACTTAATCACTCTGAATAAGGATAATTCTGGGACATAAGGAAAAAAATTTTTTTTTATATCTATGTGAAATGATAGAAGTTAACTAAACTTATTGTGGTAATCATTCCACAATATATGCTATTCAAGTCATTATGCTGTATACTTTAAACTTACACAGTGCTATAAGTCAATTATAGCTCAATAAAACTGAAAGGAAAAAAAGTGAGAGGCCACAGTGAATCTAAACCTCTGGCATGGCTTCTCTGCCCTTCCCCAGCTGGCCTTGGCCAACCTTTCTACCTTTTGTGCTGCCAACCCCTACAGAGAGACTTTCCCGACTCTCACTACAATAGGCTGCTTTCTACCCTTCTAGATTTGTTCAACAGCCCTGTGCTTTCAAGCTTTTACACACCCTTTGGGGAGACCTCTTCTTCCTCCTACGATTAGAGAAGTCCTCAGGCTTTTTGAACTCAGTTCAAAAGCCAACTTTTCCTTGAAACTGTCTGAGAGCTTTCAGGCTGAGTTCTTACTCCTTCCTGTTTCCTTAACACCTGGCCTATCCTTTCACCATAGTTTGTTTCAGGTAATATTGTAATTGCTTTCCCTCTGTCTTTACTAAGCTGTGAGCTCCTTCAAAGCATGGTACATCGAGCACTGTGTGTGGTACATAGCTGTTCCTCCATTAATGTTTACTAAAGAAAAAATACCTAAAGCAAGCGTTACCATCATTAGAGAATTATAAGAATTTTTATGTCTTCAAGCTTATGTAAAGAACTTTATTTTTTGGTTCTAATTATCCTCATAATTTTCTCTGTCTTTTCACTTATTTTGGCTTGTGCACATAAATTGTTTACACTTTATAAATATTTGACTATTTGATGATAAGATGATACTAGCATGTGAATTAAGCAACCATTCTAATGATGATGTTGATAAAATATATATACAAGTAACGCCCTTATTTTCAGTCTTGAAACCCTCCTTTTCTTTCTACCAGGTAGGCAGGAGTGCAGGTAGAAATTATCTAGGAGGATATGTTGTTCCTATCTTTGGCATGACAGAAGGTTGGAATTTTTGACATAACTGATGGGGATTGGAGGTTCTTAAACAGTCTATAAAAAAATGGGATTTGTTTGAGAATAATTTATTTAGAAAATTTATTTAGAGCCTTATTAGTTAGTTTTACGAGAGAGTGAAAATTACAACCGATTACAAATCCTGCCTTTGCTCCAAGTATAGCTCTACTCTTTCCATAAACAGTTGCTGACCTCGGCAAGGATACCAGGCTCAGTGCAGTTCAGTCTCCTTGACCTTTTATTGCCTGCTGCGATGCATTAATATCCAGTCATTTGCTTTGCTGCAGATCCTTACCAACTCCTTTCTCACTCATAGTTTTTCTTTACTGCATTTTTCCGCATTGTACAGTTTACTCTCTTGCATTTTATTTTTTCCTATTCTGTTGTTTGTTTCCTTGGTTCTCCCCAACACTCGACCACAATCTTGGAGCCCTTTGCTTCTACCTTTATCTTTCAGATCACCTTTAGGGCGGCCTCTGCTTAGCTCAGTGTTAATCCTATTTATTCACTGAAACTGTTCTTTGGGGGTGTGTGGAGCTTAAATCAGGATTTCTAGTAATTAACTTTTGATTTTTAGAAAGGTTATTTTCTTAATCTTTGGGGGAAAGAGATGGAATTCTTAGCAAAGTTGTAGCAGGGATAATCTCTTTCCACCCTCATGTCTACCCTTTCTTAAAACAATCTCCCTACCCATGAAATATCTTGGCTTTTTCATTTTAAAGCTCAGCAGAACATTTTATATAATGTTTTGATGTGGTCGTATAAAACTGATCCCTGCTGATAAAGAAACAATTTTGAAAAAAAATTTAATTTTTAGACAATGAGAATAAGCTGACTGTCCTGACCCTTACTCCATGTCAGAGCTTCCCCTCATTGGATTGGGGCAAAGGTGACTAGTAAAAATGAAATTGAATGTTTATTAATTTATGCAAGTGCTGGAAGAATCTGATTAAATATTTCTATAACCCTGAAATGGAGAAGGTTCTGTAAATATCACAGCCAGAAACCCTAGAGGAAAAGATTTATAGCTTTAACAAAGTTAAGGGAAGAAAAAAAGGAAGAAGAATGGCAATCTGGGACAAATATTCTAACACATTTAACAGTCAAGGAGTTAAAATACTTGTTTTAATAAGGGTATAACAAATAAATCAGAAAAATATACATACTTAGATAAAAAAGTTCATTCTTACTAGCAATCAAAGGAAATATAAATCATAACAATAAGTTAGATTGTATATGATTTAAAGACTGACAAAATGTTAATAAGAGGATGAAAAACTAGACATATTCATACCAATATACACCTATTAGCATAGTTAAAGTTAAAAATACTGTCAATATCAAGTGCTGACAAGGATGTAGAGCTAATGAAACTCTTGTAGCGGGTGAGTATGCAAAATGGAACAGTCACTCTGGAAAAAGTTTGACAGTTTCTTGTAAAGTTAAAATACACCTACTATATGACTTAGTGATCTTACTCCTGGGCACTGTGCTAGAGAAATGAAAACTTATATTTAGGCACACACACACACACACACAAACCGTATGTGAATGTTTATAGTGGCATTATTCATAACTGGGAAAAAATGCCCTTCCCCTTCGATGGATGAATGGATAAACAAACTGTGATACATCCATATAGTAAAATACTATTTAGCAATTAAAAAAAAAAAAACCCATTGGAACTATTGAGACATGAGAAAAGTTGGATGAATCTCAGCATTAAGCTGAATGAAAGAAGTCAGTCATTCCCAAAAGGTTTCATACTTATATGATTCTATTTATATGACATTCTTGCAAAGACAAAAATTATAGGGACAGAGAATAGATCAGTGGTTGGCAAAAGGTTTAGATGTAGGAGAAGGTATGCCTATAAAGCGATGGAATGAAAGATATTTTGAAGAGACAAAATTGTTCTGTATCCTGATTATGGTGGTAGTAACAAATCTATATATGTGTTAAGATTCATAGAACTTTATACCAAAAGAAAGAAAAAGTAAATTTTACTCTATGATTATTAAAAAAACCCCTAGACTTCTCATACCCTGTTCATACATTGGTGCCAACTTTATGGAGGATAATTTAGCTATATGTATCAAAACGTAAAGCATGTCTATTCTATCACTTAGCTATGCCAATTTTTCAAAAAAATTCTAAGGAATCTTTGGGCATGTGTACAAAGGTAGTACAAAGATGTTCATGGCTACATTATTTTTATGGCTGTAAGAGGAGAAACAAATTACAAAACTATTTGTGGGGATTTGATTTTAAGTCATGATATATATGTACGATGGAATATTATACATCCTTTTAAAATGACATAATCGATACTTGTTTACATGTCCAAAATGCATAGTGAAATAATAGTTTAGAAATAGAATATATGGCATGAACTTGTTTTTGAAAAAGAAGTATATGTCTAAATATATATGTTTTTTATTGAAAAAATTCTGGAAGAAATTTTTTCAATGTGTGCACCAGACACATTGAAAGGAGTCATCTCTGGGTAGTGAGCATACAGTGATTCTCACTTTTCTTCTTTGTACTTTTTTCATACTCTTTTCATCTTTATATCTTTGTTATAGTCCAAACACTTGACTATAAACATGTATTGCTGTAGCCACCAGCCCCTGAAAGACACATGGACCACCAGAACTCAGTGAGTTATAGGAAACACACTCTTTATCTTTATCTTTTTCAGCCAGCTGGGTCTGCCAGGGGTACACAGACCCCAAATTAAGCAGCTCTGAAATGCAGAGGTACAAAATCTTATTCTTTATTCTGTCTAAACACACAGGTCTGTTTTTCTTTTATTCACTACCTGTCAACCCACAGGTCGGTTGTGCAAGTAAAGGTACAGAAGCAGAAAGCTTATTATTAGAATGTTATGTTCCTAAGGGCGATAGCCTGTGTTCCATGGGCGATAGCCAAGCAATAATTTCCTGCAAGCAATAAATTTCTAGCAGTCATTTTTCAGCCACCACAGTATTATATATTATAAAAATTTATTTTTATCTTTACAAAAATTCATGCAAAGTTTGAAGGTTTGAGTTTTAGACCAGGATAAAATTTTCTCAAGTCGAAACAGGTTTATTTAAATGTCATGCACCTCCCCCCAAAAAGTAGCTTACACAAATATGTTATAAAAGAGAGAATTTAGCTGCATATTTCTGGGACCGCTGAGACCGGCAATATTAGTTCCTTGTTTAACTTTTCAACTTCCAATATATATGGGTTATTAACACTCTTCCTCATTTTTGAGGAGTTATCTTTGCTATTTAAAATGTAACTCTTGGGCTGAAGGAACATAATCTGAAGGTGTTTATAAGGTTAAAAATCAAATAATACACCTTGTTTAGTATAAAGTATGATTCTATGCATAGTGATTGGGAGGATAAAATGAAAAAGTTATCTATTACTAAATTTAGAAATTATGTCCTGATAGATTTGATGGTTGATTTAAATATAACTTCTTGCCAAGCTTCTGTTTTTAGAGCAAATTACTGTGACTCTACAGTTTCCTTGAAGTCTCAGTCTCACATGTCTGTTGCCTTTGCATGGTTTTAAGAAAATAAAGAGTGTGAAACTGCAAAATGAGTTTTCATTGTATCATATTTTATATGATACACTGGTCATTTCATAGAAATAAAAGGCGACAAACAAATTGCCTGCTGAAGAAATAATTGTTATTATCTCATTAAATCTTAGGTCATTAGAAACCTTCCCACACTCTAGAGATTCATTTGGGAATGCTTTTGTCTCCCCAGTTGCCCACATGTTTTTCTGATCCATCTCTTCTCCAACTTTGCCTTATCAGCCCCCCCCAGTGGAGTGCTGCCTGTTTTGTTTGTTTGTTTGTTTTGTTTTATTTTGTTTTGTTTTTATCTTGCTTCCTTTGTTTACCTTCAGGGTTTAATTCGATAAACAAAGAGTCTTGGATCAAACTTTGGGCTCTTATGGGTTTGGATGTATTCTTTGGTCTCATTTTTAGTTACCAAAAGAATGTGTTGCTTCTGACCTCTTTGACTCTTCCCTGCTGATTCCACTAGGCCTTTGACACTACTGAAGGGTGAAATTTTTAAAAAAGTGGTTTTGCTTTTGTTAGAGGTGGTAATGCCTTTTATTGTGCCGTGACTCAAGTTGTATTCAGTTATAATCATAATAGTGTGTCTTAAAAATCAAATTCAAACCCACAAAAGTAGAAACTCAAGGTTATAAACCTTAGGGAAAGATATGATTCTTATCGATGCAAAGGTGAGGGTTTAGGCTATATTGTGAAAGGACTCTGGGCTAGGTTGAAATTTCACCAAGATTTATGTAATCCACTGCCTAATACACTCACATGCTCAGCCGCTCTCCCAACACATTTTCAGAGTGTACAATACACTAGTGTCTCTTCCTTCCTTTCCCCAAGGTCTTCTAGGTCAAAAGACCATGAACTCAGCAGCCTATAGGGGACCCGCAGATGAATGCTGATGAGTAAATCAGATTGTTTAAGAAAAACAGGGATTAGTGGGGACTTGAGCAAAGTAGAAACAGCATGTTCCATCTAGAGATAACCTCTTTTTAGCGTCAGACAATTGTTACTATGTGGGACTAGGCCTCATGTGGTCAGGTCCTCTACTTTTTCAACAGAAGCAAGAAATAAAAAATTTTTGTGTGATATTTCCGATCTTGCCAACTATTTCAAATAAAATACCAATACACTTTAGCCCAAACCAAGAGTCAGAGAGCTAGATGTGGCTGCGGGCAGAAAGTCTGCAACTTCTGATAAAAGCCAAAGTGCATAAACTTTGGGAGTCCAAAAATAGGGTAGAACAAAGGCTGCACTCAAGTCAGGACATAATTTCAGTGGTGAACAAGGGTGCCTGGGAGTTTGAGGCGCAATCTTCAGTGGTATTGCTTGTGTGCTAGTGACAGAGCAATTGAATGCTAAAAATTTGCGAGTGATTGGCCTTTTCAGATTTCTGTGGAAGCTTCCAGGGCTCCTAGGCAATTCTAGGAAGGAGAGATAGGAAAAGAACTCTCAAGAAAGAGATATTGGACTTCCTGCTAATAGGCAAGTGGGGATTTGAGTAATTAAATAAAAGATTAAAAAAAGATACGATCATATTTGTATTTGAACTCCAGGCTGGCAAAGTGGTTTATTCTGGTTAATCTAATTGAAAACATAAATTTAAAAATCCATAAATTGGAATTTTGGAAAGGAGTCTCATTTATTAAGTAATTATTGGGCACCGAAGAGCAGTTATATTGTTATTTGGGATAATAATAATAATAGTAATGGTAATAAATGGTAATAATAATAACAACTGTCATTTATTGAGCATTTACCATATGCCAGGCATAGTACAAACACTTCACATGTACTAACACATTTAATACCATAAGGTGGATTCTACTATTACCTCCATTTGATACATGAGTACACTGAGGCACAGAGAGATGAAGTAATGTGCCCGATGACACAAAGATATGTTATATAAATAAGGAATTTTCACTTAGCAGTGAACTCCTAGGATTGGTTTAAAATCCTCTCATTTTATTTTTTTTACAGTTTATAAACCTACTCACCAAAAAGTTCCAGCTGTCTTAACCATTTTCATTTCTCCAGATTCTCTTCTGTTTTTCATTACTGTGTATATATTCTTCTAAAATATGTTGGGACTTACTGTTTCTATGTGGTAATTTATGGTTTGCCTTTCTGCAGCTGTAAACTATCTCCTCCCACTACTTATCTACAAACTGCTCTTAATGCCATTTTTCTTAGCTAAAAAATAGCATACGTTTGTCCTAGAAATTTTGTAAAATACAGTCATGTATAAAAATTCACTTCTAATCACACCATATACAGAAAATAGCTGTTAACTTTAGATGGGATTCTTTCCTATACACATATATTCAATGAAAAAGACTATAAATATACTACTAAGTATTTTTACCAAATACAAATCGTACATACTTATAACTATAGCTTTGCTTTTCTTCAATTACCATTTATCATAAGTTTCTCATATCACTACCTTTGAAAACATTATTTTTCTTTTTAATGGCTATATAGAATTTTGTCAGATGAGTTTACTAGAGTTTATTTCAGAATTTCATGCTGTTAGATGATTAAATATTTTTAAAATGTTCACTCTTGTAGATAACATAGTGACACACATTTTGAACGTAAGTCTTAGGATAATTTTAGTTCCTTAGGATAAAATGTAGTTCCTTAGGATAATTTTCTTCAAGTAAAATTAATGGGTCAAAGCCTCTTAACAAATAGTGCTAAGTTGCCTGTCAGAATGTTGGGCCAATTCACATGCCACCAGCACCCTTAGTTTCATTTCCCTCTTACTTTAACCTCTGATTTTATTTCCTTAGATGTCTGAGGACTAGCTTTCTTTTCTCGTTCTGGGAGTGTGTCCAGAGCTGCCCACCCCCATCAGCAAGTAGGCAGATGTGGCCACTTCCTGCTGAGCTCTGCTGGGTAATGGAGTCAATCAAAAGAAAACCAGCTTTAGGGTTAGCACTGTGGGAAGTCCTAGGCATCTAGGAATAGAACCCACTCTCCACTAATTTACATAATTCTGAGTGATTCTGCACGTGTAGGTTTCTGGGATAATTGCTCAGATTTCAGTGGACGTCAGTCACCAGAAGCGTGGCAACAAAGAAGAGAAATTAAGGCCTACTCCCATGACATGGTCACAGCTCAACATCTGGACAGTTAGTCCTTGAGGAGGCAAAAACATTTGTTCTATCTAGACAATTGCAGAAGACGTGAAGGCTACTGGTATAAGGATGGGTCAAACTAACACAGACGACTGAGAGGGAAAACAGGGAGGATGGTGTACTTCTGAAGGAATTTTCCCCAAAATGCTGAAGGAGGAAAAAAGAGGGTTGACTCTCTACGGGGCTAAGAAAAAAATGTAAATCTGGAACAATTTCTAGGATTTTTTTTCTTTTCTTTCTTTCTTTTTTTTTTTTTTTTTTATGACTTATATTCTTATTAATACATCAGAGAGAAGGAAAGCCTCTGGCTAAAAAGTAAAACAGTTTCTCAATCCCAGAAATCACATCCAGGAACATGGATTTTTAACAAGTATCAAAAAAGCACTGTGAATAAGAAGAGAAGAATGCAGATATATCATTTTTGTTATAATAAATGTTTGGTTTCTTTTAATCCACAGAGCCCAATTATTTTCTTTTCAAACTTAGGGGTACTTTCTTCCCTCTAAATATACTGGGTATTATGCGCCTATTAATTTGAGCACTTAAAAATATCTTATATGTAATAATTCTCTCCCTCTCCCTTTCCCTCTCTCTCTCCCCCTCCTGTATCTACCCTTTATTCTATACTTTCTATCTTAAGAGGGAAATGGTTTCTATATCCTTACTCTTCCCTGTCTAGAGTAATAGCACAGCAGAGTTAGTTATTTAATCCCATCTATCTCTTTCAACATGTACTCTTAAACAGGAGGATGGAGTAGAAATGAGGATTTCCAAGCAACAAGAAACTCTACCATCAGAGACATACAAAGAGTGTGGAAGGGGGATGGGTAGAGGTGAAATAGGGATGGGGAGAGGAAGCAGGGCCTACAATTAGGCTTCAAAGGCCTTCAAATGTCATGTTTGCAAAAGTCTTTGTAGACATTCTTAAGGAAATTTGAAGGTATCTTTCTCTGTAAGAAATGGAGAACCACAGGTAGCTTTGAGGAGGAAAAAAGATATGATTAGGTAGTTTTTGGTTTTGTGTTGGTTTGCTTAAGCTTTCCGCACCTCTCAACCAGCAAAAATCACTCTACTGTGGTAGTGAAGGTGAATAGGAAGGGGAAGAAATGAAAGGCAGGAACAGCAGTTAGGGGGTTGCTGCAATACCGAAGTGCAGACCTTTGGCTTGAACTTAGGCAGCAGGGGCAGAGATGAACAGATTTAAGAAATATTTAGGTTTGATTGACCTGACTGACTTGATGGTTTTTAGAATGAGAAGAGAAAGAATGGGACAGAGATGAAAAGTTAAGCAAGTATGACTATGATTTCCTATAGTCAATGTGTGGATGATGATGTCATTAAGTGAAATAAAAAAATAAAATGCAGATGGAGGAGGCAGAAATAAAGGGAAGATTAAAAAACTGCCTTAGGGTTTACTTGCAGAATGTCTCATTTAGTATTGTGCTGGTAAATGTTAATAACTAGCTTTTCTAACAGAAAAGAAAAGAAAGCCCTGATTTTATCGGCTTTCCAATGGTGTAAATATTCCCACCACTGGCCAATCTTAAACTAGCCTTGTAGAAGTCACTTATTGCAGAGGTGGGAGGAGATAAACAGAGCTCTTCTGAGCTGGAGTGAGCTGATCCAAGAATACCACTGTTCCTGCTGGATACTCTACAAGCTTTAGGGAGCACAGTCCAAGAGCTCAGCAAGTTGATGAGACCCTATGACATAGGGTTTAAGTAAAGCGAAGGGAGTGGAGCATGTAGAAATAAAAGAAAACCAGTATCAGGGGAAATATATATGTAAGGAAAGAGGAGTCAAAAAGAGCCGTTAAAGGGGCAGAAGAGTCGGAAGAGAACCAGATTCATGCAATACAAGAAAAAACTAGTTTCAGGAAGGAAGGTGTGGCCATTAGTGTCAAATACCAGAGATCATGTAGCCTAGGGACTTAAAAGAGGTCATCAATTTAAATGGTCCGTTTTTTTTATAATGATGAAAAAGAAAGCCCAGTTGTCTCTCTATTTTTAAGGAAGTCATTAATGAACTTGGACAGAACAGACACAGTGATGGGGGAAAGAGTTTGCCTGAAATGAGCTGGAGAGGGAATGAAAGGGAGGGAGAAGAGGTGAAATCTTTCCCTTCGGTTCTTAAGAGGAGAGTGTGAAGGGAGACAGGTAGGAAGGATGGCTTTTATTTTTTTACTTTATTTTTGGAAGGATAGCTTTAAAAAAAGAATTGTAACTCATTGATCATCTCATTAATTCAGGGGAACATATCTGTCTGTAATCCAGGCTAACTTATTGATCCCACTGACAAACGGAACAAACATCTTACTCGAACCCAGAAGCAGTAATGGTTTTGATTCTTGCTTAGGTTTCGATGGGAGTCACATTAACACAGAAGGGGATTGCACTGGTCCAATTAAATTGAATTTGTAGGTATGGAGAACCTAATGCTTTATACATGGTTTACTCCACAAATAATGGCGACTCCTTATATTTTTTAAATTTGAACATCCATTGCTTGATTTGTTTTCTATGTCTAACTATGTATTGGAATTAACTGACTCAAATATGAACTGGAGTTCATTTTATTCCTTCTTTTATGAAAGAAGGATTATGTATGTATATTTTTTTTATTTTGAAGCGCTTCTTATTCTCCAGGAATTCTCAAAAAATCTAGTTATTAGGTCTTTTTAATAATAACAAATTTAGCTTGAAAGTTATTTATAGAATACTTTCTTTTTTATTCTTCACTGACTTCCTATAATATTCTTTTTCAGAGTTTCCAGGAACAAAACAGAATATGTACCAACCAAAAATACATATGTGATGAAAATTATTTATATTTTAAACAATGTATATACATACATTTATGTAGAGCAGTTAACAGATATATCAAAGCAACCTCCATGCAAGCCTTTTAGGTAATCCCTAATTTAAAAGTCTCGATGGAAAGATAAAATTGAGAGTCTCTGTAGCTCCATGACCCCTAACAGGGTCTCCAGGGTCACAGCTGCCTGAAAGGCGATTCTGTGATTAGATGATGCCAGGGTCATCTCAGAATAGAACCTCAAGCCACCAAGCTACATTTACAGAATCAGCTTCTCCAGAGCAGTAGCAACGAAGAAGATTCTTCCTATTTATTTGGAAAGGATCACGTAGGGTAGAGACTTAAAAGAGTTTTGGTGTTAGCAGGAATTGAAAAACTTAGAGAAAAGATCACTGAAGTACTCAGGAACAAATGAACCTATGACATTCAAGGGACACATTCTCTTAGGCTCTAATTTTTGGAATTCAGTTGTCCCATTTGCAAAGTATGAGCTTGGTGTCAGCTGACTTATATACCTGTATCACCTGGCCAAATCACTTAGCCTCTTGGGCTTTTTTATTAGTAGAAATCAAAGAGACTAATAAAGAGGCTTCAAACATTATAGTGTGTACATGTATTTATTGTAGGGGTTAGCAGATATTAGACACCACAGGTTGTTCTTAGTTAAAAATAATCAAGTTTGGCTTTGGGGCCACCGACTTATGAATTTAGAATCAATGGCTGTCTTCTTTCTGGGGCTTTCATCTTCTCCTTGGGCTCTCTTCCTTTCTCCAGCATATTATTATTATTATTATTATTACAGACCTTAACTGTTGCTCATTCCCCGACAGAACAGTCTAAGGGCTTACATTAGTAGGGGTGCTCTTGGGAAACACAGACTTCAAAATTCTGAAAAGAATAATTTTGGTGGTGGGATTTTAAACACTGTGATGGGTGCGCTAAGGGTGAAGGGAATGGAGAGTTGAGGAGATCTAATCCCTCCCCTAAATCACACTCGGAATGGTAACACCTCTTCTAGGAGCTTTCCTTTATCTCTAGAGGGCCAGACATATTACTTTTAGCTCTTTGCTAAACCTGGAGTTTTGAAAGTTTACCATGGGAAAAACTTTATAGGTTATGGCTGATAGTGGAAAATGATATTAATAGTCAGCTAATAACACCCTCTTTGTTTACAAAGCCATTCTTTCAATGAGCTTAATGAACAAACTTCACTTTCAGAAAACCCCTGTGAGGCAGGGAGACAATACATATTTTCACCATTTTACAGATGAAGAAATGGAGGCAGAAAGTTACCTATCATGTGGTTCAAATTTGACCCAAGAACCCAGTCTCTTCTCCTGTGACCCAGGCAAGAGGGATCTCTCTCCTGGGACCGGAGCTTCAGAAGGCTTGGCTCTTGCCCTCCTCAAACTCCATCTCTTCCTAAAGGTGAGCAGTCCGCAGGGCCAAGGGGCTATGCCACCAGAGTTCCCTACCCTAAGGCTCCTAAGTGCACTTTCCAGGATCCTCATTGAGTCTGTCCTGAGTGTTGACACAACCACTGGCCTATGCACCTGGGCTCAAGTTGTGGCCTTAACTGTATGCATGGAGGGAGCTTGTGCAGTGGAGGTTCTTCTGGAATATGATAAGGCTGGAGGTGGGAAGAGAAGGGGTCTGGGGGCAGGCTCTTCCACTCCACATTCTTGCCGAAACTCAAGTCAAACTGTGAGGAGTCTGAATATGAACTTGCCCTTCTGGGCTGCTTCCAAGGAATCTTTGTCAAGGTAGGAGACATTTATTTTACAGTTTGTTGGCTTGTTTTATGACTTAAATATTTAAACTTTAAGTATGTGGGCCTCCATTTGAAATATTGCCTCTGTCCCTCAAATGTTATGCTCCTGTCAAAGCCAAACTCAGAGGAAGAAGTTTGAGATCTGGAATAGTTGTATAGTGTTACACGACTGCGACTCTCTAGCACACTTTGAAAACCTATAGCAGCCAAAATAACAAGCCTTATGTATTTATAACTGGGACTCTGACCAATACAGTGAAAATATTAAAAGGGGGTTGGTCCACATGGTTCTGTTATTTGCAGCCTCCCTCCACTCCCAGTTTAAGAAGAGGAGCAAAAACGCTTTTCATTGGTCCTCGCAGGCAGGGAATTCCAAAGGCAGTAAGTTGCCTACTGAATACCAAAGTCGGTTTCTGGTGGAAAACAGAAACAGCCAATTATCCAGAGGACGGTCCGCCTTCCCCCACGCCCAAGGCCTGTGAAAGGAAAGACTAAAGGGTTGGTGTCAGGAGAGTTTTCAGTCTCAGGTTCTCTCCCTCCAATCCCAAAGACTGAGGAAACTAACAAAGGAAGAAAAAATGCTCAAAGTTCGCGTTTAGTAAAAGCGATTTCCACCAGTGCTGTCAGCCGCCTAGAACGTAGCAGAGACAGTCTCCCGCGCAGTCCCAAGCCCTCCATTTCCTGCTTGTCCTAGGTTGCCAGGCGCTTACCCAGGACTGGGCGATACCGGCATCAACCCCCCACATCCCAATCTTCCGCAGCCCTGCGGGGCGGGGTGGGGGGGGGGGGTTCTGCAGGACGTCGCCCATTTAAGGGGCGGGGCGCGGCTCCACGTGCTTTCTGCTGAGTGACTGAACTACAAAAACAGAGGCCGGGCAAAGGGGCGGGGAAGGAGGGGAGAAAGAACAGGCTTTGACCGATAGTAACCCCTGCGCTGTGCTCAGCCGAATCTATAAAAGGAACTAGTCGCGGCAAAAGCCGGGTAATTCCGAGGGAGAGCGAGTGGGGCCGGGGCTAACGGAGCCGACACTTCTCTCCCGGGGCGCAAGTGGGCAGGGAAGGGGGCGCCACAGGACCAGCGCCACCAGAGCCAATTTCTCTGGGCGATTTGCGCCTTTTTCTTTCTTTTCTCCTCCTCCCCACCCCAAATTGTTTTGTTTTCT
>CM053509.1:141870308-141965379 GCA_028627145.1 Eidolon dupreanum | reverse complement strand
CTCACAAAATTTTCCAAGTTCAAAAGTGGAGTTTTACCAGTTCTTTGAACAATCACATGGGAATCCAAACCTAAGTTTTGATCTATTTTGACAAAACTTAAATTTCAACTGAGGAAAGTACTTAATTTTTCATCTCCCTTTTTATTTCAGCCCATTTTTCTAATACCATAAAAATAATGGAAGCTTTCCGTTAATACCATTCTCTAGAGACACTTCTCCCAAATCAAAGAAAATGTGAAAGCATGGAGAATGTTCTGGAGTAGAACTTCTTCAGATAGTATAATAATTTTCACGTACAAAGTATCCATTTTTATATGTTCCCCAAATGCTTCTATAAAGCATTAAAATAATTCATGATAGGGAGAGTTTGGAAAACAGTGGATACACAGAGCGAATTAGTATCTACTTGAGAAAAATCAATAGAAACAGAGTGACCAGCCTTAGTGACGACCATGGTCCATGTAAGAGATAAGAATTGGTACTGTAGTCAGAGCAGTTCACAAGCCCCCTTTGCAAGGATAAACCTGGTGTTCCAGAATGATATATCTGATTGTGAAGGAGGCACCTGTGATATGTGTGTCTCCCCCAGCTGAGCATTCCAAATCTTAACTCTTATAAGTATTTTGATTTACATCCAAATAGAGGCCTGTAATGGATGCCGGACATATTTTGACTTCAGGAATATTTATAGGTCATGTGAGACAATGATTAGGTTAGGATTGGAAAAGGGTGATTGGGGTTTGGTTGTTTTAAACATCTGCTCTACAAGTCTCTGTGCTTACATTATTAATAATTAATGAAACCAAATGAAACTCAGCGGTACAGCTTTTTATTATCTTCTATAGTATTTACCTTACATGGAGAGAAGTTGGAATGTTTTTACAGCTAAATTTTTTTTTTTTTTTTTTTTTTTTAGGGATCTCCCCTCCCATAAAACAAGTTGCTAATACTATTATTTGTAGTGATCACAAATTGTTAATATCTTCATGATTTCAGTTTTTAGCTCCTAAAATAGTTAAGTGGACATTGCTTTAGACTCTTATGAACTTTTTGGATATCTAGAAAATACCAATAGTTGTGATTTTTGCATTTCTAAAATACTCTCAAATCCAAATATATTTTCATTTACTAACTGGATACTGAAGAAATAATGCAAGTATAATGCTCCTATGGCCAATTACTCCAGAATCAAATTTTAAATAAGCTTTCTGAAAATTTGTTTTATTTAACTCTTCCGGCAGAGGGCCTACACTAAAAATTGAGACCTTCTTATCTGCATAACCATAAATGCCAAAGTTATTGCAATGTTTATTTAATAGACACTATTAAATAGCAGTGTGCCAAGTACTATTCCAAATGCTTTTCAAATACTAATTTTATCTTTATAGCAAACTTATTTATTATTACTGTTTTGTAGATTAAGAAACTGGGAGGTTAACTAATTTGTCCTCGGGCATACATCTGGGAAGTGGCAGAACTAAGATTTGAACCTAGCTCGAAAGCTCCAGTGTACTTGAACTCCCACACTAACCAGTGAGGTGGTGCAGTTACAGATGCTGGGATCAGAGGACTTTCCAAGGATGCTTACTGTGTTCTGGTATGTTCATCTACTAAGTCTTTATCGGAATCAACAGCTTATCATATTTCCCTTATTGCTGTAAGTGGGTCAGCCACATTCTCTTTTGCTTGTTGGGACATTGGTTGCATAGGGATTGCAACACCATGGAAAGAACAGACAATAAGATTTACTCAATTCTCTAATTCTTGACTTGAGTTAAAATGAAAAACGTACTATTGTTTCAGTCAGATATTCGAGAATAGGTCTGTGACCTCAAAATATTTTTCTGTGCAATACACAGAAAATGGAACAACAGAGTGTTTGGCTCTAAAGGTATAAGGAACAAAAGAAAAAGGGAAGATAACTGTTAGTTTAACTGTCAATCCTAACTTTGGTGAAGTTTTAAAAAGTTGATTATAGTACAATATGATTCCTTCTTGTTTTATCCTTAATTATATTTTGGACCTTTTGAAATAAACTGTTTCTCTGTTACTGCCATTTCTGTATAGGAACCAAATTTAGCCTTTGCTTAGGCATTTTTCTCTGAAAGAAAATACAGTTTTAAAGTCTGCTTTATAAAAGTGAAATAGCATGGGAAACCATTTTTCTTATTAAGTGGTGTAGCAAGTTAGAGATAAACTCTTAGAAAACATTTCTTCTTGGTAAAAACAGTTACATTTATTGTTGATTTACTGTGTGCTGGATGTTGTTTTAAGCATTTTACCTGTAATGATTCAGTTCATTCTCATGAGAACCACATGAGGTAGATACTATCATTATCTTCCTTTTATAGCTGGGGCAGCTGTGGTATAGATAGGTTAAGTAGCATGATCATGGAGTTTGTAAGTAGTGTAGCTGAGGTTGCATCCCAAGTAGTTTGGTTTCCATGAATTTACCAATATCAGGGCAAGGACTTTGTCAAAATACCAAAGTTTTGACAATTGAAATACTAGCAAGAGGCAAAGAATGAATCTCCTTTTTCATTTGGATATTTTCACCTAAAAATAGTTCTTTGGATACGTAACCAGCACACATGCTGTTAGAGAGGTGCATTTTAGAAATATTTGAAGCCAGAGAATGAAAATTTCATATTTAAAATTGCTTTCAGGTAGACCTTTCAGTTACTGTGCATTCTATTGAGACCGATACGCTGTATTAAAGCAAAGAGCTTTTAGCCTGACAGTGGACAAAGCCGCATAAGACTTGGAAAATGAACTTTGAAATTCTGACTTCTTACATTTTGAAAATCTACTTTAAGGCATTATTTAAATGCCATCCTTCTCATAGACCCTTGTGGATTCACTCCTCCTTGCCAACATAGAGTTTAAAATTAATTATCCCTTTCTTTTTCACTCGCTTAAGATTGGATCATAGCACTATTCGTGCCATGTATTTAATTGTGTTTCTTGATGTAGTTAAGATTTGTCTTCCTTTTGAGTGTATGCTTTTCCAGGAGGAGGTCTTTCATTCATTCTCCCTAGTCCTTAATTCAACCCCCTTATTATGGCATATGGAAGGGGTTCAATAAATGCTGACTTCAATAAGTCAACGAGAATGGGAAACTAGTGTTGTTTCTTATATTCTAAAAAGGTGAAATAAAATGATGGGATAATCATAGAAAAGCATTAGAAATAGAATTACATGAGAAATAACTATAGTTAAGGTTAGGTTTTTGATTGAGAAATTTTAGTATGTACTTAAATTATCTAGGCCAGCTAACTTTTTGCAGAACAATTCTAATTCTGTTTAATTTCTCTTTCTGAGGCAGCTGTGATTTGAAAAAATGCTATAGTCTGACATTTTACATTCAAGTACTTTGATTTGGAAAATAATTTATTTTTTAAATAAGAATGAGATAATTCACTAAGTAATTTAGAATTTAAATAGTTTTTAAAAACCAAAATAACCTTTTATGCACAGGAGCAATTCTATTACTCATTGTGTGTGTGTGTGTTTAAAATTCTGCAACATTTTCTGTGCCAAATCCAACTTTCAAGAAGTATTGTGAAGTCAAAGCATTTTATCTGGCTAGTCTTAAAGTCAAGATGTTTTATTGTAACTGGTATTTATTATGGGACATTTGCTAAGGATAATTTTATATATATAAAACCAGTCAGTGGTTATTTATTAGAAGAGGATTTTTTTACTACCTTGAGTATATGATAAAAGCTATGGATTCTGTCCAGCAAAAATATGGAAAGTCATGTAAACTCCAAAATTTAGATATAATTACATATAATTACAATTACATATATAATTGTATTTTGCATATAATTCTAGAAACCCACTAAGGAGCCATGTGACCTTAGGCAAGTCATTTTACTTTTCTGAGATGCAGATTCTTCATTCATAAAATGAAAGAGGCTGAAGAACTTGACTTTTTAAGATCCCTTCAAGCTATTACATCCTCCAACTGTAGGTCTGTATTTAGGAAAAAGGGTGATCTTTTGGAGCCTCTTAGAGCTATGTCTTGAGAGACATTAGTATAACAGATGATGTGGATTTTGAGAGGTAGAAGGTAAACACCTAGGGGATGTATAAGAGGTTCCTGATGAGAGTAATAAGGGAAGAAAGGATGACGCAGGAGAGGAAGAAGGAAAGAAAGTTGTCAGAATTGCCTGTTTATCTGCATTAGGTGGACAAAGCCTTAAATAATAGAGCCAGAAGGAAATTCTTATCTGAAATGCAAAGGAAGGAAGGAGGAGTTTGTTCAGTTCAATAAATTTCAGTAGAGCAAACATGATGTAGTGAAACATAGTGAGACATTGTCCTCATCTCCAACCCACTATTTGGAGAATCACTCTGAAATAAAATATTTATTTGAACTCTCCATCCTAGATATCACCATTTTGGATATAGATTTTGCTTCTTATGTTGCAGTCCTGTTAAGCCAGTATGTAATAAAAAGGAAAGCTAACTGACCCTAAGACTCATTCATCCTCCAAGAAAGGAATGCCTATGCCCATCTTAGAGAATTGGAAGAATCTTATAAGGATATTTCTAAATACCTTGAAAGACTCTCCTTGGGGGTAGGTGGGCAAAAACAAAGCTTTCTAAAGTATTGCGATGAATTTGTTTTAGAATCATAATAGATTAGGACTGGAAGGAAGAAGGGAGAAGAAGGAGCAAGAAGTTTCAGTACTGGGGGCATGGGAGAGGAAAGGAGCTGTTAAGAGGTTGTTTGGGTTTCATATCCTTATTTACACTCGCTCTGCAAAATTCCTGTAGGATGCCAGGTTGGGAATAATTGTTTTTGCCAAGAATCAAATCAAGCTTATTTCCTTTAAGAAGCAAGTCCCCAAGAGTATAGCAGCTTGAAATTGATTTCATTTGGTATTTTGATGATCCAAGTTTGACATAAAGGGAACACTGATGGAAGGAGCAGCTTTCTTTGGAAAGGCATAAAGTGAAGACTCAGATTACTGAGTTTAGCCTGACCTGTAAACTTTTCTCCACATCCAGAGGCAGGGCCTTGGGATGGAGGTGGCAGTTTATCTTAGCTGGGTGAGGTGTGATCTCTGGTACTGGAATCGGGAGGGAAGAAGAAGACATAATATTACATATACACATATAAATTATGTATGTAAATTAGATGAGTTAATATATAAAAAATACCGTTAAACCGAAATTCGTTTGTTCAGCAAATAATTTCAAACATCATGTAAAGTATACTAGGTGCTGAATAAATGTGAAAAGACTAGACTAAGGATCTGCCATCATAATGCTCTTTAGCTGGACATTCAAGGTTCTTTAAAATAAGACTGACTTTTTTTTGACAACTTTGTCCCAGATTGTAAAAGGCATACACAAAGGAACTACACCTGGTTTTCTCTAGTGATCAGCATGTTGTATAGCTCAGTAACTCTTTGTTGCCTGAATCTCCCTCTACAGGTTTTCCTCGTTTCTCTGACTTCTACTTTAAGAACACCTTCTTGCTATTTTTTGGCTCCTCTTTGTTCTGGAAACTCACATCTATCTTCTGTAGTTGCTTTTGTTTGCACTATACCCTCTATTCATATTCCTCACCGACTGAAATTGTACCCATTGACCATGGGTAGATGAGAGCACAGTGCGGGTTAGGTCTCCCCTACTTTACCTCATTAAATCTTCACTGTAACCCTGAGATAGGCAGCATATAGGCTTCTCAAGTTATTTAAATTGTAATCATCAATATATTTTAAAAATTAATGTCATATTGGTCTTCTAAACTGAAAATTGATATCAGTTGTCTCAAATAGAAGGTAATTTTAAAAAATAATTAAAATAAATCAATATTTTTTAAACAGTCTGTATAATAAAATTGCTTTCCAAGGTGCTAGTTGACTCTGAAACTTGCTCTCACTTTGTTAAAAAGGGAAATTAGCCTGTGTTAAAAGAAGTGTTGAAGAGAAGACCAAAAAAAAAAAGACTTTCTTTTTAATATAATAAAATTTTTATAAAGGCCAAAGAAGTGCTGAAAAGAATAAAATTTTCTCATTATGTGATTCATTGTTTAATGCTGTGCCTGTCCGTCTCCTAAAATCTTCTAAGTACTGCTTAAATTTATCTCATATAGCTCGCCTGCATTTGGGGAAATACTGAGGTGGCCTCGTTTTTCAGATGATGTCCCTGATACAGAGAGAAGTTAAGTAACTTGCTCATGGTTTACAAATCTCATTAATGCTAGAGCCAGGGATTCGAACTCAGTTCTGATACACTCCGGGCAGTTTCTTTCTTCTTTTTTAAATAATTTTTTTCATTTTTCAATTACAGTTGCACTATACCCTCTGGCATACAATATTATGTTTGTTTCAGGTTTACTACATAGTGATTTATATACTTACGTATCATCTGAGGTGATCACCCTGATAAATCTAGTACCCGTCCTACACCATACGTAGTTATTGTAATATTATTGACTATATTCCTTATGCTATGCTTTGCATCCCCATGACTGTTTTGTAATTGCCAATTTGTACTTTTTAATCCCTTCCTCTTTTCCACCCCTCCCCCTCAACTTCCCTCCTCTCTCTGGACAGTTTTCTTAGACTCAGAAGATTATCTCTTGTAGCCCTTTCATCATGAAGACTTGTTTTCTGTTCTGTGGCTCAAAGTGATAGAATGGCTTGCCTGAATTCACTCCCCAGCTGTCATTAACTGGAAATTGAAATCTTGGCCTCTTACCTCTTTAATCCAGGCTTCTCACTATTATGCTAGAATTTTGGGTAGTATTTACAGTGTTCTTTTAGGAGAGAAAAAAAGAGTCTGTAAAAGTCTATCTTGATCAGCTTAAAGTGGACACTGAATCCTTGATTACTGGACTGGCCTCATTATTTATTCTGTCTCTTGGTCCAGTTTGAATCTTCATGGGTTTTTCAACTGTATTTTTTTGTCTCTCAAGTAAGAATTACTCTTTGGTGATAGGTTCGAATTAGAAGGAAATCGCTACAGAAGTCCTGAAGGGTGAGTCTTTCCTAGGAACTGTTTCTTTTATGCAAAAGTACAAAACCCTGTGCAAATTTTGGCCAGTTAAGATTGCGATTCAAGGCAGGGTTCTTTTTTTTTTTTTTTTTTTTTTTTTAACTGTAATGATTGTGTTAATTGTAGTAAGAATCTTGAGTTTAAGATAAAGCCTTTGGTTGATCAAGTAGTATTTTATTCAGTTGTCATTCCTGTTGCAGAATTTGCAAATGGGAATGAGTGCCATTTTCCAGTTTGCAACTCTAGTCACATTTCACATGATCGCAGTGTGGCTTTCTTCTCTGCCGAGAAAATAGAGGGTTGTCTGACACTTGGGTCAAATGGCCTCCATTAATGGGAGTGGATGTGCCTCTGGGGGTTGCAGAGACCAGCAAGACACTGTCCTTAGGCAGAGCTCCATCTGGGGACTCCCTGGTGCTCACTTGATGTAGACAGGCACATGGGCACTTGGGGGATTGAATTGTTAAATGCCATTATAAAACAGTTTGAAAAAAGGAGGCTGTCACGAGTTCCACCCAATAGTTTAGTTTCATCTTTCCTTGAGTACTTACTAATCCCACACAGAAAATGTCTGATTTGTGAAATTCTTAATGGTAGTAGCTCTTTCTAAAAAGAATACTCAGAATCATGAGGGAGGTAGATGGGGTAAAAGGGGTCAAATATGTGGTGACAGAAAGAAATCTAACTATGGGTGGTGAACACACAATGCAAGATATATATAGGCTTTACTGCTAAATTGTATACCCGAAACTTACTGGATTTCGTTAACCAATGTAACCATAATAAAAAATAAATAAATAAATAAAATATAAATATAAATATTAAATGAAAGTAAAAAAAGAATCATAATATTGGAATAATATGGATCCATTTCTTCTGGACGAATCCTTTCAGACCTCAAATAATGGAATTAATATTTCCAGTATTTAAAAAAAGAGGCTATCATCCTTTGGTTTTTGTTTTTCAGAATCACAATTATGTCTTTTTAAACTTGTGATTTGATTCTTCTTTCTCCTCTTATTTAGCAAGGCAGTCAGCAAAGGGGTTTGTTTTGGTTATCGTAAAGAAGTTGTTCAGCTGTCAAGTTGAGAAGGCAGGACTTAGATCCTGTGCCTCTGTGCCTGCCCTAGAACCCCGACTACATTTTTACCTGGTCCTTGCCACCCTGCAGAAACAGAGGTGTCTGCGACACATGACATGTGCCTGCACTGTTTCAAGAGCTGGTTGATGAAAGAGGATGATCTGAAGAAGGTTGCTGGATTTGGTCACATACAATGAGCTAGAACTGTACAAGAGCCTGGAGATTAGATAACTGGTTTTGGCAAGGTAAAGAGAATAAAGTGTTCGGGTAGCGGAATTGTATTCAGATATCAATATGCTTCATTAAGTGAATTCTTGACTTGAGCCTGTGCCTTTAGAGTTCAGTGCTGCTCACCAATGCTGACAATTCTGGTATTTGGGGTGGAGCCCCTAGGGGAGGTGCTCTTGTGGGCTGGCATGTTTACAGGGCTTCTGGAGCCTCAGTTTAGCAGATTGCAGGTTTTCCTTTGCTTGCATGAAGTCGATGAAAACGAAGGTCTTCCCAACAAATTAGAGTGCCTTTGAAGAACAAATTAAATGCACTACTGCTCGAACTTGTATTTCTTTGAAAACAGCTGGAAATTTTGTCATGGTTTTAGCCTATCTGAACCTTTACTTTCAATGAAATTTCTAATTTGTTACTGTAGTGAACCTGTTTTTAACTGTTTTTTTTTTTTTTCCCCCATTTTACCTATTGTTTTCCCCTGTTCTTGAGGTCTGACTTTAGCGGACCTCATTCCACAAATGTTGATGGAGCATCGGGTCATCCTGGGCACTGGGCTCAGTGTGGAAGAAAATAAGGTGTGAAGGCACATTCACTTGCTGCACATAACTTATAATTTAGCAGGCAACACCTGATAAATTGGTAAACTGGAGAAGATTATAGGAGAGCTGAAAAGATGGAGGAATTCTAAGGCCCAGAATGTGAATAGGTAATTGACCTAGAGGCTGGAGAAGTGGAGCAGAGAGGAAAACTGAGCCAGGTGCTGAAGGAAGGTGGCAGTGTGCCTGTGTGGGAAACGGGAGCTGACTGCTGTGAGTGTGGAGAGCATAGTGTAGGTGAGTGGTGGGGACCCCTATAAAGGGGTTTTAGGTAAAACACAATGCCAGAAGTGGCACCAGAATACCAGGGTCACCCTTTCATATCTCCCACTGAGCTGAGCACTGGAGAAACTCCAGTTTGTTCTGGAAAGGGCTTTAGGAGAAATGGGACCTCCTGTGGACAAAGGAGATAGAAGAGGGGTTCCTTAAATAAGGAACCTCTCTGTGCCCTACCCTTAATGAATGCTTTACTCTGTGAAGTCAGAAGCACTAGTCATAATAACTACCATTTACTGGATACCTATTTTGTACCGGGAACAGGCAACATGTTTTATATGCCTTACTAGCTCTATTTTATGGAGAGGGTACAGGAGCTCATAGTCCCTAGGGTCCCAGAGCTGCTGAGTAGTAGAGTCAGGGTTCAAACCCAGTTTGCTCTGATTCCATAACCTTCCTACTTTCTACTAGGCCATTCAAGAAAATAAAAAGAGTTAAGCATATTTGGGGATGTTTGCCACATAGTAGTACAGGCCCAAAGGAAGGTGAAGGCAGTGAAGGAATTTGGGTTTGTCTGTCCTTCAAATCCTTGGAGCACTTTTATAAAAATAAGCCTTTTAGTCTGGGAAAGGTTGACTGTCTGAAGATGTTGACCCTTTAGAGATGCAAGCTGAACAGAATGTTTTTTGCTGATATAGTTACTAAGCCTTTTATCCTAAAATTCTCTTGGATAAAAATCCTCCTACAACCACAGAGAATGTTTCCCAGTCAAGTTTTTCTGCAAATAAAGGACTGTTCATGGAGGCTTGTTTGCTTGTGTGTCTATAGCTCACGGTGTTTATAACTTCAATAGTTTCTTCCCTGCAGGTCTTCTTATTTTGGCATTATGATCATGATTGAAATTTTTTTATTTTTATTTTTCTGTGACAGGTTGATTTCTTTTCTAGGCAAAAGGTCTTTTTTTCCTGTATTCTATGTACCCCCAACTAGGAAAAAAGCAAATAGTTGTATTGTTTGATGAAGTCTTCCTTTGAAGGTTGCTTTCTGTTTGTTGAGCGGAAATCAGCTTGGGAAGAAGGGCTGTCTCTAACATTTTGTTAGAATTTCTCCATAATTCTACAGTGATGAAACAAGAATGGTTACAGGACAGATTTGTTTTCAGAAACCCTGGCTCTTGATAGTTTTAGAAGTCCTGAGACTGTTTAGATAGGAGGAATTGGAATGCTGAGAGTGATAATAAATAGGATCTTTAGTCATCCAAATATCAGTGACATGATGGAAATAGAATTAAATCTTTTGAGTCTTCTTTTAAATAGAATTGTTGACAGCATGAGAAATTGTGCTTCTTAAAGGCCAGTTACAGATTTATATGGTATTCATAGATCTCTTCTAACTTTCAGCTTTTCATTTCATAGCCCTCATTTTGAAAATTAGCTATTAACAAACAGTTTTGTCCAGGAAATCAAATATATATTCCAGGGCAAAAGAAGAGTATGCAATTATTTATAAACTTATTGCTATTAATAACCAAGTAAAAATGATGTACTTGGTAATTTCGAAAAAGTCCTTCTAAGTTATAGATTGTTGGATCTGATAAAATTCACAGGATCTATATTATTTAACTGGGTAGTATGATAGCAGAGCCTTTTTTAGAATGATAGGATTCTTCTAGAATGATAGAATGGCTAATTTTATTCTTGAAGGTCTTCACAACTTTTTGCCTCCTCAAATGTGAGTATTTAAATGTTAACAGTTCAAGTAGAACAAAATTTCAGGGACACCTTACCAGCTCATGGTCTATCTGCAGGCCTCTAAGGGCCTAATGGCAATGAAGGACAGTTTCACTGAAATTGCGAATCTACAGGATGGTTGAGGAATGTGAGGGGGTAGAATTTAAGGGTTAGCAAGGATGGCCTTAAGAGTAGAGAGCTCAACAGCAACTGGAGGCCAGAAAAGTTAAACTGAGGCCATTAATTAATACAGCTCATAAATCAGCCTGGGAGAAATCACAAGATGACTCAAAATCTCCTCCCATCAGCACAGCAACCATGCCCTGTCTTCAGTCATGACTGCAGTGAGCGTGTTTCAGCCTGGCCTTCTGACTTTCAGTAACCTCATTATTCTTTTTCCTGAATGTGGCTGTTGATTCAGAGACATAAGCTCAAAGAGGCAATTAAAGCAAACCTTTTTCAATGCAAGCATGCTCTGTTGGGCATACAGTTTTTGTATCCTGATTCTTCAGGAGCCTCTGCATCTCTCTGGAGATGAGATGCATAAACATCTGTAATTCTTGCTTTTGCATGAACATCTCATGAATAGGCAATAAGCTGAGCTTTAGTATCAACACATTTTCAATTCATATGTGATATAGTTAAATCCTGCCTTAAATCTGCCTCCTGCTTTGTACATTATTGGCTAGCTGTTTATTGATATAAGACATGTAGAAACAATTTCATCAAGAGAGATACTGATTGCTGTTGTGAGAAATATCAACTTCTATCTCACTTCTGGTAACTGTGCAAATTTGTCAAACAAAGTAGAATACATAAACACACATTAATTAATTAAAGTTTAGAGAAATAACTGTCATAAAGCCACTGTTTGAAGGATGAAAATTACTTGCTGACTTCACATTCTGAGTGTATGAACTATTCAGATAGTACTTGTAAGAAAAATGCGCTCAGAAAAATAGTTGTAGGAGAAATATTGTAGTAGGAAAGGGCATGTAACAGTTGTTGAAAAGTTATTTCCTGAGAAGGCTGGGGCCAGCTCTAACTCTGGGGTGTGACACTGGGCAAATCATTTGCTCTTGGGGGCTTCAGCTTCTCTAAGATTGGAGCAGGGGTATGGTGAGAATGGGTCTCCAAAACTCCCATCGAATTCTTTCTATCTGCCAATACAGCAAGATTTAATGTTTAAGAAAATGTAATGAGAAAAATATGCATTCACACTGCTACCAGAAACTCTTAGTTTGTGCAGTAACAAAAGGGTTGGTTGGTGTTCTTCTTTCAAGAACACTAGGATCATGTGATGCTGTGCCCTCCAGCTTTAGAGTTGATCTTTCATCTAAGGAAGACATGCTGAAAAGACATGGCAGTCATAGGAAGTAGTTCCTGTTTTTCTTTTGGCTTTGCTTCATAGGGGGAAAAACCCTTCCTACCTTGTCTTTTTGACATGTCTTCCTCTTCCTTATTCTTCCTTTTTTAAATTTCTCATCACTCTTTGAGACTTACAAGTTCAAAAGGGCCAAATATTTTGGTGAAGCAGAGGTGTGGGTGAGCAGTGTAGTAGGCGTTGACTGGAGTCACCATTTCTGCCTTCGCACCAAGCTTCCTGTGAACCTGCATGTTTTTCTTTTGCCATTATCACTGTCTGACATTTCAGGTTTAGGTTTAGGGAAATGTTAAAGAATTCACAGTCTCAGCTATCACTTGCAAGTAGCATATGGCCTACCCTCTCATTTCACTGTCCCAAAGGTACTTCCTCAGAAAGGAGTTACCCCTCCTCCCCATGACTTTCTGTCCCCTTACTCTGCTTTATTTACTTCAATGTTCCTACCACCCACTACCTTAACAAACCACTGTTATTTGTCTATTTTCCACTCCCTTGCTAGAATAGAAGTTCCACGAGAACAGGAACTTTGCTGCTTTTGTTCACTGCTGAATCTCCAGTGTCTAGAACAGAGCGCCTGGCACAGAGTAGGTACTCAAGAAATATTAGTTGTGACTAATTGGGGCCTTGTAGAATTAAGGTTGCAGTTGTTTGTTGAATGACTAGGTGGTGAATTGTTTTATTCACTATTCACCTTTGTAGGGAATCACACAATAATCAAGCTTTACACTATGCCATTCTTAGGTCTTCAATGTATGATTTGACTTGTAGAGTATGTTAAATATTATAATACAAGGCAAGTATTTTTTGGGGTGAGAGGAAGTCAGGTTATTGTTGTATAATTTACATATGGTTAAATTGATTCTTTTTAAGTGTACAGTTTGATGAATTTTGATAAATGTATTATAGTTGTATAACCACAACCAAGATCATAACATAGTCTGTTTCTATCACTCAGTGCTCCTTTGCAGTCTGTCTTCTTACCTACCCATCACCACTGGCTACTATGGATCTGATTTCTGTCCCTAATGTTTCACTTTCACAGAATGTGAAATATAAGTGGAGTCATATAATAGGTAGTTTTTTGTGTCTGACTTATTTCTCCTGTGTTTAAATCTTTCGAGATTCATCCATTTTGTTGCATATATTAGTAGTTCGTTCCTTTTTTATTGCTGGGTAGTATTCTGTTTTCATTCATTTATTAGTTGATGGACATTTGCATTATTTCCAGTTTGGGCTACAAATATTTATGTACAGTTGTGTGAACACATACTGTCATTTCTCTTTGGTAAATATAGTAGTGCCCCCTTATTGGGGATTTCATTATCAGTGATTTCAGTTACCAGCAATCAACCATGGTCCAAAAATATTAAGTGGAAAATTCCAGAACTAAACAATTCATAAGTTTTAAATTGTGTGCCATTCTGAGTAGTGTGATGGACTCTCACACCATCCCATTCCATCTTGGCTGGGATATGAAACCTCCCTTTGTCAAGCGTATCCACAATTTATATGTTCCTTGCCTGTTAGTCACTCAGTAGCCGTCTCAGTTATCACATCGATTGTTATGTATTTCAGTGCTTGTGTTCACATAACCCTTATTTTACTTAATAGTGCCACATTCACATAACTTGTACTACAATATATTTTTATAATTGTTCAACTTTACTATTAATTACTGTTATTAATCTCTTATGGTACCTAATTTATAAATTAAACTTCATAATAAGTATATAAGTACAGGAAAAAACATTGTATATGTGGACTTCAGTACTACATGTGGTTTTAGGCATCCCCTGGGGGTCTTGGAACACATCCTCTGTGGATAAGGGAGGACCATTGTCCCCAGGATGGGATGGCTGGTTTTTATCACCAGTCTGTGTATAACTTTATAAGAAACTGCTAAACTATTTTGCAAAGTTGCTTTTCCATTTTCCATTCCCATGAGCAGTGTGTGAGAAAGTTACTTCACATTCTTGCTAGCACTTTACAAAATTTTAGTAGTTCTAGTGGTTGTGTATAGTGGTAGCTTACTGAGGTTTTAATTTTCATTTCTCTTCAACTAATGATGTTGGGCATCTTTGTTTATATTAGAAGGTCATGTTTTAGCAGGTCTGTTGTATTTTCTAGATATGAGTAACTTAATATTAGTGGCATTTAAAGTGAAAATTTCTTTAAAAATTTGATAAAGTTTTAAACAGTCACTTCTGCCAGGTTCATACTGTATGAAAGATGGTTAGGGTGTAGGAACTCTCTGTTAAATTTGGGCAAAGGGTGACCCATCTGGGTGGCTGATAACAAGACCCAGAAGGAGTGTACCCAGGACTTGAGCATGAAGCTTGGCAGAAAGCCAGTTTCATAGCTCCAATGGCCTTGGGAAGGCCTGCCCCATGCTTAGCTAAACCTAGTGTTTGTGGGAAGCAGACTCAGGTCCAATTATATTTTTCCGGATGCCCTAGGAGTCACCTGGGAAGCTCAGCGGTCCTTTGTGGCCATCACATAGAGTTCCTGCTGAACATAGAGTTCCCTCTCTTGGGACAAATTGCTTGAGTTAGTTAATCAAGCTTGAGAAATCAGTTATCGCAGGTCCAGGAATGCCACCACCCCTATATTCTGAAGCCCTATTTCTCATGTCCATCTCTTAATTAATTAAGCAAACAGTCCCTGAACGTTTACTACATGCCTGGTGCCATTTTTCATACTAGGGAAAACAGCGATTAGGGAATAGGAATGGTCCCTGTCCAGCCTCAAAACGTGGGAGCAGTGCTGCCCAGGAGAACAGGCTGCCCTGGGCACACCTGAGAGGGGCTCCTAACTGAGGTGTCAGTGCAGGGGAGGGGATCAGGAAAGGGGATCAGGTAAGTGGAGACCTAAGGTTGAGGAAGAGTTAGCCAGGCCTGCAGTGTTTCGGGGACTGGGGAACACACCAGGAAGTCCCAGTGACAGGAGAGAGTGTGGTCCTTTCAGAGCCTGTAAGTAGTTTTCTGGGGCATCAGGCAGTGGGGAGTGGTGGGAGAGGAGGCTGGAGGGAGTCATCAGGGACACCAGGGGAACTACAGTGAGGATTGAACTTCATCCTCAGGGTGGTGGGGAGCCAGCAAAGGGTTTTAAGTGGGGGAGTGGCATCTTCAGCTGTCTGATTTAGTCAAAGAACTTTGATTGCTCTGTGATAAATGGGTGGAAGGGGGAAAGGCTGGAGGCAGGGAGACCAGTGAAGTGGTTGTTGTGGGGTGAGAGTGGCCTCTCCAAGGACAATGCCTGTGAAGTGGGACCCTTTCCAGCCAGTAACTGGAAATGTGTGGGAGGGTAAAAGCGAGTGCTCCTAGCGTTGAAACATTGAGAAATCTAGTTCGTAGTACTGCCTTCCTTTTGTTTTTGGTCAGTTTGTTTACTTCTTGGAAAACTGATGTAGAAATGTCCCTTTGGCTTCAGTTACCTGAGCAGAGGGGTTTGGGCTTTGCCAAACCCTTTTCTTTGGACAAAATTGCTCTTCCCAGTGATCACTGTGCTCTGAAGTGGGAGCAGGAAATTATGTAGGTGGCCAGGGCCATGCCAAGGTGGGTGTGGGAAATGAGGCAAGAAACCTGCATGTTTGCACCCAGCAAAACCAGAGCAGCACCTTCTACTGCTGCTCTGGGCTTCTTGATAACCACTCTTGAGTATCTACTGCAGGGTCCCTAGGGTCAGAACCCATATCTGGAGACCCGGAAGCTCTCATTTTAGGAAAATACTCTCCTGAAAAACTCCTCTTGGCCTTTGTCTTCTCATGAATCTTCTACAGAGGTGCGTCTTTCTTTCCTCTGAGATTCTCCACTCAGGTTTAGAGGAGACAATTCTGTGCTCTAGTTTGGCCTGGGGACTCCAACGCTAGGCTATTCATATTTTGTCCTTTCTGGTTTGCCCTTCCTATCTTTCCAGACTCCTATGGTACATTCGCTAGAAATAATGGAATAGAAAATGTTTGGACAGCACTGACAAAACGGAGAAAGATAAGTTAGACAGGAACTAATTTCTTTGGCACTTTTAATGTGCCAGGTACTGTGTTGAGAAATTACTTACATCATCTCATTTAATCCTTAGAACATTGTGCAAGGTAGGTATTGTCATCCCCATTTTATAATGAGGAAATAGGTGCTCAGGGAGCATAAAGGCTTGGCCAAGTGTTCACTGGTGGGAAGCTGGGGTTAATTCATGTCTGGGCTCTTTCTATTAGGTTAATTTACCTTTTTAAATTTCAAACTTGTGCTCTAAAACTTCCCATTTGTTACCTTGGGAATCCGAAAAGATTCACGGTAGCTTCTAAACACCAGCTAAGTGATTTTTGGAGAGCAGCTTTTGAATGAGAAAAATCTGGGTAATTATTTCTTTTGCTCTTTCTGGAATGCAGGTTCGGTTGACGGGCACAGTGGCATTCCGACTGTCCGTGCTCAGACGCCCGTTATCTTTTGACAACACATTGCAAACTGACGCAGCGCTGGTTTAACTCTTCCTCTTTTTTGGAGTGAGAACCTTTGGGGGTCTGATTTGTTGGATAGTCAGTGAATTAATGTGAATACTTAATGAAGAGGTCATTACTTCTCAGATGCTGCAAATTCCCTCCACTCTCTTGTCTAGATGTTTTTCATCCAAGTCTTTGTGAGGTGGGAGACAAAAGGGCGAAATCCTGCTGGAGGTTGACCTTTGCATTGAGCTCACAGATTTGGACTCACAGATTTTTAGTCTACTACTTGGGTTTGTATCCACAAGTGGTCACTACATTCTTAGCTCTTTTTGCTGTCTGTTCCTCAGGCCTGATATTCCACTCCCACTTTTACTCCACTAGAAGCCACGGCGATTAAACTGAGCCATTTTAGAAGTAAAGCCGGTTTCTAGTTTTTGCTGAGGGTTCATGACTACGGAGTGCCAGCAGGGCCTAGCTTTAACCTGTGTATCCCTCCCTTCCTCTTCCACTTTTCATTTTTCTGCCCCTTTTCCATCTTTAACTTTATATGACTCCTTGAGAATATTCCAGCATTAAATAAATATAGTTGTTGAGTGGGCAGTTGAGACACACAGATATGTTGTATCCTCTGTTTACAAGAACCTCCCCTTCTTCTAGGATGGTGAAACAGTCCTCCAAGGAGGCACCTGTGACACCTGACAAGGAGTAGCCAGGCCCTGTGTGCAGGTGCAGATGGAGCACGGCCAGAGCATGCAGATGTCTGGACAGTGGGAGCTTGTCGGTTTCACAGGCGATGCTCTCTGCCTGCCTTAGCTGACTTGTTTCTCCACGGGATGTTATTTTCTTTCCACAGACACACAGCACTGGGGTTGTCTTGTCACCTGGGAGCCAGGTGTTTATAGCATTTCCTTGGTTTTCATTCACGGTCATCTGAGACACACTGGCTTTCCCGATTCAGGAACTGCTTTGTCAATGATGCCATTTATCATTTGAACAACTCAGCTTTGTGGCCAGATGAAAATGTAATCTGCGGAGAATTTCAGAGAATAACATAAATTATTCCAGGTTTGAGGCAAAACTTAGAAATGTTGCTGACATTTTATGTGAGGGGAGGCATTTTCTTAAGGGAAAGGAGGTGGGTCTCTGGGATTCCAGTAAACCATATCCAACCTCAGTGTTTTGACCACCTAAGATTGCTCACTTAAATCTGTTCATAAGTGTATGTTTCACTCCCAAATGATCACACCGATGAAGCTAAAATGAGTAGGATTATAATGACTAGCTCTGGGCTGCTGCCAAAAAAACCTCCAGAATCCCCTGTTTACAGGAGAACTCTGAGGCCAGAAATCTGGGATTCATGACCTGTTGAGAAGCATTCCTGACGCAGACCTGGGTGTTGAGGTCTCAGGTGAGGGGGCTGGAGCAATAGCCCTCCCTGGCGTATGGCTTTGCAGCAGTAACTGACAGTGCTCTCCCTGCTTTATCTTTCAGTTAATGACCAGCCACAGAGTCCCTGCCTTGAGCTCTGGCCGCTGCCTCCACGGGCTCCCAGCCACACTCAGGTTGCTGTGAGTGTCAGCTGAGGTGACATGGCTTGTTGGCCTCAGTTGAAGTTGTTGCTGTGGAAGAATCTCACTTTCAGAAGAAGACAAACAGTAAGCTTGAGTTTCTCTGGAGGGTGCTCCCATGCTTTTCTTCATGGCTTTGAGTTGGGGATTGGAGGTGGGAGGAAAGGGAGTGTACTTGGTTTCCTTAAAGCGATTGAATGAGTGTGGCCACCGTAGTCCTGGTGGACACAGGACTTAGTGGTGCTGATATGGCTCCATCACTTATCGTAGATTTACAACTTGATAGAAATGTTAGCATTGGTTGTGCCAGAACTTGGTTATAAAGTAGGCATTCAGAAAATCCAGATACATTTATTCAAATTTGTTTAGATGACCACTGAAATGAAAACACAGTGTTTAAAATTCTCACAGGGAACTCCTGTATAATCCATCAGGAACACACGCATTCAGATTCTAGTTTGAGAAACACTGCTTTTGTTTAGCCTTTCATGTTACAAATGGGAACTGGAATCCCAAGGTCAATAATGAGAGAGCAGGAACTAGAATCTATTTATCTATGTATCCTACCTGTCTTAGTAATAATAATAATGGAAAAATATAAAACCTAATATTATATAAGAAAAGCAAACACTTAGAATGAGCTTCCATGTGCCAGGAGCTAAATAGTGTGCTATTAACTGGTTTAATCTTTTTACGACCCCACGAAACACTGTTATTTCTTTGTTACAGCTGGGGAACTTGAAGCACAGAGAGAGGTTAAGTAATTTGTCTGAGGTCCACAGAAGCACATGTAGGGTTTAAATCCAGATCATCTGACTTCAGAGTTGGTACTTTAAACAACTATGTCAAATTGCTTTTCAGTGGTATCATTTTTTTTTTTTTTTTCTATCTCAAGATTTTGAAGTTTCTGATTTCTTCTTCACCTTCCCCCCTGCCTTCCATGGCTCCTCCCAGGTTCTGGTGTTCTCAAGTCCCACATGTTCATTTCTCATCTTCATTTCTTAGCTACTGTGTGATCCAGATCTCCTGCCTTTTCTCATCCTAGTGGCAGCAGCCCACATGACGAGAAACTGTCTCTGCTGTGGTGTGTCTATTAGCCAGTGAGTAGTGGAAAGAACTGTATCATATTAGCAATGAAAGGAGGTCTCATGGGTAGTGCAGTCCAAGCCTCTCATTTTACAGATAAGAATACTGAGACACAAAGCAGGGAAGGGATTTCCCTAAGGTCAAAGAATCAGGAGCACAGGGTCCTGGAAAAGGATGTGGGGTTGGGCCATCCAGACTGGGCCAGTCTCGCTGGGCTTGAGTTTGTTGCTTATTGCTTAATATAGCTTATGGATTTAAAAAGAGTTAAGATTCGAGAGATAGGCAGGCTTAGTCAAAGGCAATTTGTGGTCTTGTGGCATAGTTTCCTGTTGGAGGAGGAAGTAGTACACAACATCCTGACCCAAAGGGGCTTTTCTAGAAGATGTATTACTGCCTGCTAGCTTGTCCTTGTTACCTCCCTTCCTGATTTCTAAAGGAACTGTATTTGCTGAACCAGAAAAGTGGCTTATTTCAGGTCGGAGATGCTTAGATGGTCAAAGCTGGAACAATCTGGCCTGCGCCCTGGACGGTTGTGAGGGAAGGGGCCTGGGGTCTAGAGCAGGTCAGTCATGGAACTAGTACCAGAACCAAATTCCTGGTAGTCCTATAGGCACAAGCCCTTTTCAGCAGGCATTGCTTTATCTGCACTAAAGGTTTAATGTCCCTCGATCTTAGGTTCTGACTGGTAGCTACTTCCCCATCCACCTGGCTTGGATTTCAAGATTATGTTACTGAACAGTGAGACCCGTTAAGGGTTTTGGTGCTGCTTTGTGAGCTCACATAGTCAGAACCAGTCCTGTCCATCAGGCAGGGAAGAAGTGAGCAGCTCCATGGCAGTTCTTGCCCACAGTGTATGGGAAATCAGTGCTCATTTCCCTTCCGAGATCCTGGAGTGTACCCACGTGGCCCCAGAGCCTGGCACCTGGGATTTGCTTAATAAGTATTTGCTGAGTGAATAGTAACTGTGTTAAATGGGGCATTAGTTTGTAGGTTTAAGGATGCTCCCCTGCTCTAGGGGCCCGGTGTGCTGCTGCTGGTGAACAGAAAGTTGGGACCTGAACAGTATGCCCCAGAGCTACCTTGTTGAAAGGGGCACTTTACCCTTGCATTCTGTGTCCTTGGAGATGAATCCTGGGAACCTCTCTCTGATATCCGCATTGTGCATTCTCAAGGGGACCATCAGCCGGGGTTAGCTTTCTGCTGTTCTTGTTGGGCAAAGAATACTTTGAAATTGAGTTGCGAAAGTTGGGTGCAAAGCTCAGTTTGGGTCCAAAGTAACGGTTAACTTGTGTGGGTGGCAGTCATTCAGTGCAAACAGGGCTTGGAACAGGAAGCTGGAGGGGCCTCAGAGTTTTCAGGATGCTCATCAGGTTTAGGCTGAGCCAGAGGCCAAAGTCTTCATGGAACAGATGGGACAGAGTGCGGCCATATAGCCTCCTTTTTTTTTTTTCTTTTATTTTGCCTTTGCTATTAAATATTTTATCAAATATCTGACTACCATGTGGCTGAGAAAATAGGTAATTCTAATTTTTGTGTGAATTAGAATATCAGTATTTGAGCATTGTTTAATAATAAATATACTAGCAAATTAATAAAAATTAAAACTGTTTAAAGCCATTAGAGAATTTTACAGAGTAAATGGAAACTTCTATATCTGCTTTCCACTTCCAGATTCACCTGATACATTTCTTCTCTGTCCTTAGTCCAGGCTTGGCAGTGATGGTTCAGATCCAGATAATAATTATAATTATTATCTAATTCTAAATTGATTCTAATTCCAGCTTGGCCACTATATGCCATTGGGTTTAGGGAAAATCATTTCTCCTAGGTTTTAGTTTCTCCTTCTAAGGAGTGAAGAACATTAGAATAAATAGCCGTTTTTTTTTTGTTCGTTTGTTTCATTTGGGTAAATATTTATTGACCATCTACTACATTTGGGACAGTGAGCTGGGTATATAGTGGTAAACCAGACAGACATGACCCCTGCCCATATAGAGCTTACAGTTTAGTGAGGGAAGCAGATATGAAACACATTATCACATAAGTAAAAAATTATAACAAACTGTGATAAGTGTTATGAAAAAAAACCCAAAAAAACAAAACCCAAACTGTGGTACTGTGTTAGATACTACCAGGCTGTGGAGAGTGACTTAGCTTAGAATGGAAGGTGAGAGCCCGAAGTTCCAGCAACAGTTAGCCAGGGGAACATCGAAAGCCCAGAGATCAGGGGTGCTGTAGTCCAGGCAGAGATACAGAGGGAGTGAAGGCTGTGAGGGCCTAACACATGTTCCTGAATCAAGAAACAGAAAAGCCAGTGGCACTGGTGGAGCAAATGAAGATGGGGTGGAAGTGAGGTGAGAATCAGCAGGGCCACATCTTGCAGGGCTTTGCGGCTGGGGAAGGGCAGATGAATTTTACTTTATGTGCAAAAGGAGCCCCTGAGATTGATGGGCCATGATCTCAGGGGTCAGATTGTGTGCTGTCCTTGGCACTGAGAGGACTTGAATGACGATAGCCCAAGGAGACAATTGTAGTCATTACTATGTATGGATCATTTTATGTTCTGTTTCTTTTAACATTATTGGGTGTGTATGTTCCTATCTGTCCAAATAGCCTTTGTATTTATAATGATTCTTAATGTGTAGGCTGTGTTTTATCGTTTTGAGTGTACTTTTATATCCATGATCTTGATTTTCCCAGCAATTCTGAGAGGTATGCATTACAGTGCCTGTTGCATTGGTGAGGAAGGTATTGTAGGTTAATAAGATGGTTAGAGGGAGGGCTGGATCTTTTGGCCCCAAATCTATCCTGAGATGATTCCATTGACATTCCTGGGAGCCTTATAGCAATCCATCGACACAATTTTTTTTTTTGTAAGTTCATACTCTGTTGCCAACATTTAGATTGTTTCCAGTGTTTGCTATTATAAATATATTACTATAAAGATTTTATACCTCTAGCCTTTTCATTTATTTGTTATTATTCCTTTAAGCCAAAATCTCAGGAGTAGGATGAGGTTAAAGGGAAATGGCCCTTGAAGTCTATGATCAGATGTCTTTCCAAAGGACCAAACCAATTTAAAAAGCCATCATCAATGTGTGAGGCTAGATAGTTCTGGGAAGGCAGGACTGGTTTTAAAAATTGTTTTTCCCTCTAGCAATTCCCTGGCTTGATCTTGAAGATTTGACTTTAATTTGTGCAGACCTGATTGGGGTATATGCTATCAGGGATGGGTCTAAAATTAATTTTTCTTTGCATTCATATCATGTCATCCCAACAGCTTTTATTAAACAGTGATTCTTTTTCTAGTGATTTTTGGGACATTTATCAAAATCTTATCTGTGTAGGGAGCTATTTTGGGGTTATTCATTTGGTCATTTGATAAATATTTTTTATTTGAATGCCCATAGTGTGCTATTACTTTGAACATCTGAGATCTGGGGGGATTCACTGTCCTGTGCTTCCCTTTTTGCCACTCAGAATAATCTTTGATAGTTTCATCCATTTCTTTTTCTCATTGAATCTTATAACCTTATCAAGTTCCAAACAGGATCCTAGCCTGATTTTCATGTTGCAGGGACATTCGGTAATGTCTGGAGACATTTTTTGGTTGTCACTGTCCTGGGCAGGGGTGATTGGTGCTGCTGGTATCTGGTGGCTAAAGGCCATGGATGCTGTAAATATCCTACGGTTCATAGGAGTGTCACCCACAAGAGTTATCTGGGCCAAATGTCAACAGTGCTACCATTGAGACACCTGCTCTAGGTTTGCTTGCTCAGATGATCCCCATGTTACAGCTGAAGAATAATGAGAAGAAAGGTGTGAAGCGATGCTTTGGTGCTCCCCAGGGCAACTCAGTGTAGCAATTCAGTTAAATATCAGAAGTATTATTTTAATACCTAACACTCAAAGAAGATTTCTGACTTTTGTGAGAAACACCTTTTGGAAATCGTGTTTCTCTCCATCTTTCTCACCTCCTAGGGGAGAGATGTGATGGTGGGTGGGTAGATACTAAAGCGAGATTTCAAAGAGTTTTCTGTAGGAGTTTATAGCAGTAAAGCACCAGTTTTGTTTCCAAGCTATTTATGAGGGATCATGTGCAGGAAAAGTGTTAAGTTTATGGATGGGGGAGAAATCTGATTTTGACGATGAGTGGAACTTAGGTTTCTAGAGGGAGGCTATTAGGAAAAGAAATACCTAGAACATTCCCCTGAGTTTAGAAGGTGAATTTTGTGTTCAATGACAGAAATAATTTTAGAGGTACAGAGTAAAATGGCACAGATTAAATTTTGTCTCTCATGAGTTCTCTGGTTGGGGTGGTGTGAGCTTTGGAGACTATCTCTTCATTCATACATACATGTGAGTGATTCAGCTCAGCAAGGGCTCTGAAAGATCAAGAACCTAGATACTTTGATAATAAAGCAGGAGGCTTAAGGAGATCGTGGTGCATAGTGACTAAAAGCGGGCACCCTTGGGTTGGACCGGCTTTGAATCCTGGCTCTGCCATTTATCAACCTTATAGCTTTGGGCAGTTTATTAACTCTTTGAACCTCAGTTTTCTCATCTGATAAGGGAGTATTATTATAGAACTAATGATGTCATTTGTAGATTAAACGAGTTAATATATGTAAAGCACCGAGAACATTGGTACATAGTAAGACCCACTTAAGTGTTGATAATTATTATGGTTAGTCTTTTTTTATATCTCTTTCCCTGATCTGCTTTACACCCACTGGCTTCAGAAGCTGAAAATGATTCGTAAGATTTTCTTTGTGCCCTTTACTATCAGTGCTGTGGGGAAGATCCATTCATTTTTTTTCAATCAACTGACATATTTTGAACATCCTAGATGTGCAGGCTGTAGAGATGTCCAGGAACATAAGGCTTGATTCATTGGGTCAGATCAAGTGCTCAGGAGGGCTAGTGAGTGGTAGATTCCTCTTAAGTGACCATCTTAAAAGGTATGTGTCCCAAACATGGCTCTGTAAGAGGCAACATGATGGATGCAAAAGCACACATTTGGGGTTGGTAGATCTGGATTCCAGTACTTCATGAGCTCTCCTACCAGGCTATGTCTCATACCTAACCTATTGAAACCTTAGTTTCTTCACTTCTAAAATAGTGATGATACAACCTAACTTACAGAATTATTGTGAAAATTAAATATTAGAGATGCAGCGTATAATGATATCACTTATATGTGAGATATAAACCTAAAAGCAACTAACAAACATGACCAACAAACAGAGGCTCATGGACATGGACAATAGATTAGTGGTTACCAGAGGGTGTGGGGAAGATAGAGGATAAAAGGGGTCAAATATGTGGTGACAGAAAGAAATCTAACTATGGGTGGTGAATATATAATGCAGAATATATATATGACTTACTGTTGAATTGTACACTTGAAACTTACTGAATTTCGTTAACCAATGTCACCATAAAAAAAAAAAAAAGAGATGTGATGTATAAAAATCTCTGATACACAGTAGGGGCTCAGGATTGGCTATAACTATAATAAATCTATAGGCCATGAGTTTATTTTACATGTATGGAACCCGTTGATGTTTTTTGACTATGACATCCAGTAAAGTTATTTCCCACCTGGGCCACTTGCTGTGTCAAAAAAAATTTCATGTGGCCTCTGGGATTGGACAGAAGTGGTCTCTAATCTTGACCCTGCCACTGACTAGCTCTGTGATTGCCCTTCCTTGATCTTCAGCCTTGCCACATATAAAATGGAGACAGTAATGGTTCCTATGTCACAGGTTCATTCTAAGGATTCAATGAAATACTCCATGTATAGTGTACGTACTACATGTTGGACTTTAAATAAATGGTAGCTACTATTTATCCTATGTTCATTATTCTCTTCTGAATTCATTCACAATTATGCCATTTTTAACAAGTTTTATTCCTGTCTCTTAATATTTGTGATTTTATTTAGCTGTAAGCTTGGAATGGATAAAATTTTGTGTTCTGCTTTTTTCGTTTAATATTATATGGTTAATAGTGTCTGTGTTTCACAAACATTGTTGTAATGACTGCACACTATACTGTTGGGTGGATGTACCATTATTCAGTCATTTCCCTCTTGCCCTACAATTAAGTTGTTTCCATTGAATTATACTGTTTCATTGGATGACCAATTTCATGTATATAACTTCTTGCTATTTTAAATTTAGTTCCATAGGATATATTCCTAGGAGTATTACTTGATCAACGGAGATAAACGTGTCTTTTGAATACATATGGCCAAATTGCTTTCCCAAAGGGCTCAACTGATTTCGTACTTTCATCTTCATTATTTTGTGAACTTCAGTTCATTCTCTTACTCAACGAACATTTTTTAAGCCCTCATCATGTGGTACGCTTAGTGAGATGAAAGCGACACTAGGGGAGAAGCTCCCAAATAAATAGGACCCTCGCTGTGCCAAGTGCTAATAGAGGCACAGAGTACTTGGGAAACTCCAAGGAGCGACTTCCATCTCCACTGGTAGAAGAGGCCCAATGTCATTTGAAAGCGTGGAGATTTCAGTGTGCGTTGCCGCTTTGGGATTCTTTATAGAAATACTAAGCAAGACCAGTCCCATCTTTGGTCTTGGAGACCCCATTGACGGCGGGACCCATTTGTCTTTTTTATTCCTGGTGTGCTTTCTATAGCAAACTATTCTTCATAGTTACCTGGTAACAGTGGTTTTTTTGTTCCATTTATGGAAAATTTAGGAAACACAGGAAAGTATTTAAAAAATCACCCATTTTCTTATCACCCCAGGACATCCACTGTCATCAGCCTTATATTTCCTTCCCAAAAGAAGATTTAAAAAAAAGAGATTATTGTGGAACCATATCAAAGGTCTTTGGAAATTAAAAACAAGTTGTTTAAAATACCAAAAATCCAGTGAAAAATAATAAACAGAAACTCCTAAACAATCTGAAGCACCAGCAATAGCTGAAAAGTTAAATTATGATCCATTCACAGTGTAGAATATTAAGTGGCCATTAGAATCCATACTTTAAGAGAATATTTTATATTATGAAAAAAACTTCCAGTATGGTGTTAAATGAAAAATCGAAATACAAAGCTATATATGCTGTATAATTTCAGATTTTGTAGAGAAAAATATTTATGTGTGCATTGAAAAAAAGACAAAAAAATATTAACAGAATCATTGTTCTCTCAATTTACTAGGGACTCCCTTTGGGAAGTAAAATTAAGGGTGATTTATATTTATTTTTTCTACTTTTCTGCATTTTTTTAATTTCAAATTTTCTACAATAAAAATATATGGACTTGAGGATTAAGAAAAAAATTTTGTTAAAAGAGGAGGGATTTCATATCAGTATTCTCTTGGCTTTATGGCTCAGAAGCCACGGTGGTAGCTACTTTTAACCACAAAGCTCCATGACTTTTCTGGGCTCTTTGGCGTTCACCCTAATTAGAACTTCAGAGTGTAAAAATGAAAAGAAGAAAGAGGTGAGAAATCAGGCAGTGTAACCACATGCGGTCCCTGATTTGTGATGGTTCAACTTATATTTTTTCGACTTCACAGTGATATGAAAGGGGTATCCATTCAGTAGAAACATCACTCTGACTTTAGAATTTTGATGTTTTCCCAGGATAGTGATAGGGGAAGGATACTCTTGTGATGCTGGGCGGCAGCAGTGAGCTGCAGCTCCCAGTCAGGCGCATAATCATGACTGTAAACAGCACATACTCTGCAGTGTAGTCATTGTATGAAACGTGTTTAAGGCAGGTTACTAAACTATGATGTTTAGTAGGTGAGGTGTGTTAAATGCATTTTCAGCTTAGAGTAATTTCAACTTATGATGGATTTATTGGAATATAATTCCATCATAAGTCAATGTGCATCTGTAGTTGTCAGAGCACCACTGGTTCAATTAAATTATGTAATGATTTCCATCCTATCCCTGTGCTTATTTATCCCTTGGCAACTCAATGAGGTGGGCTTTTCCTGTAGAGAAACCTCATTGCTTTAATCAGTGGATCATGCTTACTTGTAAGTTTAATGACCTTCCTACACATCAGAGAAGATGGTGACCGGGCCCTGATGGATGGGGAAGACCTTTGCGCTCTCCCAGCTCTTTTCTGCCATGGGTACACGGAGGTCAATATGGAACTGTGTGTGAATTTCCATTGTTCTTTGGAGCCCTCTTTTCAGCCTTGTGGGGCACACCTTTGTGTGCATTTAAAGGAGCAGAGGAGGTGTGTATTTAGCACAGCAACTTGCCCTGGCCTTTTCCTTTCAACAGTGGTCATTACGTACCTGAAACTGTGCTAAAGCTGGGGATGCAAAGGTGACTGGGACCCAGTTTTTGCCTTCAGAGTGCTCATATTGCAGTAAGGAAGCCAGTGATAGAAACAGATGATTTCAGGGGCCCGGTTACTGTGGGAGCACAGGAGAAGGGCTTCTAGCTTAGCTTGAGATTTTAGGAAGGGAAATTATGCCTGGTTTAGTCTTGAAGAGTGAGCGGAAGTGAGCCAGAGGAAGCAGGATGGGAAACATCTTCTCTTTCTTAAGGAAAACACAGAGGTATGGAAGAGTATCTTACAAGGTGAGAACTGCAAACAGTTCAATGTCATGACAGCTTAAAGAGTGATGGGAGAGATCGAAGAAGTTCATCAATTGTTTAATTAATTTTTCTGTGGATTTCCCAAAGCCCAGTAGCATTAGGCATCCATATTATTATTTAAATTCACAGTACTCTGTCTTATTTCCCACTCAGTGTCAGCTGTTGCTGGAAGTGGCCTGGCCTCTCTTTATCTTCCTGATCCTGATCTCTGTTCGGCTGAGCTACCCTCCCTATGAGCAACATGAATGTGAGTATCTGAGCATCCTTATTGAGACTCACCACTGGCAAGTGAAATTCAGGCAATGACTGTGGGCTAAATTTGTTGCTATCTTTAGGAAACACTGTAATGGTTTGGAACAGAAAAGCTAGGCTTCCGATTTTTTGATAAGGCGTGAACTCAGGAAACTATTTTCAGTGCTCGTGAATGGTGATAATAGTAATTGTAATAATAGCCAACATCTGTTTCATACATTCTAAATCATGAAAGTAAAATAATCTTACTGATAGTTCAGAAAGTAGTGATTAAAAAAGCCCCCTAAGGCAGCGCCTTGGCACCACTGTCATCTGGCCCCTGCCAGTCTTTTTCATGCGCCTTATGTCTTTATTACACAGTTGCCAATCATGGAACACATAATTTTAAGCAGTATTCTCAGTTTGACTAATGATGCTCGTAACAACCTTGTATAATAGACCATATTGTCATTATCATTTGCTCGTAAGTAAATTGGGGCTCAGAGAAGTGCAGGGATTTGCCTAAGGTCACACATCTAATAAGTAACAGAGATAAAATAAAGCTCAGATTATCTGATTCCTAATCCTGTGTTTTGGTGATGGCCTTTATAGTGAGTGTAGAAAATACAGTGGTGGCCAAGCTCTAGATGTCAGGTTACTTGAGTTTGACTCCCTGCTCCAACACATACTAGATATATTACCTTGGACAAGTGACAGCTTCTTGGTACCTGAGTTTCCTCATCTCTATAAAAGGAGAATAATAATACCTACATTATATGGTTGTCATGAGTGTTAACGCAGAAATAGGTCTTTCTCTCCTGGTTGAACTCGCTGGATGGACTGACACTATAGAAATGTTCCAGTCTAAATGATCAGCACTTATGTAGGTTTAGCTGGAACCTCTGTTCCATTGTCCCTGTAACTTTTCCTTCCATTAACCAGCTCCACCCACACCCTGCCAACTCTGGAGGCTTGCAGGATGCTGTTCCGCAGGAAAGGGGTGGGGCTAAGGTCACATTTTAATTGTGTTTTTGGTCTGGTCTCATCTCTTCACTGTACACAACAGCAGTTATTTACCTGCTAATTTGCTAGTATGCATTATATGTATTCAAGTTTTTAAAAACCCAAAAGACCTCAAGAACATTGTACCATATGTGATTTTTCAGATTTCACCAAAAAGGAAAAAAAAATACATAATGAAATATGTACTCAGTTTGTGAGTCTGAGAGGTAATTCCGCTTTCTCTTTTGGAACCCTAAAGAGTGATGAGCAAATGCATATTTGGTTTTATTTAAGCATTATCCTAAGCCCCACTGAAGTGCATGTTCTAGGGAAAACTCAGCTTTTTCATCTGCTGAGACGTTCTGTCTCTGGAATGATTACAGACAGGCAAGATAGTGTAGTAGAAACAGGCAGACTTTGGCATTGGACAAATTGGGGTTTGTTTAGATGCTGGCTGTGATACTTACCAAGGTTGTGTTCTTAGGCAAGTTGTTGAATTTTAACCCAGAGCCCTCTAAATCTAAACCATAGATTTATCTATGGCTATGCTACCCTGAACAAGCCCGATCCCATCTTATCTCGGAAGCTAAGCAGGGTTGGACCTGGTTAGTACTTGGATGGGAGACCACCTAGGAAGACCAGGTGCTATAGGCATAAAAAATAAAAAAAATAAGTGATTGTAAGCTGACAAGATCCTTGCAATCTGTGAGGTCAACCAAGGATTGCTCAGCTAAAAATTAAAAAAAATAAAAAAGAATGTAAACCATAGATTATCAGGTGTGACATTCCTATACCTATAAAAGGAAGATAAGACTTTTGCTTCCATCTGTGCACCTCTTGTAACCTTGTCTCTTATTCTCACCACCTTCTAGGGACCTAGCTGGAAGGGAGAGAGCTAAGGTGAATCTTGTAGAGGTGTCTTGTCTATGGAAACAAAAGATTGCTCTATAATTTTTCCCCATCAATCTTTCCCAAGCCATTAAAGTCCTAATTACATCCCTAAGAAGTCCATTATGCTCTTTGATTGTTATTTTGTACCCTCAGTGACAAATCTTCTTGCTACTTTTGTTTGCAAATTAGGTGGGACATATCATACAAGGAAGGGTCCTTACTTCACCCACCAGGGTATAGCTTGAAATACCTTCATCTTCCATTGCCCTGTGCTGCCTAGATCAGGGCAGTATCTCTGGGAGATTAAAGGGGAAACTCCTTTGGTCTTTGGAGTACTTGGTTGGGCTACACAAATCTTCCCTGCATGAGGAGCAGCTGATGTAGGCAAGGGACCTTGTTTGGTTTTCCTTGAACTATTAACAGGGAGATAAGGAGGTTAACTAAATGTTAGGAGGCCAGAGTCCCTTCAGAGTGGCCACAGTGATCAGATCCTGTTACATCCTTGCTTTGGGTGTTGTCTCTCTGGTTGGAATGCAGATAGAAGGGAAAAGAGAAGTAGGAGGGCCCAGATGCTGAAATGCAGTTTAGCAAGTCTTGGCTATGGGTTAGGTTCAGGGGAGATTCTGTTAGCACATTTGCATGAAAATAGTAAGATTAAAGGAAGATGGTAGCTGTGAGATGAAAGAAGCCTTTAGACTGGATAACAGCAGAGTAAGTACTGCTGTAGGCTCACTACTGCAGTGCCTCAGTAATCCCAACAGGCCCATTAACTGAGCCTTTGCATTGTACCAGGCACTTTGCTACGTGCTTTGCCTGTGAGAACTCATGGAATACTCATTGCAGCTCTGTGAAGTAGATTGTATTTTTATCAGCATTTTACAGAGGAGGAAACTGAGGGTTAGAGGTTCAGTGACTTGGCTCAAAGTCACTGCTTAGTGATGTGTAGGGACCAGATGTAAATCCTGGTTGGTCTGACCCCAAAGCCCCTGAAGCTACATGGCTTTTTGCCACCTAAAGCCTGTGGTTCTCAACTGGTTGTTTAACTCTTCGGGGTCACAGATAACCCTGAGAAGATGAAGGGAGTTCACACATGCTTATTCCTCAGGTTAAGAGCTAAGAGCTCCTGTTTCAGAGCACATTTATCTCGATTCTCATAAGCAGCACCTGGCTGACTGCCACAATCCAAACTATGCCTTTGACATGTAGGACCAGCCAAATACACCCAATCATGCTGTTTGTCAGAAGCTCCTCCATAATGAAGGGAAAGGAGAGTGAGGAGATGCACTATTGAATGGAACTTATTGTTTTGATGAGTGACACAGCAGCAGCAACACCTGTAAGCCTCACAGGTGACGTCTTACCCGAAGTTAACATGTTTATTAGGTGCCTTTGAGGAGCTTGTGAGCTGGTGGAGGAAGTGAACCCGACATAAGTTTGGCCAACCGAGGACAGTAACAGTGAGGATTGAGAAAGGCTTGAATATAAAGGGGCCACGGGTATAAAAGAAGGAGCATGTGGACTGGGACCAGGGAAATGTGGGTTCCACTCCTGGTCCTGCCCGCTAATCCCCTGAGTGTTCTCCATCAGCCACTTTATCTTGCCGTAGTTTCCTCCCTTGAGTGTGATTAGGTCATCCCCAGGGCCCTTCTGTGTCTCTGAAAGATGAGGAGGGTGGTGGAAGATGAATGACCGATGATCACGTACGAGCCGCACACCTGGTACTTCCTGTACGTGGTCTAATGCACCCCCTGTCGATTCCATTCTGTAGATGACGTTGAGTAGATTAAAAATTGCTACCTGATGCCAAATTTCCAACTCAGGGTTGGCTGAGTCAGAGGTGGCAGGTCAGTGGGATGTGGGGGATGGGACAGACAGATTTGGGCTGGAGACTGTATGGGTGGAAGCAGTGGAGATAAAGATCAAGTCTTAAAATCCCTTCAAAGAATTAATGTTTCTCCTGTGTTTTTCTTCTCTTGGATGTCAACAGGCCACTTTCCAAACAAAGCCATGCCCTCTGCAGGAACACTTCCCTGGGTTCAGGGGATTATCTGTAATGCCAATAACCCGTGTTTCCGTTATCCTACTCCTGGTGAGGCTCCTGGGGTTGTTGGAAACTTTAACAAATCCATGTAAGTACCAGAGCAGGTTTTCTTTCCCAAACTTGTCAGTTAATACTTTTCCTTCTCTTATCAGCCTCTGAAGAATTTTGAATGGTTGGATTTGAATGAAGTTGCTTTTGTGTGATAAAGTTTGCAGAATGAGGGCAGGGAGAATTGCTGTCAGGATTTAAGACCTTCGTTTGGTGTATTTTAGGAGAAACAAGGTGTAGCTAAGAGTCATGTGGCTGGGGGCTCTTCCTCCAAAAACTGGCTGTAAGTTGAGAAGGGAGACACAGCACATCTGCTTCACCTGGCTACTCGTTTAGTAGACATTCACTGTGCATCTGAACCAGCTGGCCTGGGACCGGGGGGCAGCGGGTAGGTAGAAAGATGTGCACAGGAAGGTGTCCGCCCTCATGGAGCTCACTGCCAAGGCTGGGAGAGTTTGGTCCCTCTGTTCTCAGATCACCTATCTTCCTTTGTAGGTGCTTATCTTACTGCAGCATCCCACTCTCTGGTCTTCCTCCTCCCTGGGTATGAGCTCCCTGAGGGCCAGGATACCCCTTCCTCAGCTTTTGAATTCCCGGCTCCCGATTTTAACACCAGACCTAAGTGTGGGCTTAATAAGTGTTTGCTGAATGAGCAGTTAAAGATTCTTGGAATGCACAGAACCAAGGCATGAGTTAGCATGGACTAAGGATTGTAGGAGATGTAGCAAGATTGTTCTAAGTAACAGCTGGGCCAGCAGAACCACCCCATAATGTTCATGGACCTTAGGATTTGTAGCTTTTGTGGGCCCTTTCTTCCATGCAAAAATATTAAAATTTTTATTTTCTGAGTGTGTTGATCTAAAGGGAATGCCATCCAGGCTAAATTCATCATTATTCATACTCATTCTGAAGATTTGAATTTTGTTTTTTAAAAGAGTATCCTGATCCCTAGGCACTGTGCCTACTGTGTCTCATGGATAAGTAGGCCATGGGGGAGTGTGTGTGTGTGTGTGTGTGTGTGTGTGTGTATTTATGAGGGAGGGCTTCCAGGAGAGGAGGCACAGGGGCTGGTCCTTGAAGAGGGTGGTAAGATTTGATTGTGTGTGCACATGGAGAAGAGCATTCGAGGGAAGGTGGTGGGTAGGTGGTTGGGAATATGGGGTGTCAGTGAAGCTGGGTGTGGGCAGCCATAGGAGTGCAGAACCTGACAGCCAGACCGGGGTATGTGTATCAGGCAGGTACTTTCTTCAAGTGGGAAAGGCAGCTGCCCTAACCAGAGCTTTTCTGCTTTTCTGCATCCCCTGCAGTGTGTCTCGCCTGTTCTCAGATGCTCAGCGTCTTCTTTTATATAGCCAGAAAGACACCACCATGAAGAACATGTACAAAGTTCTGAGGACATTACAGAAGATCGAGAGTCACAGCTCAAGTAAGTAAAAGTCTTCTGTGTATTGGTTTGTAATGGGAAATTGACCTGTACCAGAGAGAGAGAAAGCAACCCAGGTGGCCTGGTGCTTACCACTTTTAGCTCTTCTCTACTGGGTTTTCCTCCTTAGTGGCTGGTCTTTAAGGCCACTGCAGGAGGTATTTGAGGAGAAAATGGGAAGACAATGAGTGTGCTGGCTTCCTGGGGGAGACAAGAAAAACCCCCAGAGAGGAATGACACAGGCCTGGTTTTTGGACAGTTAGGAGTGCAGGTTGCTTCCAACTTCATTTCTTTGGAGTTGGCCATAAAGTTGCAGTGAATGGGCAGATTTCTAGACAGGGGATACTACTATGCATATAAGACTAATTAAAATTGCAACTTGATATAGATAAGTGAAAGTAAGCATTTACTTCTAAAAGGAAAACGTAATTCATTTTTCCCCCTAGTCATTTGATTTAGTCTGATGGACATTTGAACTCTGATCTTTAAAAAGCAAGATCTTTATCCCTCTTTTGGTAAATGTCCAGGCAGTTTACTGTGTGCTATTAAGGAAGTGTTTGAGGAACAGGCAGTTTGCTGACAGGGGCATTGGCTACAGAAGTCATGAGGCAGCCTCCCAGGCAGTGGCCTACAAAGCAGTGAGGGGGTGTGGGAGCAGTCCCCGGTGTATGGGCAGTGGTGTAGGCATGGTCTGTAGAGGATTTAAAAGTAATAATGAAGCCTATTAAAAGGTGGTCTGCTTTTTATCATCACCATGCACTGGTGGTTCTAAACAATGTCAGTGATAAATTATTCCCCACCATGGGCCAACTGCTGTCTCTATTTCAGGAATGTACTTTCTACTCAGTTTGTTGTTTTGGGAGGGGCGGGGTGGGCTGGCCTTGGCTTGAAAGGCCTCCCAGATTGTGATCCACTTGGCAAAAGTGTTAGAGTTTAAACCAGACTTGGATTGGAGCTTTTTCTTGGGGACAGGAAAAAAGGCAATGGGCAGTGTGGGAACTGATGACAAAGGGAAGCTAAGCTCTGTGTGGGTTGGCACAGAGGAGCTGTCACTTCACATAAAAGAGAGGTATGATTGTGCTTTAGCTCCTGGGTCAGCTTTTAGGGACCCCCAGCTGGACCACTCCTGGCTGCATGGCCAGGCCGTCTGGATGCTGTTTCCTTGCTCTGTAGGCCTCTGGTCCTGCACATGTGTGCCTGTCCCAGCACAGGACACAGAGAGGTCGCAAACACCAATCAAAGCAGAGGGCCCCTGCGTGGTAGACCAGAGGCAGAGCTTGGGTTATTTTTTTCTAGTACAGTGTGGCCCAGAGGAAACAGGAAAGAGTGCTAGGATAAATATTTTTTGTAGTTTTGTAGTTTCATGACTGCGAATCAGTCATTTAGGCCCTTTTGGGCCACTCTTCTCATCCTATTTCATAAGATTATTGTGAGGGGTAAATGAGATAAAACATTTAATTGCTTAAAACAGCATCTGGCATGTAGGAAGCATTTAGTGAATATGAGCTATGATTATTTTGGAGCGGTGACATCTTGGCCAAGCCGTTTAAACTTTCCGAGCCTTAAGTTCCTCAGCTGTAGTATACTTGGTAACTTGCAATGTATAATGTAGAATTCTAACAGTGTCTGGCACCTAGTAGGTGTTCAATAAGTGGGAGTCAATATTTTTCTTATGTGTTAGTGATACATTTCTGAGCTCCTGGCCTTGCTGTTTTCTCAGCTTCACAGCTGGAGAAATAAACTGGCTAATGGAAGTGAGCTGTTAAACACAGTTTCAGATCTTAGTGGGGGCTTTAGATACAGACTGTTTTTATTCTTTGAACAACTGGTGACAGGAGTTAGGGTGAAGAAAAAAAATCAAAACTGCATTCAAAAAAAGCTTTCTCTGCACTGTTCCAAAGAGAGGTCTCCTCCTATTTTGATTGCATTATATCAGTACTTATCTCTGTTCACCCAGTAGGTTCCTATTTCTGCCCTGCAGCTACTTTGTAAATAGCTTCACCTTTCTTTGCCTGTCTTGCAGCTCAGAACCAGACCTCTAGAGGGAAATGCAGGAAATGTTGATTCTTCCTAGGTGAAGTCAGTTGAGTTTTGCTGCATTTGACTAGCACTCCTGATTTCAGAGAGAATCAGAGACTGAGGTGGGTCAGCGTAGATACTGACTTAGAGACTTGATCCTGACTTAGAGACCTGTGCTTCGCTCTCTTGCACTCACCCTCAGAATTGGAAGGATTCTTGGTCTGAAGCCCTGCCCTCATCAACCTTCTCTCCCATACATTCAGTTCCTGAGATGAGGACCTAATTCTCACACGAGCAGCTCATTTTGGGTGTGGACAGCTTAAGTTATCAGAAAATATTCACTACCCTGCTATACCTTTTAGAGAACAAGGCTAATTCTACTTCCCTTGAGATATTTAAAAACAAGTCTTGTTTCTTTTCCCCTCTCTTTCCAAAGTCTGTGATTTTTCTAGGTTTCTCGAATGACTCTTTCCTCCTATATCTGCCTCTCCTCTGGTTGTGTTTCTGTGTGTTTTTGTTTTTCTTGAAGTTTATCAGAAATTACAACAGTATTCTAGTACGGAGTAAAAGGGACTTTTGCCTCGCTTGTTCTGAGCAGTATATCTATTGATGCAATCTGAGGTTGCATTAGGCTTTGGGCACGCATGTCACACCCTTGACTCATATTCCACGTGCAGTCAACTGAAATTGCGGAATTTTTTAAAGATATAGTATTGCAAGCTACTTGTTCTCCATTTCTCCATTTATTAATTGTGCTGTTGACTTTTTGAACTGAAGGAAAATATCTTTTTTATTTTATATTTTTAGATTCCTTGTGTCATCTCGACCTACTGAAATCATTTTAGACTCTGATTTTGCCATGTACTGTATTTGCTGCTGCTTGTTTTCTCTTGTCTTCTAGAAATTTGATAAGTAGCCCTCTTTGTTCTCATCCAAGTCATTGATGACTGTGGGATGAAGGCCTGAGGTTTGGATCACTGGAGACTAACAACCCCTTTAAGGCTCTTAAAGATCCACTAACGTGTTGTCATCAATGCTGGGTTGCTGAGCTCCTGCTTCTGTGGTCTACTTGGGTGATTTGCCTTGTTCTTCCCTTCAATCTGCATCTGCTAAATCCATTGGACTATCCATGGATAATTTGTGCACATGGCGGTTTCTACTCAAATACTCTCTTTTAGCCCCATGGTTTCCTGCAGTAGAGCATTGCTATATTTCCACTTATTGGATGAGACCTTAGAGGCCATTTAGTTCATTTATAGATAAATGGGCTGATTGATTGAATCATTCAACCAGTATTTACTGAACACCTAAAATGTGACAGCGACTGTCCTAGGTGCTGGGACACAGAGCTGTACAAAATAAATACAGCCCCTGTCCATATGGAACTTCTGTTCCAGATAAGACTCTGATCCAGAAGTGGAGAATGGCTTTCCCAAGCTTTCACATTCATGGGGTGGGGTGGGGGTGGGGGATAGTCTGGGAATGGTACACAGCTAAACCTCTGCTTTTCCATGCAGTTCTCTGTATACAGTGCTCTCTTGTGCTGTTGGTCTAATAATCTTCCAACTGGAAAAGCCTCTAGTTTTAAGAATTAAATTCTAGACAAGTCTAATTATCCTTGAAACCATCCTAATGAGAAACCCACATAGAAAACCTTATAGAGGAACCTTACCCAGTTTTCTCATCACTGAAACTTTTTGGACATTTATTATTTTCTTTCTAAACCTACAAATGTGAGGTTGAGTGGTGGCTAATGTAACGTTTGGGAGTCAGTGAGAGGAGTAGTCATTCTTTGTAAGTCCCTATCATGACAGCAATTTAATGGACATATAAAAATTACAAATTTTCAGGAACTCTAGAAAAAGTGACAGGTCTATATTCTGTTTCTGTGAGATGCAGACTCTCAAGTGGTGTTTCTCTGACTGAGTTTTGTGTGGCATCTGAGATGATTTCAAGTGGTACACAGATGACAGCTTTTAATTTTAACCCGCATCAAATTGCAATTTCATGGGTGTAATTGCTTAGGAGAATGTTAAATAGGAAAAAAAATGAGTTAAAGTTAATTTAAAGAAGACATTTTATATGGATATGGCAAAAATTATGAGAGTAGTTTATAAATGGAGACTGGAAAACACTGGTATAAGAGACTTTGGGGCTTTGTATTAAGATTCTTTTAGGGAACAAGTTCAGGCTCTGTCTCTAATTATGTGTGAATCTTGGGCATATTTTGTTTCTTCCTGACCCCCAGTTTACCTGAAAAGTGTAGATTAGCTGACCCCTGGATCCTTGAGCATTAAATCAGATGAAATCTGTGGATGATTGATGGCAGGGGCAGAGCACGTAGTTGACACACAATAAATCTTGAGTCCGTTTAGCTCCCCTTCTCTTCTTGGCTGACTCTTTGGTTTTGCCAATTTGTTCAGCCTCCCTGAGCTTCAACTTGCCTTGCTTCAAAATGGAGACTTTGCAAAAGAAGCTGAAAATGTATCATCTCGGAAACTTGGTCATTATTTGGATGAGGGGATCACCTGGGACTCATCTGTGATGTGGGCGGTCCCCTACACTGTAGCCCTTGAGAGCAGGACTGACTTTTGCTCATGGCTTTATCCTAAGCGTCAGCACAGTAGTAGGCACATGGTAAGAAATCAGTGAATCTTAGTGGAATGAAGGTGAGAGAAAATACCCACCTTTCACAGAGTATTTTAAGGGTCAAGTGAATGTATTTTGAAAAGTATAAAATCCCAGCATATGTAGTTGATTCCCTTTGTGAACCCATGTTGACAAGGCTCTAAATTAAGAATAATGACAAAAATTCTTAAAACCCTCCTGGCTTTCTTTCTTTCCCAAGGTTTACCTTCCAGAACTTTACTGGAAGGGCTGCCATGAACCCCGAGGCCTGAAGTGGATTTTCTGAAAAGCTTAAATAGTTGTACTTTCATAGCTCCCTTTTGAGGCCTTGGTAGGGATTTTAGCAATCAGCAATTGCCAAAGTATGATTTAAAAGAATATTCTTTTTCTTAAACAGAGCCCTCCAAATTGTGTCAGCTTCTGGCCTCACACCCAGTGTCTGCCCCTGCCAGAGGCCTCGGCAAGATCCTGGGGGGATCGAATGAACCGCCTCCATTATCACTCTCCTTTGCTCTGGCTGTCAACCTCGCTCACCAGCCAGCCCACCTGCCCTGCTTTGGTGAGGCCGGCAGGCCGGCCAGAGCTAAGGCCTGCCAGATGGGGCTGGTACTGCTTGAATCAGGACTGGGCTGGAGAAGGAGGGTCCCTTTGCTTTCTTATTGCTTATTTCCTTTTTGACCATTTAAATGTATCACTTAGTAATGCCTAAGAGGCTCATTAGCCAGCTTCCTGCTAAACCTTTCTGCTCATTCACTTTACTCTAGGGCCTTGCTCCTTTCCCAAATCCTGGAATTTGGACTATGGACTCCTTCATCTCTAGGGGCTACCGTGGGCCCAAGCCCCTCTTGAGTTTGTACTGGTTTGTACCGTGGGTAGTGACTGGGGCTTCCTACTTGGCTGGAAGTTAGGAAATGCACATCCTGGGGCTGAGGCTTCTTGCCTTCCTGGGATGGGCCATTCTTATATCCCCTATAAAAAGTTCTCCAACTTCCCTACTTTCCCCCATTTCCACAGTTAGCTGGGCTCTTGTCCACTGTGTATAGTATGGCTGCTAGCCTCACCATGCTTGTGCTGGCCAGGGACAATTCCTAGGCTTGTGAGGGTGCTGTGAGAGTTCTCTTTTTACCAGCTGTGTCCTGCTTGGCCCAAAGCACAGGGCTGTGGGTTCTGTGGTAGGGCTGGATGCCACATCCCCAATTTCCCCTGTGCAGGGGACTCAGCAGCTTCCGTCCTCAGTCAAGATCTTAGCTCTCTAGGTATCAGGTTCTGTCCCAAATTACAGTTGCACCAACATCTTTTAACAGAAGCCCAGTAGGTGCTCTGTGGGACTTGAGAAGAAGATTTTCTAGACCTGTTGAATTAGGCCAGGACAGGTAGATGGAACAGTTGAGGGGTGACTGTCAAGCTGTATGAAGAGCTGCCAAATTACACATGTCTGTGGGTGCCATGGTCCACATAAATGGCACTCCCATGAGAACTGTACTCTCTGAAGCTGGGTAGGACACAACCTGTATGGCTCATTGCCGTGGCCTAGTGTACCTTGTCTCAGCTCCCTGTACCAGCCTCCCATAACCCCTGAATCAGGGGCTTCTGAAATACTTTCTCTCTAAGATGTAGAGTCCTCTGAAGCTCATGAGAACTTTGATGGGAAAGAACAAGGAAGAACTTTAGGCATTTTGTCACGAGGGTGGAGGTGTCCGTCTGGAGGACATCCCACATCATTGAGGTCAAGGGCTGGAAAGGCGGAGGACTGGAGAAGAGGTCGAGTGCAGCGCTGCCTGCATCCTGTCGTCCTGACTGGGGTCTTGAGCTTTTCCCTGCCTTCAGCTAGGTTTTGAATGTCAGTGGCATGGCTGCCGTTTTCTGTATATTCATGGTACAAATCTGGTTTGTTTGGTCTTTCTGATGTGCTCTGGAAGACTTGTGAAATGAGTCCTGAGGTTTGTGGTGGACTTAAGGAAAAGGGTCATAACCTTCTGGCTGTTGGATTTATTGGCAATACTGAAAACTCATTGTACAGACCTTAAATTCTGCTATGATCTTTGAAAGTCAAAAAGACATGATCCCCAGAGGGCAGGGCAGGCTTTTGTGACATGGCAGTGTAGTTAGCTATGGCAGGGGGTCGAGAGAAAGGGATGTAAAATTATCGTCTTGTAAATATCCACTGGGCAGTACAATTTAGTGTTAAGACAATAGACGTGGCAGCCAGATTGCCTTGGTTCAGATCTTGGCTCTGCTACTTACTAGCTATGTCACCTTAGACCATTCCTACTTACTAGCTATGTCACCTTAGACCATTCCTACTTACTAGCTATGTCACCTTAGATCATTCCATAACATCTGTGTGTCTCATTTTCCTCAAAATGGAGATATTAATAGAACTTCTCTTAGGGATATTATAGAAAATAAATGAGCTAATAAGGGTAAAGCATTTAGTATAGTTATCTGGCATATAAGAAGTACCAAGCTTGTACTTTAGTTTGCTGCATTTTTATAACCATCATACAAGGCAGGAACTTTTATTCTTTTTTATGCACACGAAGGAGTCAAAGTTCAGAGAGGCTAAGTAACTTGTCTAAGGAAGCATAGCTGGCAAGAGGCAGGAAAAGGTTTTTCATACTCTGCTATTATATGCTAAAGAGCACAGCCCAGGGTAGTGAGAAACTTCTCCAAAGTCACAGGATACGAAGCATTTATGGGCTGGGATCACAAAGGAGACAAGAGAGCTTCTGAGAGAAATGCCAGACTTCCTCCACTTCCTGGCTTCATGGGTAACAGGCCTGGGTGGAACATTCCCCAAGGCTTGTCTAGAAGGAACTTCCTGTGACTCACAGCCACTTCTCCTTTCCCGCCTGAATCTCCTCATTCCCTTGAGCAGCTGCTGAAGTTGAGGTTACAGCCCCAAACTTTGCTTATCATCCTTGTGGGCCCTACGCATGCCATCTTGTTGGGAAATCTGATGATATATGTGTCGGTATCATGTCATCACACTGGAAATTCCTTTAAATCTTTGGGTGATTGCAATTCTTGCTCTGTAGGCACTGGTCAGAAGTTCTGATTTAGGGTCTTAGGGTTTCATATTTGGAAACTTTTCGCAGCTAATACGAGAAAGTTTTCTTAGACCTGTCACAGCCAGCCTGTATCCGAGTCCAGGTCACTGGTTTCCATCTAAAGTAGGGAGGGGCCTGTTCCCATCTAGGCTGTAATCAGGTGGATGCAATGCTGCAATGCTGTGTCGAAATATTGCTTGAACTAAAATCAAAAGTAAACTTTACCCAGACAAGAATAGAAAACACAATTGTACCCAATTATAGGATAGCATGTACCCCACAATTTTGGACTGCCTTTAAAAAGTTTGAATTGTTATAAGAACAGTGTTTCATGTCTCTTGCTTTTCCAGTATAAGATTTATTTACTTTGTGTGTGGCAAAGAACAAGTTGGGGGTCCAGTTTGTTTCTAGTTGAGTACTTCCCATTTCTGGCCTCTAATCACTGTTGCACTGAGGCACAAAAGGGCAATCTTGGAGTGATACTTTGTCCAGCAGACTGAGTTGCATCAGGTAATGATGCCATTTTACATTTTAATATATTGTTTCATTCGAGGCTTACACTGGCACTAGCAGGCCGATATTATCATCTCCATTATATTGATGAGGAAACTTAGACTGGAAAATGTTATGTCTGTTGCCCAAGGTCATAGAATAAAGCTGAGAATTGAATCCAGATCTGTCTGACCCAAGGCTCAGCATCTTCCTACCACACCATGCTGCCATGTTACCTTACTTTAATCCCAGGAAGCAGGGTAGCATCATTTACTTTTGATACCAAAAAATGTGGTGAAGTATTTTTAAAGAGTAAAATGATTTATTTAATTCCTGATGTAGGAGAAAGAGCCAAGGCTTTGTAGCCAGAGCTCATGGTATTCAAATTTACCATTTGATTACTCTGTGACCTTGAGCAGGATATTATCCTCTATGGGTCTTTTTTCACACTTGAAAAATGGGAATAATTCATTTTTTGTAAGTTTGTTTTAGGGATTCTATAAAATAACACATATAATGTGTCTGATGCTCAGTAAATGCTAATTACCTTCCTCTGCTCACAGATCAGTACCGTATCCCTTAATACATTTTATTTTTTTTCAAAGAAGAAAAACTAAGCTATTTATATATTGTATATATAAGTGTGTGTGTGTGTGTTTCTGTCTTAGTCCAGCCCGGAAAAGAATTCCTTCTCGGCCCCTAACTTTTAAACTCATCTTCTTTTAGGCTCAGAACTCATTTGGGCCAATGCTCCCTCCTCAGTATTAGCTTTCATTTCTTCCAAAGCCAGCCTGACTGTGCCTGCCACCCCCACTGCATCAGGAGTGCTCCTGGCCATTGTGAACAGGCCACTGTTTTCCTTTGGGGCCACAGTCTCCACTGGCTCTTTGAGGACCTGATTACCATTCAGGTTCTTATCAGTTGACGTCAGTCTTCATTCCAGGTGCTACCAACAACTTCTCTCACCTTGGCCACATCTCAGTGAGACACGAGTATGCTATTGAGTTTAGTAGATGGATCTGGAGAAAGATGCTTATTGTCTCTTTTCATCCTGTGATTTCAGTGATTCAACTGATTCTGGACTGGCAGAGAGGGCTGGAGCTCACAGCTCTGCTCAACCGATCCCCTTGGAAGGCAAGAGAAAGGATCATGTCTTTATACAGCGTCTCTTTTGTTAACAGGCTCCTGCCTTTAAGGAGCACCGAGTAATATTGCTACTTTGAACCATTGCACTAGTGTTTGGGGTTCAGTGGCCATTTAAAAGTTTGTTGAACTAATGTAAGTTCACATTACATGTAAAATACATTAGGAACTATGTGGCTTCTAAAGTTACAGTCCTCCCATTGATCTTGAGGGAAGACTCTGGCTCCCCTAGTACTTGCCTCAACGGATTCATAACCCTGAATTTTCTGATTTCTTTTGGGAACTCACCACATAATTGTCATTATGACTTTATCAACATTGAGTTAGAACTTGTTTAATTTTCAGTTTGTATTTTCTCATTCACAATGAGTTCAGGGTGCTTTACACACTCAGTGTCATGAGCGCTTACCTAACCCATACCCTCGTAAGGCAGACCTCCATTGTAGGCTCCGAGAGCCTGTGTGACCTCTTCAAGGTCACATAACTAGAAAATTCTGGAACTATGTTTGAACCAGGTTAGCTAGACTGCAGAACCTGCAATCTTTCAGGTGTGTGTTAGTACCTCTCAGCAAGCCCTCACTACAGAGAAGGAAACTTCTCCCAGGTTGGGGCCCCCAGACCCCAGGGAGGTCCTGAGGCTGTGTGCATCCCAGGCTCCTGGCCTTCTCTTATCTGCTCTATGGAGTCACCCCAGGGAACAGCGAGGTCACCCTGATTTACCCGCTTCTCCACAACCCTGAACTTCCCAGAGAAGCCCTGGTCTTCCCAGAGAGGGTCCAGCCGTCTTAGTGAAGCAGGCAGTAGCTATTTGAAGAAGAAAGAATAGCCATAGCATCAGGAAAATAAACCAATAACAACTAAAAACACCCCAGAAGACGCCCAAGTATGTTTATTACCAGCCCTGTAGTAGCAGAGAGTTGTTTCAGGGTCTTATTTATAAAGCTTAGGCTGAATAAAGCCATGAGTTAGAATTTGGCCCAGGCCCTTCCCTCAAGGGCATTACCCATTTGACAGAGTCAAGGCTGGAAGACCCTCCTGGGGTCCTTTTAGGAAGAATATCTGGGCCTTGGATGGATGCTGACCGTGATCTCTTTCCCGACTTCTTTTTTTTTTTCATTTCCCTCCTCCACCCACTTCTGAAGCAGCTGATTGCTGTGGTTTCTTTTCATGTTGAACAAAAGAGACTACAGCAATCTTGAAACCAGAGCCGGGGACTGGAGGGCACTGACCGAGAGTAACCCCAGCTCTCTGGCTGCGGGCTTCCCTCCTCCTCCTTCCTGCCGCTGCCCTCCTTCCTCCGTCCTTCTCCCTCCTGCCCTCCTTCCTCCGTCCTTCTCCCTCCTCCCCCTTCCCCTCCTCTCCTTCTTTGTCCTCCTCTGCTGTGCTCAGGCAGGCTGGGGAGAAGCAGAGGAACACTAAGTGGCTGTTAAGAGCATCCCCTGGGTGCAAGGCCTCTCCCTGCCTCTCTCTGCCACACCCGTCTACCTGTTTCCTTATCTTGGTCAGAAGGCCCTGACCCACAGGATTGGCAAGAAACAGGCTTCTGCTCAGTTCTTCCTCAGCCCACAGAGTACGTATTTCACTTGTTTTATTCCTTAGATTCCAAGCTCTGGAATTTTTCCCCCCTTCTTTCTTTTGCCCCACCTCACTGTACCCAAAGTAAAGCTCTTGGGAATTGGACAGGCTCCTCCAGACAAAACCAAGGAGGCTGAGTTCAGTGGATCATGTATTTTCATTCACAGTAGAGAGACTGCAGCAGGACAACTCTTGGCCTTTTGCTGGATAGTGGCTTTCAGTGTTCTCTGCAGGCAGCAGGGACTCACAATTTCGTGACCAGTCCAGCTTTCTGATGGCTGTGCTCTGTGACAGCATTCATACCTGCTCAGCTCCCCAGGGAAGCTCTTGAGGCCCATCAGCTCTTTCCCTATGATCTTGTTTTTCGCAACAATGTGAATGTTATTAGCTCCATTTTATGCTTAAGGAAACTGAGGCTCAGAGAGATTAGGAAAAGGGGAAAAATGAGATTCATGGTTACACAGTTAAGGAACAGCAGAGCTGGGTCTTGGATTTAGACCCAAGTGCTATATCCAGTGCTCCAAGTGTACCTTTCAATATCACAAGTAAGAAGACCTCTGAGATCACCTTCTCACCCCGTATTTTACAGTTAAGAAAATTGAGATTATGTCAGCTCACTCGGGTGAAGTGAAATGGCTACGTGACTGTTTTTTCTCTGTCTAGAGACCTGTCTTTCTGGCTGGTCGTCTTCCACCTATGCGCATCCTTGCAGTGACCTCCTAGATGAGATCATTCGTGTTGATTCTCTGCAAAAGGCTAGATTTATTTATTCCTCTACGAAGTTCTAAACAGGCAAGTCAGTCAGCTTCAACCTTTTCATCTTATGGACAGTATCAACAGAAATAATTCAGTAATTCTCTCTGACTCAGGAACTCAGCCAGGCAAATAACACACACATGCGCACACACACACCCTTAGGTTATAAATTCAACTTTTCCACTTAGTTGACAGAGTCACTTCTGTATTCTTACCTATTCTAAAAGCATATGCCTTAGGGTTAAATTAGCAATGAAGCTAATGAGACCAGTCATTTCTGAAAGTGGTGATAATAGTAGTACTCATCGTTTATTGAGTACTTTTCCCAGTGTCTGGCATTACACTGGGACTTCAGGTGCATTTTCTCATTTAACCCTCAGCTAAGCCCAGTCAGATAGATACCATTGTCACCCTCGTTTGTTCTATATACACTTCCCCACTCCCTGCTACCAGCTTCTATTCCCCTGACTCTTCTTGACCTGGACTGATGTAGTTGAGTGGGCTCAGAGAAACTCTGGTGCTATCTTGAACCTGGTGTGTTTCATGTTCATGTCCTGTTCCACCCTTCCCTAACCACTGCGAGGTGAATTGACTTCTCCATGATTGGCTGTTTTCCAGACGGTCTCATGTCATTAGTTTATTCACTCATTGGTGTTCATTCATTCACACGCTCACCTTTCACTGAGAGCCTCCTCTTTGCCAGGCTCTGCTGCACTTCAGACTTACAAAGTCTTGGCCCTCAAGGCACTTCTGTTCTTCTGGGGGGAGAGATGTGTGCTCACACAACTGAAGCTTGATCTGAACAGTGCTCGAGGATGCTATTAGGGACAGAGGAAGGCCACTTAACCCAGCCTGTGGGTGGGAAAGTCAGGGCAGGTTTCCTGAAAGAAATGGCTCATGGGACAAATCATGAAGAAAAGGGTAAGAGTTAGCTAGGCTGAGAGAAGAAGGTCTGTTTCTGACATCCGGCTTTCTCAATATTCTTGGCTTCTCCACTCATTTTCCTGACAGCCACAGAATGGAGAAAACTGAGACCAGAGATACAAAGCCACCCCACTCTGGCCTCATACTATCTTCTTCCCTCGTCCTTCTCTCATCCTACTTTCCAACCCTTAGGTTTTGAGGAATCTCCTCTCTCTATGTTTATTTGCTTATTGGTTAGTTATTCATTCAAAAACATTTTTGAGCACCTACTATGTGCACAGCACTGTGACTATAGGGCGTCCTGGTCCTTGCCATCATGAGAGGACATACCCTCTCCATACCACAGCCTCTAGAGAACTTTAGCTTTCTGTCCTTTTCCAGAATTTGGCTCTGGCCTGACTCCACTGTGAAACACTTGCAGATAAACCTCATCTTGTTCAGATCCTTCCATGAACTGTCTTCCTCTGGCTTTCTCATCCCTCCTGCTTTATGGATTTCCATCTTCCTCTCCCTTATCAGCCTTGAAAGTTCTTTGAGGGCGAGGTCTGTGTCCTTACCTTTCTTCTGTACTTCATTGTGGTACATTGGTAAAGTTGAGTGAAAAAAACTTTTTTCAAAATTACAAAGTTGTTATCGTTTATTGAGTACCTGCCATGAGCCACTCACTCATTATTCATGCTTTACATATGAATAGCTCTGATTCTCATAACTTTGAAAGGTGGATAACTGTCATTCTTACCGCTTAGATAAGAAAACTTGGGCTCAGGAAAGCAAAATGGAATTCTCAAAGCCATATAGTTAATAAGTAGCAAAGTCCAGCATCAAGTTAGGTTTTTGTAGTTCTACACCCCTGATCTTGCTACCATGCCATTTCTCAAACTTGGCTGAAATCACCTGAGGAGTTATAAATTTTTGATGCCTGGATCTTAGCCCCAGTTCTGATTAGTTGTTGGGGGCTGTGGCCTGGGCATTGGGATTTTTGTCAAGCTCCCTGATGGGACTAATGGGAGCTAAGTTTGAGAAACCATGTGTTGTACCACATTGCCTCCCTGTGTCCACACTGGCTGCAGCTGCCATTGGTGGTATGGTATCCATGTGACCAGAATGCAAATTTTTTATAGCCAGGGATCTTGGGCCTCCTTGCTGCTTCCCCACCCAGTGACCTCACCACCCCTTGCATATGCACGGGGTTGCTGACTGTTTAATCAGCCTCTTGGTTCTTATGTCTTATCCAGGGGATTCCCTGATAGGTGGTTGGAATTTGATCATATCCAGCTGTTCTCATCCTCAGGGCCTGTTGGTCTAACAAAAGAGTCTTAAAAACACATTGAACACACTTGCTGCTCTGGAGAGTGTTGTCCATGACCTAGACCCGTTACAAGTGCAGCCAGGGTCAGCCTCTCACACTAGCAGCCCTGCTCGGGAAGGAGGAGGCTGTTCTGAAGTTCTCTATCACAGTGTCTGCCTACTGCTCTGGCTTTTCATATTCAGGAGGAATTCGTGGCCCAGCTGGTCAGTGAGAGTCAGTTCATGTGTATATTCTGTTCTTTCCTGGGCTCAGAGAGGTCTGACACTCGGTGTGGTGCTTTTCCCTTTGTTCCACAATGCTCAGTGTCAGGCTTTTCATGCCAAGCCCCAGTCAAAGCAACCAGCTTTCCTACATTCCTTCCTGTTTACCTCTGCCATAGGGATACTAGAACACCACAGATATCGCTATTTACCTGGGACTACAGTACTAGTGACTAGGGATCCTGCTTATGTCTGGGGTGCAGCTGGTGGATCAATCTGACACCCCTAGGCCCTCCTCAGACCTGCTCAGCTGAAAGGAAGCCTCCTGTGATGCTTCTCAGATGCTTCTGGAATCTTCTCAGTTTTAATCTCATCTCCTAATATTTATTATCCAGCTATCATTCACTAACCAGTAATTCTTTGCCAGGCTCTGGCATGTGCACTGCAATACAGAGATAAAACATATTCTGTGTCCCAAAGGCATAGTCTAGGAGAGATAGTATGCAAATAAAACAATATTCCTAAAAGTATGGTGCCCAGACCCCATGCATTAGAAGTACAAAGGGTGCATATTAAAATATAGATTCTTAGGCCCCATTCTAGACCTGCTGTTTCAGGATCTCTAGGGATTGGGCCCAAGCAACTGCATTTTAGCACGCTTCCTCAATGACTCTTAGGTGCTCTGAGATTTGACAACTATGGAAGTAAACCTGATGGTAACAGTATAGTGTCATGTGTGATGGGGAGCACCAGGCAGATGGCCACCTGCAGGAGCAACTGTTCTGAGGAGGACACTAGTTAGGCAAGGAACAGCTTCTTGAAGGTATCGTGAGGAATAACTAGTTGTGCACTTTGCTTAATTTATTTACCCTTTCTGTAACTCTGTGTTACTCACATTTGCTTAGGCAGAGCATACTTACCAGGCAGCACTGATGGGAGTCTGATTGGGCTGTTGGTTGCTCCTTCTACTATGTCTCTGTACACATATAAGCCTTAGGTCCCAGGTTTACCTCCTGTCCTCTTTAAGCCTCATGCTATAGCCTCGATTTCAGATCTAACCTCTTGCTCTCTTCAGTTAAATGATTTGATTTTGTGAGGTTTGCCCCCTAGAGGTTGGTTAGTGCCTGGGTCTGTGGGTTGCAGTCTGTAGGTGATGACTGCCTGGCCATGTGATCATGATTGGTTGGTTTTCTCTTTACTGGAAAAAGTTAGGTTATTAAGAGTGTGGTGCAGAAGGAGAAATAGAAAGTTAAATGAAATAAGTTAGGGTAAATGAGGGGCCACTACTGGGCATTTGTTCAGAAAACTCTCACTTTAGAGATGAAGAGGCTGGGATTCAGAAAGATTATGAAATAGCCATGTGACACCAGAGGCACAGCCTCCAACTCTGAGGACTGACATTCTAGGTTTCTGGCCAGTGCTGCTTCTACTTCACTACACTGGATTGGAGCCTTTTAAAAATGTACCTGTAGGACTTATTATTTAAATAGATCCTGTATGAAACTCTGCAGCAATCTAATCATCGGTAGGGTTGATTTTGTAAAACCATACGCTTATGTGTTTTCTTAAAGTACAGCAGACCTAGGTTTTGGAGCTCCATGTCATGTGTTCCATGTTTGGAATTAAAATGAGACCATGTCTGTGGAAGCACTTTGATAGGTGTAATGCTGTACACCAGTGGTTCTCAAAATTTGGGCCCCAGACCAGCAGCATCAGCATCACCTGGAAGCTTGTCAGAAATGCAGATTCTCTGGCCTCATCCCAGGCCCCCTGAATCAGAAAACTCTGGTGATGGAAGCCAGCAATCTTTTTAAACAGAACCTGCAAGGTGATTCTGATGTCCACTCGAGTTTGAGAACCACTGCTCTTCATTGAGAGGAAATCAACCCTGGGGCTTGTTGAGAAGAAGACTTTTACTCTAAATTTTTAGCTGTCTGAGATAGCAGCAGGGAGACAGGAGCAGTAGGGTTAGTGTCACAAATCTTAGGTGGGATGGGCGAGATCATTTGAAAGGTTTGGTGTTTGCCTTGAAAAGCAAGGCAAGGCTGTGAGTGTGTGTACAGCACTGTCACACTGTTTGAGTCTAAGAGCGCGTGCTGTGTGGCTCTGTATGTCTTCAGAAAGCAATCTTTTCATGTCCCCTGAGAAGGCGAAGCTCCTCGAACCTTGTTTCTCCATGTGTTAAGCCAGAAGCCTGTGGTTACCAGTCATTTTAAAACGAGGCAATCAATATTATAGTTTTCTCCACTTGCCCCATTGTGCTGATTTTTTTTTTTTGGAGTTACTTATTAAATGAAAATAAAACACTGTTTCTCAGCAGGCTTGACACTTCAGGATTTCCTAGTGGACAATGAAACCTTCTCTGGATTCCTGAGTCACAACCTCTCTCTGCCAGGGCCTACTGTGGACAAAGTGCTGGGGGCTGGTGTCAGTCTCCGCAAGGTAAGCTGTAACCTTCGGCTCCCTTGGTGGGGCTGGTTGCAATCTACTGTTTGAGAATACATGGAAAAAATATAAACCCCTGGCTTTGTAATGGTGTGGAAGGAGGGCGTTAGCTCAAATTCAGCATCACCTATTTTCATTTCCCTGCTCTGGGTGGCATTGCCAAACCATTCGGAGGCGGAATATGCCACCTGGAGTCATGGGCCAGCTGATTGAAATAAAACTGATTTTCTACCTGTCAACTGACATGTGTTGATAACTTATTCCTAAAAGATGGATGCATTTAAGATGGATTAAACATTTTCTTTAAAATTTCACAGTTCTAAGACCATAACCAGGGTGAGGATCATTGAACTGGAGCAGCTGTCAGCAGATTGCAAAAACTTAATGCTTCCTTTAAAGACAGACAAGAAAGGAGAATTTTTTTTTTCTTAATTTATAAAACCAGGAAGTGCTATTAGTGTTTATATGGACTTTTAACCTTATATTCCTAGAAAACTTCCTCTGCCTTCATTAAGTATCATATAGCTTCTACACAATGGGTAGCAGACCCTTTCCAGAGAAGCTTTCTCAATTTATTCTCTGGAAGAAAGGGAAGTTGCTTCCTTTACCTGTCTCATGTCTACATACTAGCTTGTCTTAACAATAAGCAGAAGCAGTGGAAATGTTTATGCCTGAAAATAAGACCTTTGCCGCACATGATCTAAAACTTTTAAAATTAGAAAAATGTGCTTATTGCTTGTCCTTATGAAACTAGGAAAATATGCCTTGTGTTTACCAATTGTGTGGTTGGGAGATGGGCCAAAGGCAGCAGACATATGAAAATAGTTGCGTTTAGCATGATTTCCATTGCCCTTGCCAATTTCATATGTGTCATATCCAATCAGTTAACAATAAGGGGCATCCTAAGTATGGAGGTGGTCCTTGAGTGGTAATTAGTCTCTGTGTCAGTGCTCTTAAACAGATACTAAAGGTAAGCTGACAGCCTAGAAGCAAGGACTTGTCAGAGAAAGGAGTCCAACTGAAGTGTGCTTGAGTATCTGGCAGTAGGTGAAAACTTAATGGAAACCATGGCAGGCCAAATGCTCTGCAGTGTTAGAAAGCTCAACGGGTCTTTTGAGGCTTTTGGTCTATCACTTACAGTTGGTTGTACTATATGCAGGTCAAGCAGTACTAATTTAAACTAACAGGGAGTTAGTAATGGAGTAATAAAGAGTCTGCAGATCCATTTATTCATTCCACAGATATTTATTATCTGCATATTCCAGCACTGTGGACACAAGTGAGCAGGAAAAGCAAAATCCTTCATCTTATTGAACCTGCTGTCTAATGGATAGTGAGGACCATACACAAAGAAGTTCAGTTTATTTAGGCCCCAAAAGCTGATTAAGTAAACAAAATATGGCCACAGTGAGGCTCTCTAGGAGGTCTGCTGTAATGAGTAGATAAGAATGACTTAGAATTGGCCTGTCATTGAGATGAGAAGTTTGGCTTTCTGGTACTCTACTCTGCAGCAAGTAAAAGGCAAGGTATAAATTCTGAAATTGCTTGAAAATAGTTTAAGACTGGGGTTGGGCTGAATTATGGTTTAAAAGCATCTATACTATTTATTTGTAGGTAGAGATGTTTAACTGAGGCAAATAACTATTTTCAAGCAATTTCAGAATTTATATCTTATTTTAAGTTCCAAAGTAATGAGAATGTTTTTCTCTAATAAAAGTGGTTTCAGGAGTTCAGGCTCCAGATTCCTAGTTACTGAATCATGTGTCCTGCTTTTGAGAAAAAGAGTTGGATTCAGGATTTCTCTTCCCAAGGACAAGAGAATGGGAGATAATGAGTCAAACACAACACTTAGGTTTTAAATTTCCTGTCAGACCGTGCCTTGATGCATTCCGAAGCTCATCAAAGAGACTTGATGCATCATCGGGTTGTCGAGGTTATGTCCATTCTTCAAAGCTGTATTGATGAGAAGTCCCCCCAAAGGCTTCAAGGATGTAGCTTCCCATCCTTCTAATTCAGTTTTGCTTGTCTTTCTGTACAAAATGCTTCCAGGTATTTTTACAAGGCTACCAGTTGCATTTGACGAATCTGTGCAGTGGTGGATCCAAAGTAGAAAAGATGATACAACTTGGTAGCCAAGAAGTTTCTAAGCTTTGCAGCCTGCCACAGGAGAAACTGGATGCAGCTGAGCAAGTACTTCGCTCCAACTTGGACATCCTGAAGCCAGTCATGGTGAGTAGGTGTGTTGTGTGGAGAAGCTTCAAGTACTAACGCCTTTGGAATGTGAAATTTTTGCTTGGACAACGTGACTTTGTTTTTGTAGAAACATAGAGCTGGCTGGGAGTTTGAGATACAATTTAGCTCAATGGTATTCTAACTGTTCTTTCAAACTTTTGGGTTATTTGCCAAAGAGTAAAAAGAGGAAGAATGAGTTGCATGTGATTCTGAGGCTAAGTCTAAAGTTCATTGTGCTTGTTTAATCAGATACCTGTTTTTTTAATATTATAATTTGAGATTATAAGAATTCGTTTGAAGAAAGAGTTCTCCAGAATAAAAAAAGTTCTCAAAACCATTGATGGGAACATAGATACCTGTTCATTTGTAAAAGCCTATCAGAAAGGAGATGCTGTGAACTGTCACAGTGACAAAACCTTGGAATCGGATGGAAGCACATTCAATAATTAGCTTAATCCTTGATAAAATTGCATTTACAGAGAAGAATTGCCAGCAAAGTTTGATTAGTCTAGGAATCAATAGTACAGAGAAATAGTCCATGAGAATACATGTTCATTCTTATTCAAAGAATGGGGATGAACCTGAACATTTTGGTCATTAGAATGTTGTGTATAGTTCTAGACCAGGTATATTTTTTGGCGGGAGAGAGGTGGTTCTGAGAGCTCTGGTGAAATACCCCTCCAATAACATCAATTAGCAACCTGTGTTCTAGTTTTCTACTCACCATATAGCACTCTGATTTGTCAGTAAGTTCTCTTGTAACCAGGGAAAGAGCCCTGGAAGAAAGATGTGCCCGGAAAGACATGTTCCTCATTATGATAAAATGAAATTGGAATCCTCTGGAACTTTGTGCCACATAATTTCTTTAGGGAGAGACGAGTCCTCCCAGGGATACTAAATCTTTCTGACTTCTTCTGCCACATTTCTCTGCCTCCAGCCAGAGAAAGTTCACTATTTCTAAGGGTTTATGTGATTAGATTGGACGCATCCAGATAATCCAGGATAATTCCACTTTTAAGGCTGAGATTGGGAACTTGAGTTTCTCACAGGTCCCGGGTCTGTAGAGTGGGCTTCCCTCTCATCCCATTTTCACCCATGAAATCCCAACAGCACCCTGACAACAGTCTTTGCCAACATGGGACATTGGGAGCCATAGTGGAAAGCTAGACTTGGGCTGGAGTCCCGGCTCACCATTGTCTCAGTGTTGTGAAGATGGTGCCTGATTCTTAAGTTAGGAAGGACAGGCATACAGACTTATCTCCATTTCAGTAACAACTGGGATTACACATCTATTTGACTAGATTGACCTTTGATAGTACCTTCACCCTAAAAGGGAACATTCTGTTTCTGTGGCACAGAGTTCTATTCACATGTCTTCTGATTGACGCAGCAAATTCTCCAGAAGGCGGGGCTCAGCTCATGGGATAAAGGAGGTGAAGTGAGCGGTGCCCTCGGTCCCTGGAAGAGCAGTGATCTCACAGCTGGGCTATGTGTAGTGTGAAGGAGCAGATGGAGAAGGTCAATAAAGTCATCCTTGTCCTGAAGGGTCTTTGTTTGGTGTCTTCTTGGCTCTCTAGATAAGGACTCAGGATACAGATGCAGCTTGACTTTTGTGCCTTTTTGGGGCTAGATATTTCAACTTATTACATGCAGTTTTTGAAGCATTTGTGTAGGTTTTTATTTATTTTTTCCAGGAGAAAACATTTGCTTTTCCTCTCCTCCTTCCTGAAATTTAAACATTTGTGTGAAGTGTCGGATTTTATTTGGCTTTGTTTGATTTCACTGCCTACCTGTTTATAACATATGCTTTTGCCTGGCAAGCAGTTGCAGTCCTTAAATGGTAAACGAGAGGATAACACCTCATGGACTTCCTCTTCAGACTCTGTGCTCGCCTGATTCCTGCAGGAAAAGGGGATCACAGAACTGGGGATAAATTTTTTGTGAATTTAGCAATGTGTTAATATGACTGTTCAACCCCGTCTATATAGACATTTTGCCTCGATTATATTATTTCTTTCTTGAAAAGTGCTGCTATTCCTAAGAGGTTTGATATTTGGGCCTGAGCTACATGGTAGTGGGTATATTTAACTGTGTTTAGAAACAGCAAAAAATGAAGTATTTTAATGCATTAAACATAATAGAATTTTCAAGTTAACATTTAAATTGTTCAATTGTTTTTAAAAGATTAATATCTTCCTCAGACATGAGTTTTACAATTCCTGACTTTGATTTAGAAATATTGAAATGTTCCTGAAAGTTAAAGAGACAGTGATTGCTCCTGGGTGGTGGATAGTCTTTGTAGGTGATATGTGGCCTAGTTTCAATTTGAACTAAAACATAGAAATCCTAGGCCTGAGTTGGATTTTCTGAGTATGGACAAAGTGAAGTTGAGATTTTAGTGTATTTTACAAGAATATTTAAGGAAAGTTCAAAATGTGCCGATAAGCACATTGTAACACACATCCACAGGAGGAAAACAAAGTTGTGCATTGTATTTTGAAAATACATCCACATCTCACTTTATTTAGTAGTAGAGTCCCTGAAAAATTTGCATATAGATAAAGGTTGTTGTAAACTGAAAAGTTTTCAAGTACATTTTCATTTCACAGACGTTCTCTCTTCTATTTCTAATTGGCTATGACTTCTAATGTATTAGTAGTAATCTTTACCAGTCTTCATTTTGTGTAGTGATCATCTACAAACAGACAGATTCATTTATTTGGCAAATATTTCTCGAACCCTGACCTGTGCATGCACTGCGCCAGGGAGGCAGTGGTGAGCAAGGGGCTGCTTTCTCTGAGTTTCCCGGCTGGTGGGAGAGTAGAGGGGGCAGACCAAGCAAGGAGCAGATGCTGTGCAGAGTGACAGACCCTCTGCCGGGTGCCGGGCAGGCCCCAATGAGGCCTCTTAACCCAGTCTTCGAGGATCAGGCAAGAAGCATTCTCTAATTTGGAACCTAAAGAATGGAGGTTAGCCAAGTAAAGACTAGGAGAAAGATGTTCCAGGCATATGCCTGGAGGGGAGAGAGAAGGTGGGTATTTAGGGGAACCACACATAACTGAGTAGCTCAGAGTGGAGTGGATATAGCTGTGGGGAGTTTGATGGGAGAAGGAATGGTAAGACACTGGGGGTGGGCAAAGGTTAGCTGAGGCAAACTTTCTTGAGCCTCTTAGGCTGTTGGGCATCATCTTTAGAGCAAGGGGAGCCACCAAAAGGCTCCAGAGGGTGAGTGACTTGAGGTGAATACAAAACAGAGTAAATCTGTGAATTTGAATGACCCTTGAAGTAGGACTCACTCCAGTCCCTTTCTTCCAATGTGCTTTTCCCTTTCTTTTGATTTTTCTTTCACAAACATTTATTGGGCACCTAGTTATTATGTGCCAGGAAGTGTGCTAGACACTGAGTTGAAAGAAAGCACCAGCTCAGAAAGTAAAGTCAAATTGACTTTGCTAGGTTACTGCCTTTTTATTTTTCAGTCTTTTACAGTGTAGCTATTAAGCTAGTGAGGAAAGAAAGAATATAATGAAGTTATCTGTTAGATCCAGAAAGGATGAGGCACAATGGCCTTTGTTATTATGGAGCCAGCACCCTCCAATGTCATGCTTTTAGAAAATGTTGCTATGTTGTGATTAACACATTTTGCAGAAGCGGGTGGGAGCGTTTGTTTGAGTAATACAATAAGCATTTGTGTATTCTTCCTCTAATGGTATTATGGTATTTAGTTATGATCTAAAAATATTGAATAATACATGAATTCTTGTCAGTGTAACAGAATGTACAGTCCTTTACTAAAAGTTTTGTTTTCCTTCTTTTTCTCCCTTTTCTTACTTCATAGAAGAAAATCACTTGCCTCCTGTGGTCAGTAGGGACCTATATGAGTTCATAGCCAAGGGAATGTTTTTGGTTAGGAAAAATAACAGTAGGAATTCCAAACTGAATTGTTTACTGGAGCTCTTTGGAAAAATGATTTGGCAAGCTTTGCCTACCTTTGTCAAGTAAGTATGAGCAGTTAATAGTAGAATAAGCACATGGTCTTGGACTTCATTTGGTGGCCTAGTTTCAAGGTATGTTTCCTGGGGTTAATTTTATTTAAGGAAGGTACATTTTTCAAATCTGATATGTACTCAGGCCAGCTTCTTTGCCCGTGCTTCATCCTTGCCCAACCTCTCTCCTTTTCTCCTCTCTCCCTTGTTTATCTTTCATTGAATTAAAAAGAAAATTATGAAATAGTTCAAATATACAAAAAGGTACAGAAAATAACATACACACGTACCATCGTCTGTCATTTTGCTATATTTGCTTGCTGCAGATTCTCTCAAGAAATAAAACATTACAGATATAGTTGATGCCACCTATATATCCTCATCTCTTTCATTAGAAATAATCACTATTCTGGAATTGCACATTTCTGTGCAACTATGTATATATAAATATATTTGCGTTCTGTTATTAACAATAGACTATATTGGCTTGAATGTGTTCACATTGTATAAATACGCATATTCCTCTGCAGCTTGTCATTTTCACTTAACAATTGATTTTTGAGATTTATCAGTGTCTGTGCATGCGGCATCTGATTAATTTTAACTGCTGCATGGTATTCCATTTTTATGCTAAAATTTTTTTAAAAATCCCTTCTAATCTTTGCCTTGTTTTTTCACATTGTTTATGGTGTCTTTTGGTGTGCCGTTTTTACTTTTGGAAATTATAGTAATTTTTTTCCCCCTATTTTTGTTTGGAATTTTCTTATTTTGTTTAAGAGGGCTTTTCCTACCCCAATTTCATAAGTATATTTTCTCCCATCTTTATGAAACTTTTGTTTATACTTTTGGCTCTTTATTAATTCTACCTCAAATTAAATTTGTATAGTGGTGTGAGATGGAAAATTTATTAATTTTTCTTATATGAATATAGTTGTCCCAGCATCAGTAATTGAATAGTCATCCCTTTCCCATTAATTTGTGATATTAAGTTTGCTGATTTGTATCTGTCCATTGTTTGTATTTTATAATGTCCAAGCACAGAAAAGGAAAATGAAGTCTTGAGCAAAATAATAACTCAATAGATAATCTAAGCTTTAAGCTAGATGCTGAATTTGAATTGTGTGTGTGTTTAACCCTGTGATGTCATCCTACACCTGGATGTGTAACTCTAGGTAACACTCCTTTGGAAATGGAAATTTGTTTGCATTGACTTCAGGTTGTTGATACTGTTAATGAATACTGATCATTTAATCTCAAAACAATTAGTGTAAAAAAGATCCTAATAATGGCATTGACTGTTCTACCTATTTCTTATAGATGGGTTTAGCCAATGTTTTTCTGAGACCAAAACCTGAATCATTAAAGTTAAACAAACCAAAGCTCAGACCATTGACAGAAAGTCATATAGTAAGATAAGGTATTGATTGCATTGGTGTCTAATAGCCACAGTAAATGTAATGTGGTCCTTATATTTATGTTCATGGTCATATATATTCATAGGTTAAACATCATGCAGTAGGCCCTGTCATGTGCATGGAGTTTTGCTGAATTATGTAGCTTTTAAAGCAAGAAGGATAAGCTTGCCCCAAAGTTAAGACATTTAAGTTGAAAAACCTGAAGGAAAAATTATTACTTATGAAGATTTAAATTCATTCAGATGGTGAAGACATATTCTCAGAACAGCTGAACTGCTCATCATACCCTTCAAGGGAAAGATGATGGCTAGTGATGACAGTGGGCCAGTGTTGGCTCTAGAGTTTTAGATACCTGGTCTTTTGCACTTATGTACACAATTGGCATGATGTCCCGGCCTTATATGTATTTGGCACTGTCTTGGATCCCACTCAGGACCAGGTGAGCTGATTGGCCTCTCTTCCCTATCTCAGTCTGAAGCATCCAGTGTTGTGTGGGCCAGATGTGGGATGCACAAATGATGACCTTCCTTCAGAGAATACTTTAAAAAATTGGTGTGAACATTGTCCAAGTGCTGTGTCTCAGTGGTTCTCAAACTTCAATGGGCAAAAGAATGCCCCGAGGCCTCCTGGGTAGCACTTCTAGCTTCAGTAGGTATCTGGAGTCTGCATACTTAACAGGCACCACAGGAGCTCCCAAGGCCACACACTGCGTTATCAAAACCTGGTCATTCACAATCCTCTGTCATGATTTTGGTTGTATTCAGGTGCAGTTGGTACCATTTAAATTTTGTATTTCCTTTTAATAGATTCCTTTTGTGTAAATTAGAAAGGAAATATATCACTACTGTAAAAGTAAAATCAATATTACTATAAGTAGAAGGTACATGTAAGTATACATTAAGATATAGGTGTGTGTATGTGTGTGTGTCTATATATGTAGATACACACACACACACATATAATCATAGGTAATGATTTTTCCTTCAGGTTTTTTAATGTCAGCTTTGGGGCAAGTTTGTATGTGTGTATGTACAGTATAAATACACTTAGCCTTGCACTGTGGAGTATTTATAATTTTAGAAATAGCACAGTGGAGTGCTGATGTGCTGTGAGATGACAGCTCTAGCTTTGCCCAGCAGAGAGAGGGCACCTCAATGGCAGAAAAAGTTCGAGAGCCAGCCAAGAAACAGAAGGGAGGACTATGAGCTGAAATGATCCCCGGTACTTATTGTGACTCCTGCCATCTTAGGAAGCGAGCCAACCTGACCGCCAGTTCACCTGAAGGGAATGTTCTCACATAGAAAAGTGGGCGCATTAAGTTGTTTACTGCTTTGGATTAGACAGCTCTTACCAAGCCAGTGCCACATGGCTACGAGCCCCCTGTGTTAACACATGCCACTTAGCTATATATATATATATAATCATATCTCCTTCCCCTTTCGGTCTACCATCTTGCTGCTTAAAATCTTGCTTTTCATCTGTAAGTTCCCTTAATAAACTCTTGATGTCATTTCGAAGTTGCCAGCTTCTGTCTTTGGTCCCAATAAGAATGTAAATCTTTTCAAGAACCAGAAAACCCTGTTTGCAGACCAAAGCCCTTCAATTTTGGTAGTAAACTTTCCAGGAAGGGAAGAGAAAAGAGGGATGAAGTTGTTTATGATGTGAGGACCTACTCTGTGATGGGTGTTGTGCGAGATACTCTGCATCTGGCCTCCAGTGTTCATGAAAACGCTGTGATGTGTGCACAGCATTGTTAACTCTGTTGTGTAGTTGAGAAAATAGAGGCAGGGGGAATTTGCATTATTTGCTCAGGGCTCTGTAGGTACCCCAGGTCCCACAACCAGAGAAGAGGGGGCAGAGTGACAAGAAGCATAATCTTATTTCCATTGAGGAAATGTATTAACTGCCAAATTTTAAGTTTTAAAAATTTATATTAGGTTAATTGGCATTGTTTGTTTTGTTTTTGTATGCAATTCTGAACATATATGGGCCTCATGGTAAACAAAAAAATACCTTACTTCTTATGTCTTCCAGTTAGGACCTCTTAGCTTATAAAAGTTTTCCTTATTGCAAATTCTCTATAAGGTTAACTTCTAGTGTTAACCTTTAGTTATGTAAACCTGAAGAGAGAAAGTAAAAATCAAAAACACCCCACCCGTTTTTGCTCGTGAATTAACTTCATGCAAGGTATAGTCATAGAACCTGTGAGTTGTATCATGGAGACCTATCTGAGTATAGTGTTTGAGGGAGACTACAGGTCCCTTAGGCACTGAGTGTAGGAAGACTGAGAGTGGGAATGAGGGGTGCTTGTGAGTAAGCCATTCCAGAAGAGCTCATGAATCGGGCTGTACAAATTCCTTCATAGAACCTGTAGACATATTCTCTCAGAAATGTACATTCAGGATTATGCTTGGATGTTACTAACTTAATCTTCTGCCTTTGGAATCCTTTTAAAGGGAAAACATCCCAGGCAGATATTTCTCAGAGGTGATAATGGGTTCCATCCACTTTCAGCCACTCTCCATGCAGTCTGAATTGTAATTTAACAGCAATCTCTGATGTAAAACATATACCCAAAATAGGCAGCCTACTCTAGATTTCAGAGGTGTCTGAAATTGAATAAAACGATGCCCATAGAAGCAGTAAAAAAAGATGGATTTTTCCGTGAAGACGTTTTTTGCCCATTTGACAAATAAGAATGATGAAACTGACCCTATATCTTTTTCTCTTTGAAGCCTGAAAACTCAGAACTAAATTTGAATGGGGCTCCTCAGCCATCATAATTCCAGCCTTAGAGTTGGTGTACATCCCTGTTCCTTTTCTTCTCTAGCTTAGGCTTTCTAACATATCTTTTCCTTGGGCCTAATTAATTATTTTCTTACATTTGCTGGGCAGCTAGGTGGCCTATAACAGCAATTAAATATGTAAATGAATAAATATAAAGATTGTACTAAAACTAGACATAAAAATAAGTGTTCTGTATTAAATTTGCATTGTTAAAAACAGTGCTGACTTGAGCAGAATGAGAATTCCTTTTTCCCATGCTTTTGGTAACTGTAAACTTTACATTTTTTCCCTTTCTTGTTGAGCCATCATAAACTTGTGACTCAAGGCCATTTTCATATTCCTATCTTGCAGAACCGTAGACAGAGCTAGAAATTTGTGGTCAAAATTGCATTGGACATACATATACTCCACACATGAGGTGTTTTTATCTATTGCATACCCACTAGTTTTAAATCTACATTCCTACACCATTTCATCAAAGCATTCATCAAAGAATTAGTGATTCTTATCTGAAATAAACAACCTGTAAATATATAGTTAGAATAATTTTAGTGTCTTATTTTGGTTAAGAGTGGGCTTCTTTTGTTTTAAACTCGAGGTTGTGAACGGTTTTAATTAACTTGTTTATTTTCAATAGAGATTACAGGTTTACATTTGAGCTTAAAAACAATTTTTTTTTCTCATTCCAGGTAAAGATAAACTCCACATCTCCCTTGCCGAGCAAGGAGCTGGCTGAAGCCACAGAAAATTTGCTGGATAGTCTCAGCACTCTGGCCCAAGAAGTAAGTCGTCTTTCCAGCCCCAGAAGCCAGACCATCCACTATCACTTTTTTCGACCCTGAGTTTGGCTAAAAGAGTCCTTTTGATTTGAATATTATATGAAATGTACAATCAACTTTAGAAGCACCAGTGATCTTAAAAATGATCTTGTTTGATCTTACTTTAGAGATGAAGAACTCGAGGCTCATAGATGTCTCAGAGCTAATTAATTAGTGACTAAAGGCTTGATTTCTAGTCTAGAACTTTCTTCTACTGTTACTTCTATGAGTAGCTAATGACTCATTTGTAGAGAGGATAATTCATGCTCATCCCTATGTGCTGCATTTGTCTGAGCAGCAACTTCTCCGAATTTCTTCAGTAGCAAGGCCAGAGAATCTTTTTGCTAAAACATTTCTTTGCTGACTAAAGGGAATAACATGGGTATCCCTAATTCAGATCTTTCCTTTGTAAACTTCTGGCCTCTGGGGTTCAACTTTGGAAATATAGTCTCCTGATGACCATTAAGTGGAGTTTGCTTTTCCGGTCCATGTTCTGACAAATGTATCGGAAGAACCTTTATCATAGAATCAGAGGGCCTGGTAAGTGCTTCCAGAAGCACTTAACCTTTCCTTTGCCCCCCAGCCAGTGTGTGCTTCACCTTTCTGACACCTACCCAGCCTTGTTTCAAATTAGACTTGGAAAGGAGGAACTGTCTGGAGCCCAGTGTGTAAGGACCTGAGCCAGGGGGCAGTGGTCAGAACAGTATAGACCTTAATGTATAGGACACTGGATAGGAATAATTTCTCTTGAAATTTTGTCAGGCTTGGTCCAGCCTTATTTTGAGTGGCTTCTCTCAGTCTTTGGTGTTGGTATCATTTTTCACAAATTATCAACATTTACTTTGTTTTCTCGGGATATAATTATTGCATGTTCACTGTGGAAAATGCAGAATATTTGAGAAATACAGAAAACACGGAGAAGAAACAGTTGATACTTTAGTGTATTATTTTCGATTCTCCATTCTTTTTACTTTTCATTCTGCTCGTGTGTGTCTGACCGAAGAGGCTTGGCTTTTGATCCCTTTCAGGAGGAGAAGTCCTTTTCTAGTTTGCCATTTGTTACTTCAGTTCTGAATGCTAGTGACTTTTCTGTAGGTGGAGAAGCTGAGACACCTGGGGTTCTTCCAGGAATCAGAAAGAGAAACACAAACTGCCCTGCAAATCCAGAGTCATTTCTCTAGGGTCCTGTTAGCTGACACTGACATGCCCTGTACTAACTACTTTTGCAGGTCCCTTCACAGCCTTATAGCAAAAGCAGGGACTATAACTTGGGAGGCTGTCTCTAAACTCAGGTTCTGGGTACAGCTGTTTCCTTTTACATCACTGGCCTGCGTTGTGTCTGAGGTCAAAAAACAATTGAAAGCATGTGATGTTCCCATTGCTGATGTGGTGGAAACTCGCCAACTGAGCAGTATACATTTTCGTTGGCGACTGCTTCCGTGTGTGCTGCTTGCTCTCAGGTCTAGGGCAAGCAGGGGCCACTCTCTTCTCTCAGTGGAAAACAAGTCACTCTGAGCATAAGTTACTCATCGTTTAACTTGTTATTTCTCTGGGACGAATGGGACAAGATAAATAAATGAATGCACTTATTTTATCTGTTTAGTGTGTGGAAAGAAAGTTGGTTGTTTTGACCAAAGCACAATCCTTATAGGAAAAGGGAGCTGACATTTTCTGAGGAGCTTCACCTGGTTCAAGCAGTTTCACCCAATTTCCTTGTATAATCCATGTGATTGGATTATATTCTACCCATTTTACATATGACACTGAGCCTCAGAAAAGTTAGACAACTTGCCTACAGTTACGTAGTTAATTGGCAAAACTGGGATTTGAACCCAGAACTGTTTGACTCCAAAGCCCATGCTCTTGCTGCTATATACCACTTTTTGTTTGATGAAGTCTGATGGTGACTGGAATAGGATAGAAAGGAGATGTTTCAAAGAAAGAAGATATAGGTTAATAGGACTTGGCCGTTATGTGGACCTAGGTGAGTCACTCTGACTTGAGCTTCATGTGTGGGACACAGGGAAGGTATGCCTGATGAGACTGGGGAGGCAGGACAGGGAGCAGCATCTGTTACTCACCCAGCACCTACAAGGTGCTTGGCATTGCTTGATGTTGGGGACTCAGCAGTGGACACACTAACCTCCCTGTTCTCATGGGGCTCTTTTTGGGAGTGGGAGGCAGGTCAAGGTATAATGTGACAGCAAGTTGACGTGCAGTGAAGAAAAATATAGCGGGGTATGGGAGATAGTGATGGGAAGCCAACTCGGGTTTGGAGCAGAGGGGCACATGACGTGACCTAGAGTGTGAGACTGTTTATGTTGTGGCTGTTGAATCAGGAAGAGTTGGTGGGGGGGGGGGGCGGAGCAAGGGCAGAAAGAGGCCATTGCAGTGGATTGAGAAAGTGATTAAGTCAGCCAGCCATTCATTCATGCTACAGGTGGTTATCCAGCACCACCTTTCGTGGGCTCGGGGACCAGTGGCCACTCTTTCCTGTGCGTAGGAGTGCTTCACTGAGAAAGTGTGGAACATGAGCTGAGGTGGAGAAGAATGAGTAGGTGTTTGTCCCTAAGACAGGTGCTGGGAAGAGCCAGCCATTTGAAACAGCTGTCATTTATGGTGTCCAAACATAGGCAGGTTTAATGAGGGAAGAAATTCATTCTATTGGTTGGGTTATGGCAGAATGGTGGTGGCGAGGCAGCCTGTGGAAAGAGAAGTAAGTATGAGTGACTATTGTTTAAAAATGCCCAGGGCTATTTCACTCACCAACAAAAGGAGGGGTGGTCTGACCATCTCTCTCCTCCCTGTCTATATACCTCCTATAGGTTATGAAAAGGTAAAGTAAGGAAAAGCCGGCCACATAGTTATTTTCTCATGGTATATGTTAGATGCTCTCTCTCTAGGAGGGAAATGTTTGTGAGCTCTGACCCACCCCCGGAGTGCCTGGTTCCCCTCTGGAGGCAGAAGGCACAGTCAGGATCTGCAGCATCCAGGATAATGTCACTCATGGGAGCCAGCAGGCTCTGTGAGACAGAAAGCTGGGCACGTGGAGTCTGGTTCTAGGTCTTCTCCAGGTGTGTGCAGGAGCCCACAGCCTCTCCCCTCTACTTTCCACACCTTAGTCTTCCCGGTGGTGAGAACACACACAGTGACTTTTCAAGGGGTGTAGGGAATTGTTAATGATTTATTGTGAAATGCATGGAAATACAAAGTGCTCTATAAATATTTAATTATAAGAGGAGTCGGGCCAAGAACTCCACAAGGTGCTGGAGTAAATCTGTATGTGAGACAAAGCACTTGTCAGAGTGTAAGTCACAGACTCGGGTCCTGGCTGAGTCATCGCTTGCAGATCCCCGCCTCCCCCCAAATATATCATGTGGTTTATTCCTTACCACACTCCGTCATCATCTTGATGACAAGTCCGGCCTTAGAGAAGTGACTTAGTGACTTTTCTAAGGCCATAGCTATTGAGAGACTTAGCTGGGATTCAAACTCAGACCTCTCACCTTACACTTTTTCCATTGCCCAACACTTGACTGAGACGAGGGTGGGGGCTGCATGCACAGTGCCTTTTCTCCCATGGGGTGGAGGGCTCCTCAGTTTCCACACCAAAATTCGAGATGTTTTAGAAATAAGTCTAAATAAGTGATCAAGAGCATGAGCAGTTCCTGATGTATGTTTATGAACATATAGCTGTTCAGAGAAAACATTCTCTCCCATAAACCAGAAGATAATTGGAATGAAATAAAGCCCATCACCAGGGGCTCCACTGACTTCTAAGCTGTGCTTCTCAATCTTTAACATGCACGGAAATCACCTGGCATCTTGTGAAAATGCAGATTTGAACTGTGGATAGACAGATCAGAATCTGTGTTTCAGACTACTTTTTAGATTGTGTTGACGCTGCTAGTCCCCTCACCACAACTGTAGTAGCTTGGTTCTGGCAATTTCATGACAGGATTTGGAGGAAATGATGTCAGACAAGATATGTTTTGGGGTCTGGCTCTACAGAGGCCAAGAAAATAAGATGTTTCTTTCTCATCTCTGTCTCCAACCCTTGCTCTACCCTTTTCTCCTCTTTCTTTCCCTTTTCCTCCCAATCCCTGACGCCAGCTGTTCAGCATGAGGAGCTGGAGTGACATGCGGCAGGAGGTGATGTTTCTGGCCAACATGAACGGTTCCAGCTCTTCCACCCAGATATACCAGGCTGTGTCCCGCATCGTCTGTGGCCATCCCGAGGGTGGGGGCCTGAAGATCAAGTCCCTCAACTGGTATGAGGACAACAACTACAAAGCCCTCTTTGGAGGCAATGGCACTGAGGAGGATGCTGGGACCTTCTATGACAATTCTACAAGTGAGTGTCTCTGCAGACCAGAGCTCCGGCCCCAGCCCACCTTAGTCGTGGATTCCTCTCTCATGCTTGTCCTCATCCTTTGAAGCAGCATTAAGTGTCCACATGTCTGTTTGCCCACCAGAATGAGCTCCTAGAGGAGAGAGTCTTCTCCTAATTAGCCCACTTCTCTGAATGGGGCCTGGCACGTCTCAGGTACACAGTGTGTTTACCAAATGAATGAATGATTGAAAGCCAAGTTTTCTGAGGGATGTAGGAGGGTGGTTCCCAGAGTAATTAATGATGTTATTCTTTTTTCCTCCTTTCTCCCCTTCATCGTCCATGAAGTATGCTTTGTAATAAAACCTTAAAAATAACAGTAATAGCAACAATGAAAGCCAACATTTAGGGAACATTTCCTATGCACTATACATTCTATTTAAGTTACCTCATTTAACTCTTAAAATAACCCTGCAAAGAAGGTTTTATAACTTCACATTTTATAGGCTCAGAGAGGTTAAGTGACTTGGTCAAAGCCACACAGTAGCTAATCTGCAAGAGCCTAGATTAAGCCGGGATCCGCCTAGCTCCATGTTCTTTTTTCTGGTAAATCACACGGCTTCTAAACTAGCCGTTAGTGGTGGCGTATGTCTACCATCAGACACAGGCATTTGATCTGCTGTTTGTTTTTGGTTCTTAGCTGCAAAGCAGTGTTAAAGATCCTTGTAACTCCATATCTACTCACCACACTCGGGCAGTTTTGTGGGGACGTGTGTCCTGTGCCTGATGGCAGTGAGAAGCCAGTGTTACAGTTTTAGACAATGGCATCCTTTTCCTTGAAAACTTGATGCAAGTGAGCCTTTCTCTATTTCCAACCGCAGGTGTGTCTTTCAGATGTTGAGTGAGGCAGCTTTTTGTCCATTACTGTAACACAAGAACCTTTTTTTTGTCCTCTGGAGTAAAGCACTGCAGACATCGCAGGTTGCTTTGCATGCCTGAAGGGGATGGCATTATAGGCAATTTTCTGAAATGCCATCTCCTCTGCTCTCCCTTGCTTTGCAAGTCAACCCAAGGGAACCTTCTTTTACACAACAGATACAACTGTGAGCAAATCCTCTTTAAAAAAAAAATTATATTGTCTTTGCAGCATGTACAGGCTACTTGGTATCTAAAAGAACTCAGGATGAAATTTTAAAAAAATCAGGAATCCTTCTGGATAATCAAACCCTATTGTTTGTTATTACTTTGGATTTCTCAGCCTGGGATTTTTATTACATTTATTACATATAATGCTGAGACCTACTAATTAAAGGGAATTTTTTAATTTTTGCTTAAAAACTGAAGTCTGAATTCAGCCCTCTGTTTTCAATGAAAACAGAGTGGTGAGGGCTGGCATAACAGCCTGAATCTAGAGTTGCACAGTCTGTGTATAGTAAAAACATTTTCTAGATTGTCTCAGTTTTGAGTTATTCATCATTGCCAGTGATATAAGTTCTGATTATCAAGCATTGTTCTAAGCACTCTACAGATAACATCTCCCTACATCTCTACCAAGTAAATGTTGTTAACTTTATTTTTAGAGAAGCAAACTGAGGCTTAGGCAAGTGAAGTTATTTATTACATAGCAATTAAATGGTAGAGCTGAGTTTGAACCTAGGATAGTCTGGCTGGCTCCAAAGCTCTTGTTAGTTGCTATCTGTTTGTGACCATGCTTAATGGATATTTGCCTTTCATCTTCTTCATAGCTCCTTATTGCAATGACTTGATGAAAAATTTGGAGTCCAGTCCTCTTTCCCGCATCATATGGAAAGCTCTCAAGCCTCTGCTGGTTGGGAAGATCCTGTATACACCTGACACTCCAGCCACAAGGCTGGTTATGGCTGAGGTAAGCTAGCCAGGCCCAGGAGGTCCTCTCCAAAATCCTCCTTGAACTGCAGGCAAAAAAAGTAAAGGCAGCTTCAAATGGAGTATATATTAAGTATACTCCTGGCTTTGTGGGATTTCCAAAGAGTAAGAACCTCGAGTCTGACCCAGGCCAGAGCTGACTGCTGAGGGCCAGCTCTCCAGCCTTGGGTGTTTGAATCAAGCCGGAGGCAAGCACTTCTTGGTGCTTGGAAGAACTAGAAGAGGGCTGCTGTGATGGAGTGTCTTTTTACAGGGCAGCTACATTTCTCAAGTCTGTACCTCTTTTCCTCTTTTTTTTTTGCTATCCCTGGCTCCTCCCCACCTGACTCCAGGTGAATAAGACTTTCCAGGAACTGGCTCTGTTTCATGATTTGGAAGGCATGTGGGAAGAGCTCAGCCCTAAGATCTGGACTTTCATGGAGAGCAGCGCAGAAATGGATCTTGTCCGGGTGAGTATCCCTCTGATCACTGAGTACCTGCTTGATTCTAGAGAGGTGAATTTCTGGTCACTTTCCCAGAAGTGGTTGAGATGAGAATTCTTTATGTTTAACCAGTGTAAACAAATGTATTGAGTGGAGCTCAAGCCACAGGGCTGTCACCTTTGTAGAGCTATAGGTGATGGTGCACTGATAACACTGTTTCATGCACATCAGCGTCAGTGCATCTGGTAGACAAAAATCAGTTTTCCAAGAAACTGAGGGCTGGTATTTGGAGCAAGAGTTTGATGATTTCAGGACCCTGACTATTTTCATTTCTGGCTCTAGAGCTAACCGTAGCCGTTACCACATGGAGGGGAATTGCACTTAGTGCTTCAGAACCACTTGAAAGGGATTAGTGCTCTAAAGACAATTGAATTCAAAAGCGCAGGAGTCTGAATAAGAACAGAATGTCTTCTTTTCTTGAGCCTGAGTGCCATTTAATCACATCATCCCTGCCTTGGGATGAGTCAGAGAATCATTAGACTATTTCCTGTCTCCATGGTGAGGGAGGCCTCTTTTCTTACGTTTCCGCTGCTATTAAGAAGCAGGAATGGATTTTGCCAGGTTTCTTGTCTTGATACCTCATTGATCAGAAGGGCAGCTGGGTTTTAAAGGCGGTGCCTACCTGGAAGGTACCCTCTCAGGCTTAGGACTGTCCCCTGATGTCCTGGGAGAGGTGAAGCCAGGGAACCCTCAAATGACGGGAAAGTTAGAGTCATCTTTGTTGTACTAGTCCTATTATAAACACAGAATTCTTAAATTAGGACCTTTAAAAACCAAAGGATTTTAGTGAGAAAAACATGAACAATAATTTTTATGGATTTACTGAATAATTTCTAATAATAACAACTCATTGCCATTCAAGTATGGGTCTCTGTTGGGCTCCAGTGTCTCCTCTCTAAAAGGATCACATGACCCAGCCATGTGACAGAGACCTAGGTGTGGTTTTGGGCCTCTTTTTGCTGGTCTACTCCTTGGAATCCATACTTCTTGTTGGACTTCTTCTGGGTCTCAGAATGCTGAGGGGCCCTCTTGAAGGGATTCCATGAGTTTTGGTCTGTAGGCAGGTAGATACTTACCTTACTCTTAAGTGGGGAGTTTGGCTTGGATGCTCCAACTCAGGCTCCCAGTTCATTGGGACAAGCCCTTGTAAACATGGCCATCGCACTCATTAGGAGTCCTGCTGGGAGAACCTAGGATGTGCAATAAGAAGTGTAGGAGCTGTGGTTTGGAAGGCCTGTGTGTCAAAGACCTTTAGTTTAAGCTCTGGGGGAAGGTTTTAAGCAAGGGGAGGTATAAACATATTTGATAATGACAGGTGGATTGAAGAGGGGGAAGATAGAAGGCAGAGACCAGGGTGGATGTTATCCAAGTGGGTGATCAAGGCACTGGCAGAAAGTGAAGCCTGATGACTGCTTGAAAGTGGAGGGGTGAAAGAGAGGGAGGCATTGGGATGATTCTTGATTTCTGGATGGTGACTAATGGGGATGTCTAACAGGCTGATGGATATTGGGGCCTGGGAGAAGGGGGGCTGTTTAGGCTAGAGACGCTGATCAGGTACTTATCAGCCTGTGAGTGTAACTTGAAGAAGTCTCCTCTAACTTTCCTTTCTCTATTAAGGAGTATTTATTTAATGCCACAAACTTGGGCTTCTCAGTCCTGGTCACCCTCTGCATTTTCACATCTGGTATATGAGGTGATGCCTGAGGCTTCTGCTTCTGCTGGAGTAATTTCATTTTGTTTCTTTTCCTCTTTTCTCTCTTTTCTTTACTCCCCTCCCCTCCCTTCCCATCTGCTCTCCTCCCCCTCTTTCAATTTTATTGGGGTATAATTGATAAATAAAGATTGTATGTATTTAAGGTGTACAATTTGATGTTTCAGTATACATATACATTGTAAAATAATCACTATAATCAAGCTAGTTGACATACACATTATCTCACATAGTTATCTTTTAACAAATTTCAAGTATACAGTATTGTTAGCTATAGTCACCATGCTATACTTTTAAACTTATTTAGAACTTATTTAGATTGCATACCTGAAACTTTGTACACTTTGAGCTCCCCATTCCCCCCACTCCCAGCCTCTGGCAACCACCATTCTACTTATGATAACTCTTAACCTTTCTGCTGCCTGTGGCTCTGTCTACAGCTGTTGCATTACCCCATAGATATGGAGTCACTTCTCCGTTGCATCATGGAACCCACTGATATTAAACTGTTCTGTTTTCCAGCTGCTCTTTGCCTTTTTCATTTCACGGCCTAACTTTTTTTTCTGGCAAGCACTCCTAAGGGTGACCTTAGGTCTCTTGGTCCCCTCAACTACCCTAGAATGGCCATGTAACCAGGGCTTTCACTGGACACATCGCTCTTGTCTTGCTTCCTTGGCCATATTGCTCTGAAGCCACACCGGGCAGGGCAGGTGTCCCCCTAAATGCCACGTGTCTTTACTCATCTCTTCTTTGTTCGGTTCAAGTCTGCAAATAAAGTCATTTGAGAATTGCTAACCCAAACCCCTGTGAACTTTGGTGAGGTATGATTTTGTACTATTTGTGTTAACAAAAATACATGTCTTACTGATAACAGTATAAATTGTTTTTTGCTATTGGAAAGCAATTTGGGATGAAAATTTCAAGAACCGTAAAAAATGTGCTATCCTGCATACCTCCCTTCCACACACCCTCAGGGATGTATCCTACAAAAATAATTTTAAAGAAAGAAGCCTCTGAATGAAAGAAAATGTTATTGCTATCACAATTGTTATTGTGAGAAATTAGAAATAGGATAAATGTTTAGCAGTATGAGAATAATTAATGAAATTATAGTATATCTACTCTATAAAATCATTATGCTTCCATTAAAATAATAAATATGAAGCCACCTGGGGGGAAAAGCTTATAATGATAGTGGAAATAAGACTGATTTAAAAATTAGCAGTATTTGGCTCCTTAGAGTCTCCATTTCAGTAGAGCCAGAGTTTCATCTTCCCTCTCAAAGCTGTGACAGGATTTGTAGCTCCTTCTGTTCCATGAGCTCAGTTTGAAACTGACCCCTGTTTTTGGCAGCACATTTGTGCAGGCCTCTGCCCCAGCCCTCTGGACCCATCGGTTGAGAACCAGACTGTGGTGTCCTTCTCTTCCATACTGATCCACACAGGGGAACCAACCAGCTGGAGAACAAGAAATGGAGACAGGCCTCCTTTGGATCATGACCCATATGTCCTACAGTGGGGAAAGGTCATATTTAATTGGTTTAATAGCAGCATTATTAACTAAACAGCAAAAGTGGGTTTGTCTTCATTCAGTCTAGACCAAGTCATCAGCCTGGTTCTCAAAAGAGGAAGGTAGTACAATGCAGGGGAATGGGGCAGTAGAATCAGAGAGCCCATGTTTCATGTTCTGGCTTTGCTGCTTATTAGCCATGTGAACTTATGGTAGGGACTTGACCAGTCTGATGGTCAGTTTTCCTATCTGTAAAATGGGAACTCTTAAAAATATCTTCTTCATGGAGTTGTGTGAGATAAAGCATAGGAATAAATCAGTATAGTAATTAATTGTACAGAGTAAGCACAATCACTGTTGTTACTGTAGTTAATACTGTCGAGCTATCCTGTTTGGTACAGTAAAAAACTTGGACTCTGGATTCAGACTGATTTGACTTTGAGCCCCAGCTCCAAGCCCATGAGCATTGTGATTCAGCCTTGGTTAAAATCATATTCTTTTATTTTTCAGCCCCAATATTCTCATCTGTAAAATGGGGACCTGTTACTTACCTCAGTAGTTTTCTATGAGGATAAAAAACAAAAGCGACAATGTATGTGAAGGATTTTGTAAATCATTTGTTCTCATCAAGACTTAGGTGGTGTTTACTATGTATGCTTTCTCGTTGTCATGGCAGACTCTCTTGAACAGCAGAGGCAATGATCACTTTTGGGAACAGCAATTGTCTGGCTTAGATTGGACAGCCAAAGATATCATGGCATTTCTGGCCAAGCACCCAGAGGATGTCCAGTCAGCTAATGGCTCTGTGTATACCTGGAGAGAGGCTTTCAATGAGAGCAACCGGGCAGTCCACACCATAGCTCGCTTCATGGAGGTGAGGATCTATTCTATGAATCATTTGAAAAAGGCTGTGGCTTTTCTTCTGAGATGGTGCAATAAGTCACATTGGAAGAATGTTTAGAAATAATGTCCAGTTTTATTTAGAGGAGTATTCCTGAAACCTAACACTGGGCTTGATGTGCAAAAGGCACTCAATAAATGATAGTTGAATGAGTAAATAAACAAACCTAACTCTAGCTTTATTCTGTTAGACTCAAGGGTGTTTCTATCCCTTGTCTTCTAGGTTTTTCAGTGTTTTGATATCCTAATGCCTAATGGCAACAAAGCAGTCCCTTAAGGGCATTATTTATGACATTATTTATTTATTTAAAATCTAGTAGGACAAATTACATTTAAAAATTTATCCTTAAAAATTATGTCACTTAACAGGGACCAATAAAAAGGCTTTTTTTGGGGGGGGGTCTGTTTATTTAATTTATTTAGTTAGTTGTAAATTGCTAAGGAAAAAGGAGGAGTATGTATGATCATTGTTTTAACCTCCTTCTCACGACAGAAATCAATGTAAGTAGCTTATCTTTAAATTTCAGTTTAAAAAAATATCCATTTTTGGTTGAATATTGGAAAACGACTTTAGAGAAGACTTACAGAGTGAGGATAAAAAAGCCACACAGCAGTTCCCTCTTTGGGTAGGGTCTGTCTTGGCTGCTTATTTTTCTGGCCACCAGAGTTCTCATGACAGCTATTCTTCCTTCAGTGTGTCAACCTGAACAAGCTGGAACCAATAGCAACAGAAGTTAGGCTTATCAACAAATCCATGGAGCTGCTGGATGAGAGGAAGTTCTGGGCTGGTGTCGTGTTCACCGGAATTACTCCTGGCAGTGTCGAGCTGCCCCATCATGTCAAGTACAAGATCCGAATGGACATTGACAGTGTGGAGAGGACAAATAAGATCAAAGATGGGTAAGCTGGATTCCATCATGCCAGACAGCCTTGGGGAATCAAGAGCAGCTAAGATGACTAGAGGTGCTTAATTTTATGGAATAATTTGTTAGAAACTCAAATTGATGGCATGATTTTGATAAAATATCACTATCTTTTAGCATTCCAACTCAAGGGAGTTAATTCCAAGGAATTAATCAACAAAAAAAAAAAAGAAAAGGAAAAAAAGACTTTAGGTCCCCTGTGCTGGCATTTTTACAAAAAGGAGCTATCAATATAAAAGAGAGTGGTTAGTAAGTTTGGGTATGTCTACTTGATGCCGTTTTAGGTATCCAATGGAGGAGAAAAAACAAACTAATAAGTGATGTGCTCATTCTGATTATATCTATTAAAAAATATGTGTACAGATAGGATGCAAAAATAAAAACAGTGACTCTGTAATGGTGATGGGATTGAGGGTGATTGGATTTTTTTACTGTTTGGTTCTAAGGACTATCTGATTACCTGTGGTTTGGTTTTAGGTACTGGGACCCTGGTCCTCGGGCTGACCCCTTTGAGGACATGCGATACGTCTGGGGGGGCTTCGCCTACTTGCAGGATTTGGTGGAACAGGCAATCATCAGGGTGCTGACAGGCACCGAGAAGAAAACTGGTGTCTATGTGCAACAGATGCCCTACCCCTGCTATGTTGATGACATGTAAGTCACCAGTAAGCCACCATCTTTATTTAACCATTTAACACTGTCCCCAAGTGGATCATAGACACATGCACACATGTATGTGCATACACACCAAGAGAGGAGACAGAATGCTTTGATTTTCAATTTTTTTTACATGCGTGTTGATTTTAGCTAAAATTAATTTTGAAATTTTGTGAAGATTTCAGGAAATAAGATGCCAGATGTCAGTAGCTGACAGTTTGAGCCACATCAGAGACACACACGTGCACACATTGGCAGTCCTCCCTCCTTTCTCACCCATGGTTACCAGAACTTTTATTTTCTACACTCTACCCTTTTGGTTAAAATTTGCTCAATGTGTAAATTTAAAATATGTCATGGCAAACACATGCTAACATACACACATTCCCCATACACAGAAACGGCATTCTAGACCTATGAAAGCCGACTTCATGTAAATTTGTCTACTTCCTCTCTATAAGTGGAAACCACAGTTTAAAACAATCCAAATAAAACTGGACTAGGCCTTTTTATCTTAGACTTTTAAGATGATCTTTTAGAGTTTAGTTACTATGCTGCTAAGTTCTCAATGTGAGAGCTCTGCCTTTAGAACTAATGATTTCTTGTAAGAGAATGGGCAGAGGTATAGTTATTGCAGGCATCTGAAATGTGCAATGTTTCTTCCAAATTCTGGAAATTCTCTTATTCTCTGTTGTTGTTGGCGTGTGTGTGTGTGTACATCAGAGTGTAGATGGAGCAGGGTGACTCTCCTCCCATTTGCTCTCTGCTTTATTTGGAAAAGTCTATTTCCTTGTGTGGCTCAGCTCTAGCTTTTGGATGTCACCTAGAATTATCACCTTCAGAAAGATTAACCAGAGTTTTCTAAAGCAAGACTTTTCCAAAGACCCCATAAGCCAAGATTTTCTCTGGAAAGGATTGTCTTAAGATGAGGACATGATGAGAGTTCAAACCATTAAGAGTCTTTATCTGTTGTCACATAGTAGAAAATACCTAAGTGTTAAAACTGAACCTTGAACCTTGAGTGTCAGGGTCCAGATTCTGTGTCCTTTTTACTTCACTGCATTTCCTGTTCTACTTTGGAATCTGAAATATTACTGACGAGAGCTGCTTGATGTGTATTTCTGCACTATCTGTCATAACGGTCAATAGTGAGTTGAGATGACCGTGGAGATGGTGAACTTTCATGGTTTTTCATAGTTTTTCTGTTTTGGTACTTTAAAGTCACCCACATTTAGCTTAATGACATCCATAGTTACCTAGTTACTAAAGCAGATCCCTAAAGAAGTTTATTTTGCAATACTTTGTTAGTCTAATTTTTATTACTACACTATACTACTCATGAAGCAGTTGAACAGAGAACCGGTACGTTTCAGAGTCCAGAAGACCTGCCCATCTCTTGTACACAGGCCCAGAGGTGTCGGCCCAGGCAGTGTTTAATTCTGGTCTTTAATTGTCTCTCCTTCCTTCCCTGGGGCCTCCAGCTTCCTGAGGGTGATGAGCCGGTCCATGCCCCTCTTCATGACTCTGGCCTGGATTTACTCTGTGGCTGTGATCATCAAGGGCATCGTGTATGAGAAGGAGGCCCGGCTGAAGGAGACCATGCGTATCATGGGCCTGGACAATGGCATCCTCTGGTTCAGCTGGTTCATCAGTAGCCTCATCCCTCTGCTTGTGAGCGCTGGCCTGCTGGTGGTCATCCTGAAAGTAAGACTTCCTCCCCGGCCCCTCCCTGCTGGGAACTCCTGAGCACACCGACAAGGGCAGTTTGAAGAGAAAAGCAAAGATTCTTTCGGAGGGAGGGGGTCTTACAGGTCATCTCCTACAATGCTCTCATTTTATAGTTGGAGAGAGTGAGGCCCAGAGAGGTACAGTGACTTCCCCAAGGTTAGCCTAGCTAGTTAGCAGCTAAACAGGACTAAGACCCAGGGCTCCCACTCCCCAGGTCTGTCTCTTTGGCTGAGGTCCATGGGGACATCTAAGAGCTATTCATTGTCTTACACATACTGGGTGGTAATTCTTGTGGAATACCTAGAAATTATAATCAGAATGATATATATTGTTGCAGGTTAGGTTTTCTGGAAGCAGAAGCTGAAACAGAGTTTGGTATATAGTATTTATCAGAGATCACCGTCAGTGGAAGGAAGGGGAGGATGCAGGATTGAGCAGAGGGAGGAGATGAACTGCAGTGCAGGACCAACCCCGTGGGCACTCTGGAGCATATAAAGCTTGTTGAAGTTGTCCCTCATTGAGCTGAAATGTCCAGCCTGTTAGATTTCCCCAAGGCCTTCCTCCCTGACATCCATGCCGCAGGCCCCCCAGTCAGTCACTGAAAGTGTATGTCCCCCAGGGCCAGGTAGCTATCAGCAGCAGTGATTAACCCAGAGGAGTCGATACCTGTAGGCTGTCTGCTGACAGCTGGACATCAGGTTCCCCCAGGAGGGGACTGGACAGTGTGGTTCTTTGTCCACCATATACATTAATAAGTTGACATGCCAATTTTATTTCTCCATTGTCATTTCATTTAACAATGCATCATACAAAAATTTTTTAAAGAAGGGGGAATGCAGTGGGATAGGAACCGACATTTAATTCTAGTTACTGTTTATTACAAATAAGTGCTTATTGATTGCCAAGCACTGTTTAAAGCACATCATACATGCTGTCTTATTTTATCCTTACTAAATAACCCATTTAACATACAAGGAAATGAGCCCAAGTAAGGTTAAGGACTTCGCTGAGGTCATCTGACAGTTTGGCAGAGTAGTTCTTGCTAAAATCATACCCCATTCATGCTCTGATATCTAACTGCAAGGACTCAGCTCTGTGGTGGTATGGGTTGTCTTGCGTAGCTGTGTGACAGCTGCTCTGGGACAACTACATGCCGGCAGGTCCTGCTCCAATATACCCAGGTACTGGAGATAAAAGTCCACAGGAGTTTAGATGTGTGTGGGAATGCAGATTCCACAGGTTATTGAGGGAGTATTAAGATTGCCTGGCCATTTTCCTTGGCTTTTGGAGGGAGCAGTCATGTGGGTTGTGTCTCTCAACTCATTCTTGATGCCAAGGGTCATAGTCCTTACAAAAGGAGAAACCAAGTAATATTATTTCAAGGAGGAACAAGGAACAGAATTGTCTGTTGTGAGGAGCCTTGATGAATATCAGCCCTGGTTTCTGTTCTGTTCCTGACCCTACCACTGTTGTGCTGTGTGGCCTTGGGCTAGTCATTTCCCTTCCTCTAGGCTTCAAAGAAATGAACATCACTGTTCTATATTATCTCTGAGATGAATAAAGACAAGCCCTGGCTGCTTCCCCTAGATCCTGCAAGGATGTTCTTGCTTGTTGAAGCAGCACATTTATTTTCTCTCTTCTTTCCCAGTTAGGAAACCTGCTGCCCTACAGTGACCCCAGCGTGGTGTTTGTCTTTCTGTCTGTGTTTGCCGTGGTGACCATCCTGCAATGCTTCCTGATCAGCACACTCTTCTCCAGAGCCAACCTGGCAGCAGCCTGCGGGGGCATCATCTACTTCACGCTGTACCTGCCCTACGTCCTGTGCGTGGCATGGCAAGACTACGTGGGCTTCACACTCAAGATCTTCGCGGTGAGTAACTCTGGCCCTTCCGCAGTAGCTGCCTTCACAGCCACTCCTGGTGTTTCACCTGCTTATTGCAGTCCAAGCTGAGAACAGGAGATGAGTCTCTTTGCAATGGGATTTGAACCTCAGTTCTAGATTCTGAGCTTCTTGAGGGCAGGGGTTGTGTCTTATTAAATTGTTTATCTTTAGTCGTCTCAGTGAATCCTGGTTGAATGGAATCAAATGGAATTTTTTAGAGAGCCATACTGTACCATAAACCCAGGTGGGGGTATATGACATTGAGGAACACCTTTAGACAGGAGATGCCAACTCCACCTCCATGGACCATCTTAAGCTCACCATAAAGTCACAGCCACAGTTAGAACTGAAAGCTCTTACAGTCAGAGATGGCTTCTTGAGCTTTGTCTTCCCTGTGTCCAGTTTGGGCTTTCACTTGAATAATACTTTCTGAACTGAAAAAGGCCAAGGAGCAGATCAGTGCCCCATCTCCCCATGGATCCTCGACTTCGGCACTTCCTTTCCTTGTACATAGGAGGAGGCGCCCTTATATAAAGGCGAGTTGCCATCTCTCCCCTGGGTGACTTATAAGGAAAGAGTCACTCTCAGGGTGCTCCAGGTGCCTCAGTCTGGACACCCTAGACAGCAGCAGCCCAGGCAGCAGCTCTGACACAAGCCATCACCAGCTGAGCAGGTGGCTTGAGGAGACCTTGATGAATGTATGATTGTGTGTGTAGGGCACAGGATTGTTGAGCCCTTGGGGCATCTTTGGAAGCATAAAATTCTAAAAGTTTTATACTTCATCATACATACATACATATCTGAAATGTGTGTGCATAAGGGGTAGTTATAAATAGAATCATTTTATATGCTTCCAAGGAGCCCACTCCCCACAGGAAGTCTCTAGGTGACTCTTTCCATGTCTTGTAATTGACCCATTTTGAAAATTCAAATTTCTTCAGGTGAAATTTACATTGGAAGTGTTAGAAAAATGAGAGAGACAAGGAGATGGATGAGTGACTTTTACCTCTTTCTCTCAGAGCCTGCTGTCTCCTGTGGCTTTTGGGTTTGGCTGTGAGTACTTTGCCCTGTTTGAGGAGCAGGGCATTGGGGTGCAGTGGGACAACCTCTTTAAGAGCCCTGTGGAGGAAGATGGCTTCAACCTGACCACCTCGGTCTCCATGATGCTCTTTGACACCTTCCTCTACGGGGTGATGACGTGGTACATCGAGGCCGTTTTCCCAGGTACACTGAGCTTCCCTACTGCTTTAGCGAGCTGCTAGGGAAATGTGATTTTTAGCTGCAGAGCTTTTCTCTCTTTTTTGCTGGAATTTCTGCAGGACCTGGGGCTCCTTGGAAGGTGGCTAGGGCTTTGGATCTTGGCAAACACATAGACCAAGTAGAAGCAGCTGATGCTAAAAGTACAATTTTTACCACTGATATAGCTCTTATTTCTTGAGCACTGTGTGCCAGATGCTGTGCAAAGTGTTTCATATACTTTGGTTCATTTAATCTTCGTAAGACTACTCTTAAGGAGTTACTGTTATAACCAGTTTTTGCAAAGGAGAGAACTATAGCTCAAAGAAGTTAAGCAATTTGCCTGTGGCCACACAACTGGTAAGTGCTGGTGATTAGAGATGGACTGTGTTGGGTTATACCGGGTCAGCTGTCGCAGGAGAACTGTGCTGACCCAGTTCTCTAATTCTGTATCCCCAGAATTACCACTGGTGGATGTTCCGTTTCCTGAGTACAGCTTGTGAATAATAAGTATATTGGCTGTAAGCCCTTGCTTGTGATTTGATCAAATTAGTTTTCATAAAAATTCATTTGATACTTCCCTTAATAAATCACCTGACCAAGACCTGCCTTGGATACATTTTGATGTAAGATCAAATTCTGAGCAAGGTTCAACTCTTTCTGAATCACCTTCTAATTTCCTTTTGAGGGGGTGTGCATACATGAAATGTTTATTACCCCTACCTGAACTTCCTGCATTGAATATGCAATTTTGTATCCTATAGATCTGGAGTCCTGTACTTACTGGTTGAATGATAGACTACTTATCCCTCAGTTTCTTAATCTCTAAAATGGGGATGATACCTGCTTCATGGGGTTGGGAGGATTCAGAGAGGTGCAGAACTTCTGTCATATGTAGTAGGTCTCAGCGAATGTTAGCTTTCTTCTACCCTACTTCTATTCCAGTCTGTCTCGTCTCATGTTAGCTTTCGAGTTGAACCTTGCTCAGAATTTGATCTTACATCAAAATGTATCCAAGGCAGGTCTTCTATTCCAGTCTGTCCTGTCTCCAGAAGCTGTGTCAAAGAGAGAGTGGGTCTGGCTAGGATACCTCGGGGATGCTGGGATGTGGCCGAGCTTGACCCACACCTGTGCTTTGCTTTCAGGCCACTATGGAATTCCCAGGCCCTGGTATTTTCCTTGCACCAAGTCCTACTGGCTAGGTGAGGAAAGTGATGAGAAGAGCCATCCTGGTTCCAGCCAGAAGGGAGTATCAGAAAGTAAGTACTGCTGCCCCCACCGACTGCCAGGGGGCAAGGGTCTAAAACCACTCCAGGGACGGAGAAATCACATGCAATTTCCTGTTCCAAATTCTCCCATGCTGATTGTGTCCAGTGCTATTGACTCATTAGTGAGCCACCATCTGAGTCCCTGAAGGATGTTTGGTTTTCTTGGCTTCTTAGAAAGTGACTCCAGATCTTTATATTTTCACTACCACCTCTGTCCCCCTACTTTTCATGCTATTCTAATAGCTAGAAGGAAGAGATAAAGAGAACTGTGATTGTCGAACCATAACCTTTCTGCCTGCCCTGTCATGGTGATCCATGAACTGGTGCAGGCTGACACCAAGTGGCTGCCACAGAACTCAACCTGTGCTTCTCAGTGTTCTTACCCTTCATTATCCAGAGCCCTAATCCTCTTCGGCTCCTGACTGGCAGGTAGAGAGGCCTACAGTTCAGCAAAGGTGCTGCCTTCTGGGTTCTTTGCCCAGGTTCTTGGAGGGATATTCTCACTTTGTGTTCAGTGTGGCTTTCTAAGTGGTTAGTAAGTCTCTCTTCTGATCTCTTCTGTGCCCTTTCCCCAGTCACCAGTGGTAAAGCGTGACCTTCCTTGGTATGGTACACTAGACTTCTTACGAGCAGTGCTTGCCTGCTCTTCCAGCTGCTTCTCCTGCTCGTTCGCTCTTCTTGCCCAGCCTTCTCTCTCCCAGCTTCTGTATCAGTCACCTAGAGCTGCTCACGGGAACGTGTCATATTCTTCCACATCTTCACGTCCTGTGTGTAGTTTTCCTCACAGGAGAGCCCTCTCTCCAACTTGTCTGCCTTCCAAATTCCTACTCCTACTCACTCTTCAAACTCTAGTTCAGTATCCCTTCCCCTGAGTAGCCTTCCTAGCTTCTCAGGTAGTCAGTCACTTGCTCCTCTAAGATTCCATAGCATTAAAAAAACAAAAAAGAAAAAAAATGTTTTTATTTTAAATTAATTGTAGACTCACAGTCAGTTGCAAAAATTGTATGGGGTGGGGGTTCCCTTGTACCTCTCACCCAGTTTCCTCCAACAGTAACATTTAACATAACTGCAGTATAATATCAAAATCATGAAATTGACATTGGTGCATTTCACAGACCTTTAGATTTCAGCAGTATTACATGCCCTCTGTGTATATGTGTCTATTTCTGTGCAGTTTTATAACTTGTATGGATTCACGTAATCTCTAGCTCAGACAAGATGCAGAACTTTTTCATCACCACAAACTCCCTCATGCTACCCCTTAATAGCTACCTCTCTTCTTCCCCGATCCCTGATACTTATAAACTAATAGCCTGTTCTCTTCTACAAGTTTATTTCCATAATATTATAGAAATGAAATCATGTAGTATACAATTATTTGAGATTGGCTTTTTTGTTCGCTCATAATTCTCTTGAGTTCTTTTCAGTTTGTGATATGTATCAACAGTTCATTTTTTTTTAAATGCCAAGTAGTATTCTACAAGATGGCTGTACCACAGTTTCACAGCATTTTTAGATGTGTTTTGTAAACAGCTTTTAGCATCTATATTTTCATTGATTGTCAAGTCTTTTCTCCTCAGTAGATTGTGAATCCTCCTTTATCATTGTATCCCCTTCACCAGTACCAGTGCCCAAATAGGCCTTAAATAAATATTTGTAGCTTGCCTGCCTGCCTTCCTGAGCACCCAGAAGTAGCCATTGAGAGAAGACAGTTCTAAAAGTACAAGCACAGCCCCTGGGTCTTTACACTCCAATCATCGTTTTCTGTGGGTTCATTACTGTCTTCTCTTTTTTCACAGTCTGCATAGAGGAGGAACCCACCCACCTGAAACTGGGAGTGTCCATTCAGAACCTCATGAAGGTTTACCGAGATGGCATGAAGGTGGCCATTGATGGCCTGACCCTGAATTTCTATGAGGGCCAGATCACTTCTTTCCTGGGTCACAATGGAGCCGGCAAGACCACCACCATGTAAGAAGAGGGTGCGGCTCTCTCAGAATCGCCACAGGAAGGTTCTGTAGCACAGTTAGAAATTTATACCTAAGAACATTCCATTGGTCACTGGGGCAAGGGCAGAACACAGCAGTCAATGAGCATAAAAATAATATCTAATCATAAGAGTGCTTTCCAAGGGAGACTGAGTTTTCAGTCTCACGCAGGCTGGGGGAACCTTCTGATGACCATCCCCATTTATTTCTCAGAATTTGGCCTTGTTCTTGGAACCTGAGGCTATGACCGCTCTGGGAAAGGGTCATCTTTGGAGCTGGTTTGCTCAGAACAGTGAGGCAAGAATGTGGAAAGGAAGGTTAGATGTGTTGGAGCAGGCTATATGATTGCCTTCCCTGGGACCTACAACGACCTTACAGTGGCAGAGTCAGAAGGGCGCGCGGGCCATAGAAACACCAGGGTTTGTCTCTGGCTTTCAGTGTATTCCATAAACCGTTGCAAAGGGTATATCTTTGGGAGTGACCTTCTTCCCTGCTTTATCTTTTTTAATGCACAGTCAGTATATTATGAGCATTGCAGAAAATCTTAAAAAGGCATACAAAAATCCTGCCACTTGACATAAAAATTATTTTTATCTTCGAATAATTTCTTGTTCATTTTATGCAGACATGATCTTAGTCACAGAAGTGTATGTCTTAAAGTGTACTTTTCATTGCAGATTGGAATCTTCGTTTAAAAAATGCTCATACTGAAATCGTCTTTCCAACACATAGGCCCACTCCTAGTTATTGACTAAAGCAAAGACTTTGCTTTGTGGGGTTGTTAGAGTCCATTAGGAAGGAATGGGGAGTGGGTGGGGTCAGTGCCTCTGCTTTGTCTGCGCTGGCTTTGCAGACTGGAATGGAGCATTTCTGGGGAGGCAGGGAGTTAATGCTGACTCCTGTACTTTCAAATTTTTGTCCTCAGGTCAATCCTGACTGGGTTGTTTCCTCCTACCTCGGGCACCGCCTACATCCTGGGAAAAGACATTCGCTCTGAGATGAGCACCATCCGGCAGAACCTGGGGGTCTGTCCCCAGCACAATGTTCTGTTTGACATGTGAGTACTAGCATTGTGTTGAGGAGCAGACCCTCTCTGAACGTGTGAGTCATGGGCAGACTAGGACTTAAGTGGTTTACCTTCTTTGGGGGGCGACTTGCCTCACTTCCCTGGACATGTTGAGACCTGGTTGTCCTTTGATTTTAAGAAAAGTAGGAGGTGAATTGTTGGATGGAAGATGTTACATCAGTCCAGCTGGTGGATGGGGGACTTGGGAAATGGTGCTTGCTTTCATTGTCGTTCTAGAGGGCTGGCCCGTCCTTTTCTCCCGCCCCACCCCTCCCCGATGCCAGGTTACCCTATCAGCAAGTAAGGGCCCCCAGGGAGCCCTCATGGTGGAGCAGAGAAAGAGCTGGGCTTCATAACCTTGACCAAGGACTTTTTCCCTCTGGGCCCCAATTTCCTTTTATCTAAAGTGAGCAGCTCAGGCTTAGGTACTCCTTTCTCTCAGGATCTGAGGTACTTTGAAATTCAGGTTAATGTTGAGCCAGGTTCTCAGTTAATGGGTTTTGGAGGGGGCCCTTTGAGGACTTGTAACTAACTGCCTGATGCATGGTGGCTGGGCCTGCTTAGAATAGGTTGGAAGTGACCTGTCCCATCTCAGCTTTGACTTTTTAAGCAGCTCATGTGGTTGCTTACTGCTGTTCTCCCTTGTATCTTTCCTAAAGATTATTTTTCAAGAATTGATAAAATTAAAAAAAAAAAAAAGGGAAAGAAAAATGTACCCATTCTCTTCTGTTCAGGGTCAGGGGGCACTGTATTTTGGTGCATCCTGCAGGGCCCAGAGCCAACGTGCCCCTCTGTCCCCAGGCTGACTGTGGAAGAACACATCTGGTTCTACGCCCGCCTAAAGGGACTTTCAGAGAAGCATGTGAAAGCAGAGATGGAGCAGATGGCCTTAGATGTTGGTTTGCCGCCCAGCAAACTGAAAAGCAAAACAAGTCAGCTGTCAGGTGAGGCCTGGGCCTTCTTTTTCTTCTCTCTCTCTCTCTCTCTCTCTCTCTCTCTCTCTCTCTCTCTCTCTCTCTCACACACACACACACACACACACACACACACACACACACACACACGAAAAACAAAAGCTGCCCCAGGGTTCCCTCCCAGGGGAGGGGGGTCAGAAACATGTCCTTGACCTGTCCCCCGATGCTTCTGCCTTTCTTACTGTCTGAGGCTGGTCCTCAATCCTCTCTCTCTTTCTTATAGGTGGAATGCAGAGAAAGCTATCTGTGGCCTTGGCCTTTGTGGGTGGATCCAAGGTTGTCATTCTGGATGAGCCCACAGCTGGCGTTGATCCTTACTCCCGCAGGGGAATATGGGAGCTCCTGCTAAAATACCGACAAGGTAACTGATGTGCTTTTATTCTGTGTCATAGGCTGGGAGGCAGGGAGAGAGAGGCTCAAGAAGTATGGCCGTAGTTAATAGCTGTTCCTGCTAGAGCAACAGAATTGCTTCTCAGGGAAAATGCAGATTTTTTTTTTTTTCTTAAAGTTATATGCCTGTCTGTGTATGGAAGTGGGAGTCCTGGTTTACAAGAGATTTAAAGTTTATGCTTTACTACTTAGGGACCTGCAAGAAGGGAAATGGGTATAAAGGACATCTTTGGGCCCCCAGTGTCACCCCTAGCAAAGAACTCACCCATGTGTATTATAACCATGTCCTCTATAGACTGAGGTTCCTGAGAGCAGAGGCTGTGTCTCTATTCATCTCTGTCCCAAACATGGTGCACTAAATTTATGTTCGTTCTAAGAATGGGCGAATATGTGAATGGGTCGGGGAGGTTCAGGAGCATGATTGGCAGTCTGCTTAGAGGTGTCGAAGGTATATTAGGTTAGTTACCACCTTATGGTGACAGTATGAGGAGTATGGGTTTTGGAACCAGCTCTGGCTGGCCCTGAGACCTTGGAAAAGTCATTTAACTTGCCTCAGTTTCTTTACCTGTAATAATAGTAGTGCCTACTTCATAGAGGATTAAGTTAAATGAGAAGCATGTAGACCACCTAATACACTGCCTGGCAGGTAATGAGTTCCCAAATAAATGTTCATGTTATTATTTTTATGAAGATATGGTAACTATACTCACAGCTTTGCCATCCTAGGAGGTCATAGCCACAGAGGCTTCTAGGTCTTTCTTCCATGCTTACCTCTGCTAGTATTTCTTTAGCTCTGGCCACTGTGGTCAGTGAGAATTTGCAGGTCTCACGTGTCCTATATCCTTGTGTATGTGCCTGGCAGGCCGCACCATTATTCTCTCCACTCACCACATGGATGAAGCAGACATCTTAGGGGACAGGATTGCCATCATTTCCCATGGGAAGCTGTGCTGTATGGGCTCCTCCCTGTTTCTGAAGAACCAGCTGGGAACAGGCTACTACCTCACCCTCGTCAAGAAGGATGTGGAATCCTCCCTCAGTTCCTGCAGAAACAGCAGCAGCACTGTGTCGTACCTGAAAAAGGTGAGTCGCAGTCTCAGTGCTGGGCTGGTGCTGGGTCCAAGGAGTCAGGACTTGCTGGCTGTGAATGCTTTGTCTATTTCCACTCCACTCTGCTGTGTTGCGGCCACCATCTCTGTGCTCTGTGGTCCTTTTGGAATCACATCATACCCCGTATGTGTAAGGCTCAGGAGACTTCTGTTCCCATCATGCTAGCTCTGTTCAACCTGAATTCCTTTTTCCTTTTTCGTGAGAAGAAGAGACATAATTGGAGACACAATGAGTGATAGAGAAGGCCCTTAGAGGACTTTATTAGGTTGGAGAAAAGAAACTTGTCAAGAGTTAAGACCTTTGGCTGCAGAATGCCCTGTCTTACCTGCTCGTCACCTTCGAATCTCAGTGACAATAAGTTTTAGACTACAAAGCAGCAAACGTGTGTTGAGCACTGATTTCATGCCATACATACACTCTAGCAGACTCTGGGCATAAAAGAAAATAATAATGATAAATCTTTGTAGCATCATTCTCATTTACAAACTTTAAAAAATTTTTAATGTCATCTCCAAGTGTAGAGTAACCCTGGGAAGAGGATATTGTTATTAGTATCCCAGATGAAGGATGTGAGATTTGTAGTGATTTAGGAGTTTATTCAAGTTCACCCAGCAGGTAAATAATGGAGGTGGGACCAGAACCCAGTAACCAGGTACGTTTTCCTCTGTATCACAGTGGATGCCTCGAATTTATTTGTGTTGAAACCGGTGGCAAGAAACTAAAACGTTTATGGTCCAACCTTGAACTCCCGTCCACTTATTTACCTTTTTACTAGTACCTGGTTACTCCAAGTGTGGTTTGAGGACCAGCAGCATCGAGATCACTTGGGAGCTTGTTAGAAATGCAAAAACTTGGGCCCAGCTCAGATGTACTAAATCAGAATCTGCATTTTAACACAGTGCCCTGGTGATTAAACACGCATGAACGTCCTAGAAGCACCAAAGTAGACAACTAGCCAGGTAAATCCCATGCATCAGTCAGTGAATGCCTTGTTATGGCATTCCTTGGCAGGCCACAGTTCTGTTGTTAGCTCTGCTTCCCAGCCACCCACCTCGAGGAGGTGAATCCATTCGCACAGTACACACACGTCAGACTGCGGCCTCAGAAACCACGTCCGCCCAGTTGCATGCCTCTCAGGAGAAGCTTTTGGCTCCAGTTTTCACACAATAGAGCCTATTGGAAACCCTCCCCAGTGAAGGTGGTGACGGCTCTGCCTTGCTTGGTCCCTGACCCATTCTCACCTCCTTCTTTGCCATCAGGAGGACAGTGTTTCTCAGAGCAGTTCTGATGCTGGCCTGGGCAGTGACCATGAAAGTGACACGCTGACCATCGGTAAGGACTTTGGGGTTTCTTATTCAGGTGGTGCCTGAGCTTCCCCCAGCTGGGCAGAGTGGAGGCAGAGGAGGAGAGGTGCAGAGGCTGGTGGCGCTGACTCAAGGTTTGCTGCTGGGCTGGGCTGGGCGGCTGGGGGAGAGGGTGCAGCTTGGTGGTGGATTGGCCTAACGCTTGCTGGGAAGCCTGGGGCTTGGTCTGGGAGCTGACAGGGCAGTGTCCCAGAGAGCCGAGATGGTTGGGGGTGGGGGAATCCCTGAGGGGGGTGGTGCATCTGGCTGAATACTGGAGATCAGGGATGAGGAGCAGAGGGGCCAAGCCGATGGGGAGGGACTAAATAAAGCTCAGCACCTAAGAAGGCAAGAGCCTAGGAGATCAGGAAAAGTCTGCCGAGTTCTTTTCAGAAAGTGTGTGTAGGAGGCCAGTGTTACCAGTAGCATATATGGAACAGAAGCTGCTACTGTGGCTGTCTTTGCCCAATCCTCATAGCTGACATTTCCCAGGAAGACTTCTTCTTCCATGAACTGTTTGATTAAACTTCTATTGAGGCAAATAGAAGGAGCCTTCTGCAAAGGTTAGGACAGGGTGAAGAATCTTTTAGGGTTTGTTTAGTCAAGTTTTCCGTTGAAGAATCCCAGAGTTTAGGGAATAGAGATCAGGCTTTCAACTTCAGAGTCATCCATCCACCCACCCATGCACTGAGAACCTACAATGTGCCTGGATTTGGAGATACAGAAGTGAATAAGACATAGTCCTTGTCCCCAGGAACTCTCATGCCAGAGGTGAACATGTGAAATGACTTAAGTACCTGGGATAGGTGTAGTATATGGGCAGTGGGCTTCTGAGGAGTAGGCAGGAGATGATGGCTGGCCCTTAATGTGGGGCCTCTGAGCTGACTGAGCCATCTCTGTGCTTCTGTCCCTACAGATGTCTCTGCTATCTCCAACCTCATCAGGAAGCATGTGGCCGAGGCCCGGCTGGTAGAAGACATTGGACATGAGCTGACCTATGTGCTGCCTTACAAAGCGGCCAAAGAGGGAGCCTTTGTGGAACTCTTTCATGAGATCGATGACCGGCTCTCAGACCTGGGCATCTCTAGTTATGGCATCTCAGAGACTACCCTGGAAGAGGTAGGTTAAATGACCCACTGTCAGAATATAGCAGGGCCAACAGTCTAAAGGCCAGACATGCAGCCTGCATTTCCACTGGGAACAGGATGACCATGGAACTGGTCATTGATTTTAGAGCATTGGCATCTGGGTAATGTCGGTCCCAGGTAACCCTTTAAGGTTGTAGTGGGAGATAGTAGGAAAGAAGTATTAGGGTTGCTTCCTGGTATGACCATGCATAGGAGATGGCCAGCATTTGTGGAAAATCTATGTGTGTCAGGTGCTAAGCTTGTTTTTTTGTTGTTGTTGTTGTTGAAATATCATTTAATCCTCATAACAAGTTGAGAAAGTAGACACTCAGGGATGCTGAGCTAGGATTCGAATCAGGGGTTTTGGGCTTCAGAGTCCATGTTCTTTTTACTATGCAGCAGTGTCTCCCTTTAGAGATACAACAGCACAGGCCTCAATGGCTGGGAGGGATTTAAAAGTTGTCTGGCCCAGGGGTCCCCAAACTTGACTGTGCGGTAGAATCATCTGGGGATGTTAGTGGCACTAAAAATTCCAAGGCCCACCTCCTGGTTCTTTGAATTAGAATTTCTGGAGGTGAGGCCTTGACGTCTGTGCTTTTATCACATGCTCCCTAGGCAGTGGTCTGTAGACCAGAGTTTGGAAGTCACTGGTCTAGTTCAGGTTCTCTTAACTTTCAATTCTTGCCACGACATTTCTAGTGATGGGAAGCCCATTGCTTCCCGATCATTCTGTCTTGGATAATCTGTCACAGTACTAGTGCTCTCAAAGATTTGGGGCCACAGACCTGGAAGAAGCCACTTGGCTTGTTCCCTGGAGTTTCAGAGCAAATTTCTTCTGCGGCGGTGTCCTAAAACTATAGTCTTTAATATGAAAATGATAGTCTGGATTGATAGTCTTGCCACTGATGAAATGTTCTCTGGTAACAACAGCTTCTCTCCCAAGTGACTCTGACAGAGTGTGATTAATAAATGAAGCTTCTAGTTTTTGGTTTTAGGGCCTAGCATACCATTCAGTATTATACTCATCATGCTGTTTTCATAACATGGTGCTTATAATATTTTCAATTACTCTTATTTTTCAGATATTTCTCAAAGTGGCTGAAGAGAGTGGGGTGGATGCTGAGACCTCAGGTAACATTTTAGGGGGCTGGGCTGCAAGTTCTCTGGGCTGTGCCCTCCTACAGGCTGTGGTAGCTCATCAGCACTGTGCCTTTCTCTTTGCATCGTTTTATTACACCCTACTTTTAGTGTATAGGTTTCTTATAGATGAGGAGAGTTTGTTTTGTTACAAATAAAGTAAAATGTAAGATTCCCTCCCTCTGCCTTTAGATGGCACCTTACCAGCAAGACGAAATAGACGGGTCTTTGGGGACAAGCAGAGCTGCCTTCGCCCATTCACTGAAGACGATGCTGTTGATCCAAATGATTCTGACATTGACCCAGGTTTGTTGGGGCAAGATCTGTGTTCCACTGCTTGAAAGTGAATTTTTCTTTTATATTCTTCTTTGGTGTTATCTTTTGATGGCCTTGAACCAGAATGATAGATACCTTCAGGGTCCAAAAGGAAGTGAAAAGATGAGAAAAGCCACTTTCTCTTTTCCGGTGTTGTACATACGGTCAAACCTGAAAGAGCCTATCTTTGTTACTCTCTTCATTGAGCTGAGATCTTTTTCTCAAGATACCCATCAAAAGATGGTCCCTCAGTCCTCTGAATCCATTCATTATCTTTTCTGTGGAACCCCAGTTTCTTGCATACCTAGGTGTTTAATTGTTGAATACATAGTCTTTGAATGGATGGATGATTTTGAAAGAGTTGGGTGAATTTACTTTTAGGTTTAACTGTACCCTTAGACTTATTTTGGATGAGTGCTTCCCCGTGTGTTTGATTGGGACAGAGAAGGAGAGGCAAGAAATCAAGCAAATATTCATAAGATGTCAAAGCACTGTAATCAGGGCAAGGATTTCTATAAAATTCTTAGGAACAGAAGACTTTGTGGCTCTCCCAGTCCTTGCTCATGTGAGTGTGTGGCTCTCATGTCCTCCCTGACTTCATACGCAATCAGTACTTAGATCACTTGAATGGGTATACCTTTTACAAAAAGTATAATAGATGGGAGACAGACTGCCATCGTGTGTTCTCAAGTGTGTCAGCCTACGTCCATGGCCTCTTTCACAGAAATTGAGGATGACTTGATTCTTCTAAACGACTGGGTATAACACCCAGTTTTGTGTAAACACATATCTTTAGTTGTCTCAAGCCACCTTCATTTTCTGCATGTGTCAGACAAGAACCAAAAGACAGAGACTATTGTGGTTGCATATTTGGATTCACTACTTTTTTTGGACCTGGATTTTTCATGAAAGCCCTTTACTCCTAAGATACTTTTACCTTCAAACTCAGCTTCCAAGTTGATTGATGAAGATGCTGGAAGGAGGAGCGTGGTGATGTCAAAAGTGATTAAAACAATAGTTGACCTTAAGTGTTGACTTCTTGCAGAATCCAGAGAAACAGACCTGCTCAGTGGGATGGATGGCAAAGGCTCCTATCAGGTGAAGGGCTGGAAACTCACACAGCAACAGTTTGTGGCCCTTTTGTGGAAGAGGCTGCTGATTGCCAGACGGAGTTGGAAGGGATTCTTTGCTCAGGTGAGAAGTGCTGTTTCAGGCCAAAGGACCTGGGCTTTGTGGGAGGGCTATAGGCTTTCTTACCATTAATGGCAGGAGAGCACTGTGGTTATGAGATGGATTCTGGAGCCAGATTATCTGTATTTCAATCCCACTTCTGCTGCTCGCCACTTGAGTATTTGCTGGCAAGTTACTTCTTGGGCCTCAATCTCCTCATCTGTAAAGTGGGGATACTAATAGTACCTGTGACATATGGTTGTTTTGAAGGTTAAAATGAATAAGTGCTTAGAATGAGCCTAGCATTAGTATTACTTCTCTGTGTGTATATGTATGTTAATTTATTTAGAGGAGAATGTAACAAGGACAAAGTATAGAAAAACTGGCTAGGCAAATTAAGCTTTCATAACTTGAGAGGTAATGTGCTCAGACGCATTTGACATAGGAACTTATTGGAAACTTGATTTTTCTCTAAATTGATATTTAACTGCAAACTGATAGAAAAGATAACCAGAGAGGTCAGAAAAACATTGCAAACAGAAGACTCGTTACACTGTTGCCTACACGTCAGCTTTGGCATGCTAACTTGTTTGGTTAGGAGGGATAAAATTATTCTTCTCTGTAAAATTGAGAAGTATAGAGACAGAGTCTGTGGAGATTCTTCCCTACAGAGTGCATGAGTAATGATGAGTCTAAGTTTGGAGCATACAGGCCTGGTTTTGAATTCTGGTTCTGCTACTTACTGGCTGTGTGAACTTGAGCAAGTTACTTAGTCTCTCTGAGCCTCAGTCACCTTGTTTGTTGATTGGTGATGATGATACCACTACTTAGGATTGTGATAATGCTTAAATGAGCTAATTGTCATTATAATACTTTCCCAATGAATTAATCATGCAGTGATAATGTTCAGTGTTGAAACCCCAGAACATTAGGGTCAGGGGTATCATTTGAATCTTTTAAGGTTTTTTAACGATACACTTCTCAGGAATAAACAGAAGGAGCTTCGAGTTTACTTATAAAATACATAGAAATCATTGTTTTGAGAGAAGGTACAAGTGTAAAGTTTGAGGTGGTTGAGGAAGGACTTAGATAATTATGCTTTTTGAGGCCACAGGTGAGACAATGGCTGCCATTCTCTTTCAAGGGAGGCATTGCCTTAAGGTGGTTTTATCACTGTATGGGATCTGGGTGGATCCTCTAGTCTCAGTGCAGATTATAAATGAGAAAACTGAGGCCGCAGGGGATGTAACTTCAACCTGGATATACTTGTAGAGACAGACCAACTTCAGGTCTTTTGGCTCCTGGTCTGGGGCCTGTTCTCTTAGCCTTCCTCCGAGCTGAGCTGGGCTCATGACCCAGTGAAGTCTTTCTCAGGTTTTCAGGGCGAAGAGGGCAGAACCCCACCTTCTATTCCAAGTCACCCTGACACGTGACCCTGGTTTACTTTGTAAAGTTCTCAGTTTGATGCAGCTACCAGGTGGCCATAGCCTCTGACCTTGTGCTGCCAGCTTCCAGAAATGCCCTGGAGGGAAGAGATTTAGTTTTGGGAGTGGTACTGCTTCTAATCTGCCAACAGTAGTTAAGTCTGGCTATGGGCTCTGTATTCCTCTCTTGCATGCTGGCTGGTCTGGGAGGCTGGCCCCATGGCTGCTTTTCTAACACTCATCCTTCTTCCCTCTGCCCCCTGGTTATAGATTGTCTTGCCAGCTGTGTTTGTGTGCATTGCCTTGGTGTTCAGCTTGATCGTGCCACCTTTTGGCAAGTACCCCAGCCTGGAACTTCAGCCCTGGATGTACAACGAACAGTATACGTTTGTCAGGTATGTGTTTGCCTTCTACACCCAAGGAGAGAGGAGAGCTCAAGCTAACCAAGGATGTTTGCTATACTGAAGGCCAAGGGGAAGTGGACTCAAGAAGCACACAGTGTAATGGATTTTACCATCTGTGGCAGAAGCGTCTGCACTAACCCATATTATATGCAAAGACCGGTAGTGAACAAAACCTGAAGGAATAGGCCGGTCCTCTACTGCTACATCTGAGCTCATCTCCTCTTTATTCTTTCTTGTCACGAACAGGCATATGTGTTTTATGTAAATAATCTGCCCTTGCAAACAATCTATGATTGAGCTATAATATATCTGCATTTTCATAGCTATGTATAATTCTGTAGTTTTAACACAGGGCTTCCAGACACTGTCAACACACTGCACCTCCAGGTTCTTGATTTTAACATAGTACAATGCATGTATTTATTATCTAGTCTTTTAAGTTGTAGATAGTAGCTGATGTTTGTTCTTTAGACAAAAATAAAGCACAGACTACTCTGTAACAGTCTGTGCTTTAAACAAAGGGACAGAGAAATTCCTCCATCTCGTTACACTGGAGTTTTCTTCAGTCCTGTAGTATTTGTAGACCTTTAGATCAGAGAAGTGTTTCCGTGATATAAAAGAAAAGCTTTAAAAAAAAAAAAACAAAAAATACATAAACATGTGAATCGGTCTCTTTTTTCTAACCCCACCTTTCCTTCCTATTGAGTGCAGGTTTATTTTACTCTTTCCTTTCCCAGCTGCTGACCCTATAGTGCCCAGGGCTGTGGAATATGGGCGTGTTTTGTGTTTATCACCTGAGCCCATTATTATTTATGGTTTCTAGTTATTCATGCAAACATTCAGCCAGTAAAATCTTTCTGTCCTTTCCTAGAATATCGTGATTATCTGTGCCTACAGGATAATCATGGAAGTAGTTTTGAAACACTGATCCTTAAAAAATTCATTTATTTCATGTTAAAGTATGTATGTCAGTGTGTTGAAGTATGCGCACACACACACACACATGCATACCTCTGTATGTGTAGCTCACTTACACAAGCTCCACTTTGGAGTACTATGTCTTACTGTGATACTAAATATGTGGCCAGAGTCGAGATCCTTCTGAGTAGGTTCTGTTTTATTCATTTCTGTTTTAAGAGCTTGTCAGACAAGAAGTATTTAATAAAGTATTTATTAAAAAGAAACTTTTCCTCTTTGGAATTTATGGTTTTAATGTATTGCTGAGCTGGCTGCCTCTCATGTACCCATAGTAATGATGCTCCTGAGGATATGGGCACCCTGGAACTCTTGAATGCCCTCACCAAGGACCCTGGATTTGGGACCCGATGTATGGAAGGAAACCCAATCCCGTAAGTGCCACTTCAGCTAGGAGACCCTCCACTGGCTTCTCATTCTTATCACCTGGTTTGATCTCTAATACAATGCATGTGTCAGTTGTATACTACACCACGACTACCATCATTTGCCCTTTGAACCATTTTTTGTTTTTTAAAAAGCTAATGTAGTCATCAGGCCATCTAGGAACAAACAATAGACTAAGAGAGTCTCCCAACATCCTGCAAAGCAAAGCACTACAGATATTTGTTTACTGCTTCAGAAATTAATATTTAATTTAAATAGCACTTTATACGTAGTGATCAAATGCTTTTCCCTGCTTCCTTTCCCCCAACTCCCATGCCTAAGTGCAGAGATAGGCTGCCATTTTATATATATATATATATATATATATATATATATATGGTTTATAATATATATAAAATTTGCCATTTTGCATTTCAGTTTCTTTTTAACCACATGAATAGATGATGTAGTTTTTATTAAAACAGTCTCTTTTTTTTTAGAGTTGCGTATTTTTATAATGTCGTCTTTCAAAATCTTTTTTAAAAAGTAGGCAGTGTAGAATAAATTCAGTTAAGCACCCACAGACTAAGCGGGTATGCTGGGAAGGTATAGCCAGAGAGCTTTGTGAGTAAAGACAATGAAGAGGTGAGGAGCACCAGAGAGAACCCAGTGATGATAAGGTGGGGGTTCAAGTTTCTAGGCTCAAGTAGAATTTGTAGTTGAGGTCATTAACTACAGTCTGAGGAGTTATGAAAGTCTGGGAAGATGTAAAAAGATTGGATAAGGGCTAACTTCAATTCTAGGTTTTAAAGGGAAGATACTGACCCTGCCAAAGTCACAGACCAGTGAGTGTGATAGCCTGTGTGCAAAGTTTTAGAGCAGATTTCTAAATGGATAGCTATTATATACTTGCTATCTCTTATTAAGTGGATGCTATTAAATATTTGTTAGTACTTAATACTTAATGGGTGGTAAATCCTAGCAGCCAATATCAGTTTCTAAGAGCAAGATGACTAAGGTGGAAAAGGACAAAGAGACACCGTGTCTGGATTTCATAAGACTTGATGAGATTCCACTTGAAAATCCTGTAGGTGAGATAGAAGAGTGAGATCAGATGATAATAGAGTGAGATGGAGTTATCACATGCCAGCTGAACAGTTTTGACTCATAGATTAATGCCAACCAATTAAGGGTCTATAGGAGCTGGGTCTGGATTGAGATCTCAACTACAGAGACAAAAGCGGCATCAAAGGGCACCCAACTTTGAGGCCGAGCACCACTGAACCTGTGTTGGAGTGCCTGATGTGCGAGCTTCACTCTGGACACTTTCAGGTTTTTCAGAAAGTAGTGGAACTGAGGGAAGTTTGACTGGGACACTTCCCTGTGGCATTGACCTTTGTCT
>CM053509.1:141848190-141869808 GCA_028627145.1 Eidolon dupreanum | reverse complement strand
CTGCAGTTAGGATGGACTCGGGAATCCTACTATGGGACTGAGTCTACATGCTGAGGTGTCAGGAGAGCCAGGTGCAAGGACTGGGCAGGATAGAGGCAGAAACCCTGACTTCCTGGAGGGGCTGGCATCCTGGGGAGAGAAACGCTGTTCCTTCAAGCTACAGCAAGTGTGCTCACAGGTATTTTTTGTCACTTACAAGCGTACTTTACCAGAACCATTAGGCAAGATTACCTGATCAGAGTATCTCTAAATGCCTAAAACCTGACTGGTTTTGTTTTTTTTCTGTAGTATCTTATCAAACATCCATGAAGTACATCAGAGCATGGGCTACTGCCCTCAGTTCGATGCCATCACAGAGCTGCTAACCGGGAGAGAACACGTGGAGTTCTTCGCCCTTTTGAGAGGAGTCCCAGAGAAAGAAGTTGGCAAGGTACAGTGGGTGCCAGGCAGCCAGCCTGCCTCCTTTGGATCCTGACTGCATACCTATGGCTTTGATTCACACATGACCATTGGCCTCAGGCTTTTTTCTTCATGGATGCAGCAGTATGAAAGCTGGCTCTTTGCACCTACTTCCAGGGTGGGGATCCATGGTGGCAGTGGGGTGGGGAGTGGTGGTTGGGCACATGCCGGAAGGCAGAGAGGAAGTGCCGTTGTCCCCGCTTTTGGCTCCTCGGCACTTGCCAGATCATGATTATAGAATCTGGCTTTACCCAGTGAAAGAATTTTCAGAGGTGTGTGTGAGAAAGCCATGATAATATTACCAAGCCAGATGGAAGTCCAAGGGGTTTTATTGCTTTAGGTCGGTGAGTGGGCAATTCGGAAACTGGGCCTCGTGAAGTACGGAGAAAAATATGCTGGTAACTATAGTGGAGGCAACAGGCGCAAGCTTTCGACAGCCATGGCCTTGATCGGCGGGCCTCCTGTGGTATTTCTGGTGAGTGTGACTCTAAATGGAAAACTATTCTGGCCTGAATGGGAAACATTGCTTTTCTAAAGTCCTGTCTGTCCAGGGATGTTGCATGACTGGCTTGCCACTGGCAAGCTCCCCTCCCCCGACCAGGGACAGCCGAACAGCCTTAGAGAACCAGGGCGAAGCGCCCTTGTTCCTCTCCTTGACAGACACTGGGGTGGCTCTGCCAATGCCCTGAGATGCTCCAAAAGAGACATACTACAGGAACCTTGTTTCTCTGGTGTGGAGAACCCTGACAAGTGTGGCTGAGGCTTGGTGTGTGATTTGACCTTTCCCTGGAACCTTCTTTCTGACCATCTATGTGTTCATCCCCTAAAGATAGAGAGTGTGGACACAGCTTCAGGATCCCCAATGCAGCACCTGGGTCATAGTTGCTTACATACAGATAGATGGGAAACAAAGGATTGGGCAGAACAGTGGCCCGGGACCCTTTTTCTTCTGTGGAGGAGAAGAGCATTGAAAAATATTACAGGAAGCAGCCTTGGGTTGAGGCTTTAATGTCATCCAGGCCATTTGGATCTGGAATTTGTTTCTCTGAGATTAACAAGTATAATAAGCCAGGCAAAGCTGGAATGAGCTAAAGAAGAGAAGAAGAGAAGGAATTTTACCCAAACCTTACACTAACTTCAGTAGAGATTTCAGACAAAAAGAATTTTGTGTATATACTTGGTCATGAAAAGATGATTGAAATTAAATGACTTTTCCCCTTTTCTTTATTTCAATTTAACTTCATAAAAAAATTAAATTGCGTTTCCTGCCTCAGTGGGATATTTATAAAAATGAACTGGTTCTTGTGTGTAAGGTCTGGTTCTTTGGTCCATCAATAAATAACTAGAATGGTAAGTTAAAATTTAGGGTATTTCAAAGATGTTTCTTCATCTAAAAAACAAATATATTTTTGATGTTTTATCTGCAAATCGACAGGACTTATTTGATTCTGATTACAGGATGAACCAACCACAGGCATGGACCCCAAAGCTCGGCGATTCTTGTGGAATTGTGCTCTAAGTATCATCAAGGAAGGGAGATCGGTTGTGCTTACATCTCACAGGTCTGTAGTGAAGACTCGTTTTGGTTTCTGTGTGTGTCATTTTAAAATTTCCCACTGGTATATATGACTGTTGTATAAAAATTAGAAAATACAGAAAGGCCAAGAAAAAATTGTAATTGCCTGAATTGCATCACCCAGAGATAACTATCACTGGGCAATATCTTTGTAGTTTTCTTATGCAAATTTATGTGCAAGAGGGAAGGAGAGAGATTGATATGCAAATAAAAAGTACAGCTTAGTACATATACTGTTCTTTTTCACCTAACACTATATTGTGAACATTATTCCAAGTCAGTCATCATTTCTTATAGCTGGATAGTATTCCATAAAATTTATGTAACTGCTTCCTTTTTTTGTAGACACTTGGATTGTTTTCAACTTTTCTCACAGTTATAAACCACACTACAGTGAAAGTGTTATCTCTGCATCTTCATGTATTTGTAACAGGATGCAATTATGCCCTAGGGAGCTGGGAATGTTTCTTTGAAATGCCAGATGTCATGGTGATGTTCTGATGGTTATAGAAGCATCTCTCTAAAGCTAAAACCTCATTCTGTTTTCCCACAGTATGGAAGAATGTGAAGCTCTTTGCACTAGGATGGCAATTATGGTCAATGGCAAGTTCAGATGCCTTGGTAGCGTCCAACACCTGAAAAATAGGTAACAAAGATGATTTCTTTGGGATAGTGCCTACTGAGAAAGCTTGTATTTATTTCTTTGTGTGTGTGTGTGATGGGGGGCTGGGGGCTGGCTCTAGAATAAAGGAGAATAAACAAAACAAAATGACATAGTGAAAAGAAAGAGGGCTTTGAAGTCAAACAGAGCTGCATCCAAATTCTGTCTTTACCTTTCGTTGGTTGTGCAGCCATGGGTGAATTACTTAACCTCTCTGAGTCAGTTTCCTAGGGATATTTACCTTCAAGCTTTGTTATATCAATGAAATGGAAGAATGTACACATGCTAGTATGGTTAGAGCTTTTGGGCTTTGGAGTCAAACACAAACTGGGTCCACATCCTGACCCTACCACTTATGAGCTTTGTATCATGGGCAAGCGGCTAAATCCCCAGGCTTCACTTTCCCTTAACATCTGTCAGGCTTCATAATCCCGTTGAGGATTAAATGAAATCCCGTGTCTAACTAAGGCACTCAGCATGACTCTTCCCATAGACTAGGTAGTCAGTAAATGAGAACTCGTTCCTTTTCTCAGATACTTATTTCTGGGTCTGTGAGGGACCTCTTTTTCATGGCACAAGTTGTGTTCTTAGGGTTAATTATTCTTTTGAGAAGTTTCCTGATGATCTTCCATTCGGACTTTTTAATTCTGCTTTCAGATTTGGAGATGGTTATACAATAGTTGTACGAATAGCAGGGGCCAACCCTGATCTGAAGCCTGTCCAGGAGTTCTTTGGACTCGCCTTTCCAGGAAGCGTCCTGAAAGAGAAGCACCGGAACATGCTACAATACCAGCTTCCATCTTCATTATCTTCCTTGGCCAAGATATTCAGCATCCTCTCTCAGAGCAAAAAGCGACTCCACATAGAAGACTACTCTGTTTCTCAGACAACACTTGACCAAGTAAGCTTTGAATATCAAAAATAGATTTATTTTTTAGGGCAAGGAGTCCTGGTCCCTTTTCCACCCCATTACGGGCCCTAGAGCAGTGCAGATGATCTCGGCTTGAATTCTCGATCTTCTACTACTAGCGGTGCTTTTTTTCTGAACCTCTCTGAATCTGAAAAGGGAGATGATGTTGTCTACTCTGTAGTGTCATTGTGAGAATAGACGATAATAATAATCATGATAACTAAAATTTATTGAGAAACTGGCATTGGCCAGACATTTTACCAGGTGCTTTATTCCATTTAAATTAGATAACATCAAACAGATCTTGCTTGGCACTTAGTAGGTGTTTAGTAAATGTTAGTTTTCATCCCTCTTCCCTTTAATCAAGCCTATATAAGCCACAGTAAATAGATGATTGAGCAGTTGGTGACCCCCAATATAAAAGGTTAAAAAGTTTTTAAATGGTTAATGCATTTTCATCTGTTCCCCTCTCACACAGTATTCTAGTTAATCTGTTTATGCAGGCTTGTATTCTCCTACCTGTCCACATAGGGAAAAATGCCACTGGAATAAAGAAAGAGCAAGTCGAGAGGTATTTATAAAGGTCCATCCTTCTCTTGACAGGTATTTGTAAACTTTGCCAAGGACCAAAGTGATGACGACCACTTAAAGGACCTGTCATTACACAAAAACCAGACAGTAGTGGATGTTGCAGTCCTTACATCTTTTCTGCAGGATGAGAAAATGAAAGAGAGTTACGTGTGAAGAGTCCTGTTCATACAGGGTGGCTGAAAGAAAAGAAGAACTTGCTCTTCCTTTGTGCCAAGGGGAGAGTTCCAGAAGAAAGAGCTGGAAGTTTTTGTGGGAAGAAGTAAACTGGATACTCTACCGATACTGTTCAATGCAATGCAATTCAATGCAATGAAAACAAAATTCCATTACAGGGGCAGTGCCTTTGTAGCCGATGTCTTGTGTGGCTCTCCAGTGAAAAAAGACTTGAATCTATTTTATTACCACATACCTATGTGAAACTAGTATGGAACCCAGTGGACATAATGGGTTTGAAATCATACTTGTTTGTTCCTTTGTATTCTCACTGGGGTTGCAACAGTAATTCATCAAGTAATCGTGGCCAGTGATTATTTACCAAAATCAAAAGGCGTGCATGCACATCCTGACTCACTAAGCTGTGCCATGCCAGGAGACTGGTTTCCCAGTGACACATCCATTGATGGATGGCAGTGAGGGTGCCAGAATGACTAGTGCCAAGTTGCTCAGAAAGCCTGAAGCACCATGATGTGTCATGCACACTTTTGTGAAAGCTGCTCTGCTCGGAGTCTATTGGAACATAATCAAATATCAGGTGTCAAAATGGTGCCATGTGTGGGAGAAAGTCCTGCTTTGAGTCCCTGCTTGCTGAGCTGCACTGGTGGTGGTAACATGCAAAGTGTGGCGGCTCTAGACAAGTGAGACTTGGTTTCCTTATTACATTGCCTCTCGCTTGGAGACAGGGGTCTCCAGGGTCATATTTCTGGGACTCTTTAAATATAGTTAGATCCTGGTAAAAAGCAAAGAATCAGCAGCCAAGTTGTTGGGGCTGCAAGCTGCCGAGGCCAGGGCATAGGATTAAGGAGCTGGTGCGTCCACACCTGGGGAGGCCTGTGTCTTCCTGTCCTGATTGTCTGCCAACATGGTACACTGCATCTCAAGATCTTGTTGTCTGACACAAGTATAGTATTATTTCTGGCTTTTTAAGTTAATCTAGAATATGAAAAGACGGAGTTGTATTTTGACAAAAATATTTGTATTTTTATTTGGAATTTTAAGTTCTGCCAGTGACTTCTGAAATCTCTGGCCTCTTTGTAGAAACCTGTGGCATAGAGGAGTATGGCCATATTGCCTCACTAGCTTTATTTTCTCACGTACGTTTGCAGATGGATAATCTGACTGGAGACTAGAAAACAATGTGATAGTCAAAGATCTCTGACAACATTATATTTGTTTCTTTAAGATCATTTAAAATACCATTAATCTCAGTTCATTAATCAAGTATTTTTGAGTCTGTTATAGCTGAATGAATATGTATGTATGGATGGGGTGGAGAGAAATTAAATCTCAGATTTCCTGTGCCATGTTATTGAGCTAACTGGTTTACAAAGATAGCTTGTCTTGTGGTGGTGGTGGTTGTGGGAGCCCCATGAAAGAATACTGGGCAGCCCACTTTTTGAAAATAGCAACAATGCAAAGAAAGTTCGAATGTCATAAGGGTCACGAGACTAAACAATGAATACTTTCATTGAAGAGGACTAGTTTTAACACTTGTTGAACAAGACAACTTGTGAATACAGCGTTTAGTACCTTCTAATGATTGACTTTGAAGATCTTAGACACCTCATTCTTACAATCGCAAAATTTTCATCTCTTAGGTCACCAACTTATCATGAAAAAATAAAAAATAAAAACAACAAATGCCCCTACATGACGTATATTTCAGACTTTTCCAACCCAGTCTAATATTTTTAGTCAGCAAACACTTTAAATAATATTATTTTAGGATTGCTTAATGTCATCTGTCTTGAAACAACAAACATATGAGGGAACTATTTGGTGAAGTTCAAGTGGTCTTTCACTGTCATTAACTTGTCTTCTGAAATTTAAATATTGATTCTAAGGGTGTAGGATTTCAGATCTATTACAAATTAATCTATATTTTTTCTTTTAAAATTTACAGAATGTTATATAACTTGTTGATTGGAAAGGAAAATGATTGAGAAGTTAATGCCAGTATTTTCTAAAATGATAAACAAGTAATTGAAGGCATATTTCTATTAACTAGAGATCATAGGTATCTATGAGATCAAGATCATTTTATTTTATGCTATCTTTATGATGTAAAATTCATAGACTACTTTTTCCTCATTTAATGTTTTTCAAAATCAAACTTGTTTTCCCATTTCACTAGAATCATGTTCAAAGTCTCTGTTAAGTCCATGCTGCTTGCTTGGATTACTCCGACTTCATGGCCATATTTTAAAAAAATCAAATGGCACTGTGAATTATTTTGAAAAAAAAAATGCAGTGTTTCAATATAGATTTAAAAGGATCTCTTCTGAAGCTAGAAACAATCTACAATTACACATGGACTTCACTACTATTGTTACCTTTTAAGCTATCTAAATAGTAATCTTTTAAATTTCCTGTGTAAATCATTATAATTATAGTAGAAATTTTTACCAACTCTATCCTCAATCAAATAAAATATTTCTACATATTCCCTGTGGAAATGTAACCATGTGAGTTTCAAAACAAAATTCTCAAGTGTTCAAAGATTTTTGCTTTTGCTTCTTTTGGACACCTTGGAAACCTTATTAACTGTGAATATGAAAAATACAAAAGAAAACAATAACAAAGCCCTCTATACATAAATGCCCAACACAGTTCATTGTTTAAAAAAGAAAAACCAAACCTCAAACTACTGTATTTCAACATCTGTACTGAAAGCAATGCATTGTGACTATTAAACGTTGCACATCATTCACTCACTGTAATCATTGACTAAAGGGATTTGTCTGTGTTTTCTTCTCGTGGTTGTATATATCAGGAAATATTTTTTTTCCAAAGAGCCATGTGTCACATAATATTGAACCACTTTGATATTGAGATATTAATTTGTACCCTTGTTAATATCTACTGGTAATATAGTCCTATAATAATGTTGCTCTAATTCTCTTTTAAATTGTTGCATCCCTTTTATAGAATGTTTGTATTTCCATAAGGATTAAGTATTCTCCCTTCTTAATACCCTAGGATGAAGCTATGTTTTTGTGCTTTTTCTTTATCATTGGCCCTTCATTCCAAGCACTTTATGTTGTCTGTAATGGGATCTATTTTTGCACTGGAATATCTGAGAATTGCAAAACTAGAAGTTTCACAATAGATTTCTAAGTTAAGTCATTTTCATTAAAAGGAAAAAAATTTTTTGTATCGTCTATAACTTTATATGAAGTATTAAAGGCATATTTCTATGTTGTAATGAGTCACGAAATAAAGCTGTGACAGTTCTTTTGGTCTATACAAATTTATTTTCGTGCGTTCGTAGCACCACCTACTGTTAAGGCTATTTAGCTCAAAAGTAGACATTTTAGGAAAGGGTAGATGTCCTGTTAATCACAGAAGAGAACCAAGGGGACCACTTGGAATTTTAAAAAAGGGTGTTTCACACTTTCATGATTCAGGTAAGAAAGTAACTGATGCTAAGTAAGTTTAAAAGGTTTTTAAACTCTGCTTTAATAATTATGGAGCTGTGGAGAGCTCTGCAAATACTGTGTAGCTAAGCCTCCTTACTAAAAACCCCATTTCTTCATTTGGTGTTGAGGAAGCTATAAGACAGCCTTCGGTGCTCTTTTGTTTATTTAACCAAAAATACAATGACACAGTGTGGTGAGTGTCCTGGCAAGGTGTTGGGTGTGGTGGCAAGAGCACACAGGGCAAGTAGAAAAGTATGGGTGGAGAAATGATATGAGACTGACATTAGAGGTGCTTTCCCTTTCTCCAGTAAAAGTTGCTGTGCAGTCTGTACCCGAGATGATTATGTAGTGTCATGACGAGACGTGGATGTACCTTTCACAGCTTACTAGCAGTTGAAGTGTCCAGCAATGCTTGTTTATTTTGGTACTTGAAGAACGCCTGTCAAACAGCCCCTATTAGGCAGCACAGTGGAGTCGTGGATCTACTTACGACCTCTTCTGAACGGCCACGATGACATGGCGTGAGCAGTCCTTTGCCTAAGCCTGGATCTGAAGTTTCTTTGCACCCGACTGACCACTCAGCATCCGCATAACAACTTTGTCTTTCCCCCTTGAAGTTCACATTACAGTGACTTCAATGAAACTGACAGAAAACTCTGTGAAAAACGACAACTGAAGGAGAAAAAAATTATTGGAAAATGAAGAATTTATTTAGATGAAAATGTGTTACCCTTGAATCTTGACGAAAACATTCTTCTAACTAGAGAAAAGCCTCTATAAACATTAACAGATTCAAAGAAAACTTTGGAATCTTTGTAATGCTAATGTTTATGTGAACTATGAAAAAGAGAAAATGTTATTTTTTCCAAGTGTTTATTGTGTTGTGACGCCTTTCATCTAATCAATTAATACCTGCCCTACGAGGTAAGTAGTGCCATTTAACAAATGAGTAAATTGTGGCTCAGAAGATAAGGAACTTGACCGAAGTTACATGCCTAGTATCTGGCAAAGGGTTATTTTTGGTGAAATTGGGTATCTGTTAAAATTGTCCCGATCAATTTGGCATCATTACACAATAATTTACCAAATATTTATTGAACTCTGTTGTATGCCAGATACTTTTTTAGGTTCTGGGGATACGGCATGGAAGAGGGCAGAATTCCCGCTCTAATGAACTTAAATTTCAGTGGAGAAATTATATTAACATTCACAATGGATGTGTGGACAAACATAATGACCTTAGATAGCATTGGGTGCCAAGATGATGAAAACGTGGTAATGGGAACACGACGGAGAGGAGTCAGAGACGGCCTATCCTGAGTGAGGTTTAAGTCAGATCTGAATAAAACGAGCAAGGAGCCGCCAGCATTTGCAGGTTGGCAAGAAGAACATTCCTGGAAGAAAGAACACCTAGCACAAAAGCCCCAAGTGGGAAAAACCTTGGCAAGGGAGAGAATTCCAATGTCTCTGGAGTGGGAGGGGATGGACTCAGATGCAGGAACTAGAGTTTGTAGAACTTCACAGGCCATGTTAAGGTATCTGGACTTTATAGTTAGTGCAATGAGGAGCCACTGGAGAGCTTTAAACAAAGTACTGGGTTTGACTTAACCTTTGTTTCAGAAGAATGGCGGCTGAATGGGAAGAGAGGACAATAGGGAAGCTTAGTAAGAGATGATGGTGGAGTGAGTGTGCGATGGTGGTAGCAGCAGACAGAAGGAAGAAGTGTAACATTCAAGATCTATTTTAGAGCTAGAACCAACAGACCGGCTAGTAGCCTGCATGTAGGGATGAGGGAGAGAGCTATCAAGGTGACTTCAAGTTTGTGACCCAAACTAGGTAGGTGGTTGTGTTAAGGCAGTTGGTATTTCAGACTAGAGCTCAGAGGCAATGATGGGAAAGAAGATAAAAATATCTGAAGTATCAGAACATATATGGTACTTAAGTCTTGGGAACAAATTAACTTAATTCGAGAAGAATATCCTCGAGCCCAGAGACCCCGCTACATTTAGAAGAGAAGCCAGCAAAGGACAGAGAGGCGGGCCAGTGAGGAGGAGGAAAATCTAAGGGTATGATGCCATAGATTGATATTCAGTATCGAGTGTTTCAGGAAAGCAGAGGGGGTTGATTGTATCCAACACTGCCGAGATGAGCAGAGCAAAGGCAGCGAGCGACCATTGAATTGCTTAAGACAAAAGTCCTTAGTAACCCTCATAAGAGCCAATTTCAGTAGACTGACAAGGATGTAGGGCCTACCTGGATTGGGCTCAGAGAAGAATCAGAGGTCAAGAAGGGAAAATGGTGAGTATACACAATTCAAAAGGGAGTTTTGCTTTGAACAGAAGCAGAAAACATGACAATAGCTAGATTATAAAACTTTTACTTGGATTCTTATCTGCTAATAGTATAGGCTGAACCTGAGTACTATCTTACCTACTTTTGTTCTCTGTTTTGTTTTCTTTTGTTTTTTAATCATTTGGACATTTCTTCTACCAGGAGCCTTACTGTACATTGTCCAAATTTCCCTTAGCTAATTCATAATTTACTTTTTCACATTTATGGTATGTTTTAGAAATGTAAAATAACATAGCGGTAAATACAGACTATTACGAGAGCTTGGAAGTACCAAACCTAGTTTAAGAAGGCATAGGCACTCAACTAAAATGGAAATTACAGGTGTTTTAAGGGAAACCATGGCACGTCCGTAGTGACACTAAAGAAACTCCTTCTGGGATTACTATCATGCCATTTTCTTAATCTAACTTAACATTTACAATAAAGTTGGTAAATTATTACTGTGTTACTACTGTATAGCAACATAGTAAAAGCTTCAGAAAGATAATATAAGACACACAAAAAAATCCAGAATGTATAAATACATAGGCTTTTATTAGGGCAAATATTTCCATAACCATAAAATCTCTTCAAGATAAATAGATGTCCCAAGTCTCTTTGTTAAATAGTGATCCAAAATGAACATAAATTAACTACAAATGAACACATTTCGACATATAAAACAAGTCTTTTGAAGTTTTTTTAACATTGACACCTAATTACATTATTTTCCAAATTAGTCACTAATAATGTGAAGACCATAATTCATATAAATGACACAAGTGATACTGTACTTCCCCCAAGGTAAAGAACTATATTTGACCTAATATTCTTATGAATCCCATTTGAGATCACAAAATAAACTTTACTGGGCAAGTTTTTTTTTTTAAATCTCAGAAAAACACAGACATGATGAAAATACAGACATTGCATATAAATAACTTTAAAATGCTGTCAGGCACTGAAATGTAAAAACATCATTTAAATATAAAGCAAAGTGTTGTCAAAATAGAAAATTCTAGGAGATGTTCTGAAAAAAATGAAAATGTAAGATCACGAAGTAGTGGCAAATATTTCTAATGTATAATAGCTACTGCAATGTCATTGGGGAAATGAACAGAACCATTTCCTGAGGTGATGAAGACAAAGAACAGAGGTGGCCTTACACATGTAGAGACATAGCAAATTAACTCACCACCTCTTCAAATAAAAGTGAGAACCTCTTGGGAGAATTTAAGCAACATTAGCAGACACATCTATGGCAGTTAATAAAATGCTTCATATTTTAGTGGGAAACTATTTCAACGGTGAAAATGATGTAGGAATCAGAAGCATATTCTGCTGAGACACTAAGTAACTGACGCTTTCCCGAACTGGAAAAAAAAACATATAAGAAGGCATATAAAGTTACTGACTAAATCAAATTTCTCCTAAGGGTAATTTTCCTAGTGAAATCGCTTACCAGCTGCCACGACTCTGGGATCCTCATGAGACTGATGTCTCCCAGCTGCACGACTATCTGCGCTCTCGTTCCACCAAAGAACATGCACTGAGGAAGTAAATCAAAACTAGATTCAAAGACTGGGTCAGAGATGTGGGAGAGATATTTATAAATAATCAAGCTGGTTTTGTAGATGAGGAAACAAAGCTGGAGAGGGGAAGTAAAGTAAGACAACTAAAGACACGATCAAGACTAGACTCAGGTTTCATTATTTTCTACTACATTTTAAGATTATGAAATATTGTGTTTACTACTGAAAATTTGGATGATACAAAGAGAAAAAAAAGCATAATCTTAACTGCCCAGAGAAAACCTCTATTAATATTTCATATATTTTCTTTTAAAAAATACGAGTGAAATAAAATTAGTCTTACTGATGCATGTTGTATAGGATGTATATGTATTATGTACATAAGATGTATGTATATTATGTGCGCACGTGTCATATCACATTGTTTCCAATGTTTCCTTATTGTAAACAATGCTGACATAAACTTCCTTAGAGCAGCATCTACACGTGTATCTACAATAATAACGATGTCAACAACAGCGACATTTACTGGAAGCTTACTATGTGTGGGCCCGCTTCAAAGCATTTTGCATGATTTAAATCATTTAGTCTTCATAATAATCTTAGGTGGTAGGCTGTTATCATCATTTTATCAATGAGCAATGTAAGGCACAGTGAGGTTAGGCAACTCACTTAACATCGTAGTTATAAGTGGTAGAGCTGGGATTGAAAACCAAGAAGTCTGGATCTGACCATTTCCTCAAAATAAACTCCTAAAATTCAAATTGAGAGGACCAAAGAGTGTATCTTATATATACTTATATATGTACAGTATACATATTATACACCGTCCTCCAGAAACGAAATACTGATTTGTACTCAGCATATTACTATTCTCCTCCTTTGCTGAGAATATTTTCAGTAGCTTTTCTTATAAAAGTATATACATATTTTCAGTAGTTTTTTTCTTATAAAAGTTTTATGCATCTTAATAATAAAAACTATAATTAAAGTTTTAATTACAGAAAATTAAAATACTTAATAAACATTAAATTAATCTCGTTATTCAAATGACCACTATATATTTTACAACCTTTGAAATTTCCTTCCTGCATAACTAGTACACCTACACACCTATGCATATTTCCTAGAATACTGGCAACAAAATTTCAAAATTAAGGCTTTTTATTTATATCACTAAACTTTTTTGGGAGAAAGATTAAGCCAATACGAACTCAACACAGATTGAGGACTTATTTTTTCCTATCCTATGTCATACTATACCTACCTATAGGTCTTTATTAAGTGAAAAACAGCATCTAATTGATTTAATTTGCATCTTCATATATATATATATTTAGTAGTCATCTCCATGTCTACCTTTGTAAAGTTTTTATTTTTCATTTTGCCTTTGTATTTTATTTGCAGTGTTTTGGGGCATTCAGAAAGACTGAGCCTATTTACAATAAAATCATCAGGTTTTTTTTTTCCTTCATTGTTTCTTCATTTACTTTTTGGCTTAGAAATATAGTTCTCATCCATATTATTAAACACATTCATATTCTATTCCTCCTATTTTCTACATTAAAATCTATAACCATTTGAATTCCATTTTAGCATATGGTATGAGATATCTAATAATTTTCATAATTTTTCTCTTCATGTATTTTCCAACTTGTACATATCTTTTCCTATATATTCTGAATATTTTCTTAAGATATATTAGTAGAAGTTAAATATCTGGGTAAAGATCAGAAACTCAGCTTTGAATATGTTAGGTTCGAGATGTCCACTGGAAATTTAAGGAGGGAGGCTGAGGAGACAAATGAGTATTTCAAATATTTTATTAGCTATTCTTAGTCACTTATCCTTCAAGATGAATTTTGCACACATTTTTTTAGAGTTCACCACAAAAAACTCTCTGAAATTCTGACTGCAATAACTTTTAACGCTGAGAGTTAAATGCCCCAAAGAAGTGTTTATTGAGTAAATTAAGGTATGTATACTTATCTGTCTGTCTGATGTACATACTCACACTAGAGTATTAGAAAGTCATTGTTAACCACGCATATCCATTATTTTTGGTATATGTATATAAATAAAATGACATTTTGGTCTTCTTGTTCCTATGTCATTCATATATATGTACGTGAATATATACATGAATGACATAAGAATACAAAGACCGAAATGTTAATAGTATTAAGAAGTGGGAAATGTTTGTTTCATTATTTGGGCATGGCCACGTTTTTAGTATTTGTAAAAATATGTAATACTTTTTCATGAAGGGACAATCTCTCTACCCCAAGTAATGTATTTTCTTTTTTAAAATCAATAAAAAGCATACAGGGGGAAAAAAGGTAAAAAGAACAGATATTCTGAGGCTCTTTGTAGATTTTAGTTTTATCTTGAGGTATCATGAAAAACAGCCCAGCATCTGAAAAAGACTTCAAAAGATATTAATATTCTTAATAAATAAGTATAACAGGTTTTTTTAACCATTAAAATTACAAAAAAAAAAGCCTAAAAATCTGGCAATAAAAATTAAAATATGTGCCATGTGAAAAAACAGAGAAAAACTAACATGACATATATTTTGCAATTTCATAAAAGAAATGGACAACTGTACCTCTGTTGAGTGCTCCATATTCTGTGTGGAAGACTCCAATCAGTTTTGAGTAGCCTAGATTGACATGGGCATTAACTGCCCTCTGAAATGCATCACCCCACAGAGCTGGCCCACCTGGTTTCATCTGAAAAGTAACCAGTTCATAGACTCCTAGAGCAGGGAGAAAAATAATTATTTTATAAAAGGTGTTCAAGAAATTCTAATCAGGTTACCATGGTTCCAGTGGAAGGCTAATGTACATGTACAAGTTTGCAGGATCATATACGTATTACATGTTTATGTGAACATATTGATGAATTCTTTGCATTATTTTTCCTTGCTTTTATGTTTCTAAAGTCCTTGTCCATGTTTAAGGGTCAGCTATTAAGCTTATCATACAAAACAAAAAGAAAGCTATATTGAGCTATTATCTGAAATATTTATCAATAAAACAAACACTGAGAATTTATAATGGGATTGGGATTTTTGAGCTGCCTGAGTCTACACATTCAAGTAAGAAATGAATAAGAAAAGTATTTCTAATCTATATTCCCTTCTTCTTCCCAATTTTGAGGGAAATAGTTTATGTTTGTATAATTTCCCCTTATAGGATTCCATTTCTAACAGCAATAGCAAGCAATGGACCCAAAGTGTTATCTGAGATTTTGAGAGGGGAAAAAAAAACTTGAAAAAACTGAGAGAGATGGTTTTATTGTTCCTAAATATCTAGGTAAACAATTGAAACGCATTTTACCTTCTGGTAAGAAGTATGGGGCAGGTAAAAAGAAAAAAAACTAGGGGTCAAGTAAATTTGAGAAGAAAAAGGAAAAAATATAAAGACACTAAAGAATTATGAACAATGTAGAGGAAGAGAACCAAAATTCAACACTGTTCTGGAAGCCACTTGGTGCATTTAGATATTGCTGAAAGCTCGGGGGAGGTCTAGGTGAATAAGGATCCAAACCCAACCTTTTAAATCTCATGTAATCTGACTACAGCCATGCTACCCTGAACAAGACCGATCCCATCTGATCTCGGAAGCTAAGCAGGGTCGGGCCTGGTTAGTATTTAGATGGGAGACCACCTAGGAAGACCAGGTGCTGTAGGCAATAATATTTATTTTTTATACATAAAAAATTATAAAACAAAAACAAAAAACAAATCTCATGTAATCTAAGACATTATAAAATTTAGATCATGGGGAAATAAAATAAAATTTACATTAGTTTACGCTTTTTAAAAAGCTGACTGTTTAAAACTAGATTGAGGTAAATATTACCTTAAATCAGCACGAAAGTGAAATCAGCAAGAGGAGACTAATCTTTAGAAATTATTTTAAAATACAGAAATATAAGGAAGAAAACAAAAATGTTAAACTATAGTAACAGAGATTAACAGTTTAAGCTAATTCATTCCCTTCAGTCAGTTTTATAAGCAAAGACGTATTTAAAGTTTGAAGATGAGCTGTAATTTCTGTAAAAAAAAATACTAAACCATGACAAAATTTCATGTATTATCCTTCACCCACCTAGACGTTACTCCCATGTCAACCTTTTTATTCATACCTAAACTTTAAGAGCTTTTCCGAATTGAAAAAGAAAAACACTTCATTGTTTAATACTCATTGTTTTAATGAGCAAAAAGTTCAAACTTATTTTCATCTCTACAATCACAATATATTGCTATCTAAAACAAAGGGCTGTTTTATTTTTTCCTATGGAACTTTAGTTTTTATAGCTGAAAAGTTTTACTATTTTCTTTATCAAAATGCAGTGTCTACAAAGGAAAGACTTACCTTCTTTGGGAGGCTTTTCTAATTTGCACCATGGAATCAGATAAGCAATCTCACTCTCTTGTTTATCAATGAGAGCCAAATTTGGAATGAGAAATTGTTCTTGCCATTCCTTATCTTTAGCCAAGGCTTTCCGAACTTCAGTTCGATGAGCAAAATTATCTATGAGAAGAAAAGGAGTAGGGAAAAATAAAAGTTTTCCACTTAAAATCATCTAGACCTTTTTGGGATTTCATTCAATTCACCAAATGTTCATCAAGGCCACATAAGAACATTATTGTATCACTGGAGATACTCCCTCGCTCTCTCCCCCCAAAAAAATAATGTGACATCTGTCCCCACATTTCTCATGGTCTAAAAGGGAAGCAGAGATGTATACAACTAATGATAATGTTGCATGGTGGGCTTTATAGGCTTTACCACTTAGTAGGTAGTTGTGTGACTTAGGTAAGTTATAGAATCTGTGTCTATTTCTTACTCTGTTGAAACGGGGATAATGATATAGTAGCTACACCTCTAGGGTTGTGAAGATTAAATAAATTAGTACATGAAAGGAGTTAAGCACAGTGGCACCTAGTTAGTATATAATATATGCTAACTATTCTTACGAATTTAACAAAAATTAAGATACACGTTTACAGCACCCTCTTCTTTGAGCAAACAGTTTCCAAAGAAGTAGTGCTGATTCTCTTATTATCACTCATCATTTTTACCAGTACTATTTCTCTTCTGTTTGTTACATAAACAGGTATATACATTTACTAACATATGAGCCTAAAACTATATTTACTATTAGGGCCTCACAGGACTGACGGAGAGAGTTTTCTACGGATTATGCTATGGATAATGAATATCTATCTTAGAGCTTAAGTTAAACAAGGACCTTACTAGTAATTTTTTTTTAATGGTACAAGATTCTACTTATTGCACATTAAAGCATAAATTGTGTTTTAATTGAATTTGTTTTATTGAAAAAGGAAAAATCCCTAAACTATGGCCATGTTAAGTACAGAACAAACACCTTTCCCATTAAATGAAGTACTTTAGATGACCTAACACTCAATGACATTATTAAAAGTTCTTTGGATATTATCCTGGTGTGGACTGCACAAAGAGGTATACTACTGGGAGTAGTAATCAATGGATTTTTTGTTGTTGTTCTGCTTTCTTAAAAGTTTAATTTAACCTGTGTGTATTTAGATCCAAGAACTAAGTCACATGTAACATCTAGCCAAATGAAAATCTGTACTGAATGTCTAAGCTGATGACTCATACGTACCATATTTCCAAATATGAAACACTTTATTCATTCTGCCTCCAAATTCTACACTCCAGTATCCAACCAGTTCAGAGTGAGCTGTCCGAAGATGTACATTTTTCTTAAAATTTTCCAGAAACTCATTCATCTTTGAAGGTTTAAGGCAATAAGTACGGAATTCATAAAACGTTCCATCGCGCTGTCTGGGGCCTGTAGCAAAAGACGCGCACACCTGAGAAAGAGAAGGAAATTAAAATGTTTCGGGAAGGTAGGGTTTATAATATTATGTTACAACCAAATTTGAATTTGGAAACAAGGGACACTCATGAGACTCATAATCCATGTTTGTACCTCTGATTTCCTCTCTCCACAGACATATGTTTAGAGATGTCGATAAAGATAACTACTCTTAAGCGTGCTGAATATTTATCTACTGTTTCCTAGCAGGGGGGTCTACTGTAGCCACCTTTTCATGGAAAGTTAATCATAAGAAGACATTGGTGTCTTAATCAGAGTCCTTTACCCAAGAAATACAAATATGATTCTAATAAATTTATAAATGTTTGACCTTATTTAGCCAATATCCTATCTTTAGTCAATATTATAGGTGTTCAGTTATGTATTATAAACTTTATAAAATATGCAGGCCCAATAAAAATGAGTTTACTAGCAGAGAACTCTTAGGGTTTTTTAAAAATGGATATCATTATTCAGGTTGAAGTATTTCCTAAATCCAAGGAAGTAGATCAGTGGTAAAAAATAGGACTGGAGTGTAACTAATGTGAAAGGAAGCTATAATTTTTCCAATTGCGTTATAACATGGTGGTAGACTGTATAAAAGCTATAAAAGAAAAACCAACAGGCCAGAATCATCTGAACCATTATTAGGTTTAATTACAGATGCAATGTGAAGAATGGCATTTAATCTGATTATACCAGGTTGATGGTGATATCCTTAAGAACCATTCGTTCTTTTTGTATTAGTCACGTGCTCACTATATAAATTTTTATTTTAATTTAGACTTTCCCACCCACTCTCAGTGAATTTAATTTTAGGTAGGGAAACGCCCTGCCAGAAAATATCCTCTCTGTATTTATGTGTGTGTATACATACACACTCAGATGGCATTTAAATTTACAAATTCATCTTATTGTAAGTTGGTTATCAAGTGCCAATTTTCTGAAGCTGATTAATTAGAATTAGCTATTAAAAGTTTTGGTACAAACTTACGAACAAATTTTGGGCTTATATCGACTACCTGGTATGTCAAGTACACTTCGTTCTCTGACATTTTTGGTCAAAACAGACACAACCGCCTATATATTTTATTTAATTGTGTAAAATGTCATACTTTTAATTATCTTCTTGAGTTCATTCCATTCATGTCTACTGAAGTTATGTTCCTATTGCCCAAGCTACTCCCTACTCTTGGTTGACATGCCTTTTGTGTCATTTTTACTAAATTCTAATAACAGAATGTTATGCAAATACACAACTGCTTAGTATTATCGTTTAAAAAGTTTTAGAGATAAAATGTAGCCGAAAATGGGACAATGGGGGTATTTGTCACAACTGCTTTTTAAATGGATTTTCAGGGAAATTTGTATTTGGAAACAAATTGTGGTCACAGGCACACATTTTTATCTCTCACAGGAGAAACAGTAACAGGAGAAGCCCAGTGGAAATCTAAATAGCAAGAGATAAGTACTTGGGGAGGTGATTTTTGTCGGATGCCAGAAAGTAGAACTATGCTGGCGGAGGAATCTTGAATGATTCAGGCTCTCTTATCTTCAAGCTCGGGCTCATTTAGACAGCAATAATTTTCAGTTCGCTTATAAGAGAACATTAGGTCGACATTTAAGAAATTCAAAGTTCAGAAGAAAGTTCTAAGGAATAATTCTTGGCCTTGCCTCAGTAGAGAGAGAATCACAATGATAAGGACTGTATTACTAATCTTGGGTGTATGAGCTATTAATGGCTCTTCTTTAGTCTTCACCAGAAAGTCTCTAGGTTAAACCCCTTCTTATCCTGTCTACACAGAAAGGACGTAGTATAAACATCGAAAGGAAAAAAATCTCTCTGGTTAGATTAACAGACTAGGCCAACTCCCAACAATTAAGACTGAGTCACAAAAACTGATTTTGTACATATTTCATCTAAGGTTAAATAAGTCTATTACCATACTTGCTACGAGGTTCCTGAATCTGCCTGGCTTGAACCTCCCCCAAGATAGGACAGGTTGCACCTGTGGGTACCTAAAACAGCTAGCCGTACGCGCGGGGAATTAAGCCTGGGCGCGCGAGCACGGCGGACGCATGCGCGGGGAATCAAGCCTGGGCGCGCGAGCACGGCGGGCGCATGCGCGCGTCCACGCGCTTCCGGCAAACGCCCCCCGACTCTCGGAGAACGGCTTGGGTGCGTCCCCGCAGCAAGTACCTGAGGCGTGGGCATCCGCGCGGCCAGAGCTCTAGTTAGGCCGCTCCGGAGACAAAGCATGGCGCGGCCTGGAGCGCAGAGAAGGGCAAGCCAGCCAGTATTCTGTACGAGATTCCTCTTCTCAGAGTTTCGCGACTGGGCAAGAGGAGCGACCGGACAACCGGCCGACGCAGGCTCGGGCGGGGCTCGGCGGCGTTAGCTCCACCTTCGACGTCTGGGAGGCGCGGCCGGACCGCCCAGTCCGCTAGGCTCCCGCCTCCGGCCCAGCCCCAGGCGCATTTGGTGACCGGCCTCGGGGTCCTCCATTGTTTCCTCAAATATTCTACCCCCCCCCCCCCCACGTCATAGGTGACATTGGAATTAGCTGAATGCTGAGGTCGTTCCTGTATCACCTTCTGAGCCCGTCACCTCATCTGTGCCCAGTTGCGTGCAATTCGTAAATGTTCGTGTGTAGAATTGGAGTGGGTCTGTTCCTTGAGAAGGAAGTATGGATTCACGCATGTATAACGATTTAAAATCGAGGTCGTTGCCTGGTTGAGTTTTATTCGATATGTACATATAGCTGAAGACCAGGAAGCCTTCATTTTCTTCACTAAGTGCCCTCTCCCTGTCGCCACTCCCGCCGTGACCTTGCTTATAGTGATTTAGGTTGTATTTTTCAGCTCAGAGGAATGAGAGCACCGACTAGACGTGAAAGTCAAATTTAAACATACATAGTTTGAAATGAAGTAATTTTTTTAAGGCTTAAAAACAAAACATCTCTGATGCTGTTCTCTCTAGCTCTGATCATTGGTCCCCAGAGTAAATACTTTCAACAATTTTCAGCTGTTCCTTCTAATGCCTGTTTCTTTTCCCCCCATCAAATTATAAGCATTTTCTGGTGTTTCTCATATTCCAAGTAATACATAGACCTATAATTGATATTTTCAGTTATAGGTGTATGGGATACTTGGAAAACGAGGATTTAGGTCTCTTACATGTCACTCCCCCAAAATATACTTCTCTTCCCACATCTGGTAATGTTTACCTTAAGCATAGTTAATTGTTACATTATTCGTTTGCATCGTATTAATGTTCACATTTTTCTTGCTAACTACATTACATTATTACACGATACATGATTAGACAAAATTACACACAATAGTTATGTTATTGCACCCACTAAAGTTGCTTACACTATTACGAGTAGGAAATTATTACGAGCAGGAAATTATTGGTTGTGCCTTGCTCAAAGACTTTGAATCACCTGTTGAGAGGAAGGGAGGCTTTTTAAAATTAGTTATTCCAGAGGGCATGATTCAGTTTTTCAAGTAGATGGACATCCATTTCTAACCAAGCAAGAAAAAACAAAGCATCATCTGTGCCCAGACTGGATCTTTATGTTTAAGTGTATTAGACTTTTCTCCACTGGAATTAAAAATTCATTCACTCATTCAACCCGTATTTATTAAATTTCTTCTATGCTCGAGCCACTTTCTCAGAAACTGGTACACAGGTGAACAAAAGACAAAGTCTCTGTCCTCTTGGAATTTACAGATTAATAAGTCCTGAGAAAAATCTAAATAGGATATAGAGGATAGAAAGTGCTGGAGGAAGTAGCAGATACTTCTAGTTATTTCTGTATCCATTCTCAACTTTCCTGCCCCCCGTTTTTAAATTAATGATAGAACTCGTGTAGTTAGTTAGGTGCATCCATGGGACTAAGTCCTGGACAGTGAGAAGTGTTAGTGTATTTATGACCTGCTGTAAGTGATCTTAAAGCAGTGTTGAAGGGTTTGTTTCTCTCTTTGTTCCTTTATTTCTGCTTGCTGGGCTGTGGATGTAGGGCTTGAGTTCTTGAACTGAGGTC